>JBBPCS010000226.1:8925771-8951697 GCA_037974645.1 Hollardia meadi
CACACACACACACACACACACACACACACACACACACACACACACACACACACACACACACACACACACACAGGTGGAGATGTCCAGGGATGTAACAGGGAAGCTACTGGCAGAGGCAGAGTTCATTAGTCAGGGATTAAGACCTTCCACAGAGTCGCAGTGTGCTTGTTTTATTTACACCAGTAATATGGTCATCTCAGAGGATTCTACAGAGTTCAATAGCAGTCGTCATGTCTCTTATGATAATTGACAGGCACCGACTTTGGTGTAGCTAGTGTGACATTGGGTCCTCTTTCACCCAGTTCCACCCTGCAGGCCTCTGGAGAGATCCTGCATCATTGAGCGTTTCTGTGGACTGTGATTGACTGGAGGGAATACTTGTCTTACTGCCGTTCAGTCAGGCTCCTTTTCTCGCTGCATGTCTTCACTCTCACTCCAAGCCTTTTCCTGAAACGGGCTGACTGACTGGCTGTCTGACTGACAGGATCAGTGTAGTAGAACCATGTTCACCAGGGACCAGCCCAGGTCACATATGACCCCAGTATATGTCCTTCCGTGTCTCCACACGGCATCACAGTTGATACCCAGGACTGCAGCCAAAACAGCCAGAGTGTGACAGAAATAACTGTATGTGCATGGAGGATATTCTGTCACAATCAAATGTCTCAGATTTTTTGACATGTAGGCATCGCACTCTGTCAACACACAAGCATCAAACGTCAACATGAAGCATGAATGCACAGCGTCTGTTTACTCAGACAAAGCCTAACAATGACTGCCAATGTTGTGAATTTTTGATTTAAAAAACTTACAACCTATGTTTGCACAATTTATGTTAATAGTTAGTAAGACATTCAGTTACCAACAAATCTGGTATAAAATCTCTTTTTTTGTCCTTTCTGCATTGTGGTTATTATTTTCCGTGTCCCTCTCCAACTTTAACCATACAAAGCAATGAGCCTCATTTAAGTTGAACTAACATCCTATTTGTAAAAAGTTCTACTAAGGTAATAATTGGATGAAAGACATAGTCCTAATTAGGAAAATTCTAATCATTATTTAATTCTTTAAACAATCCTGCATATGCATGTATTCAAGGATTTTAAAAAATTGCCTGAAAAGTTGTCCAAGCAGAAATGTGTACAATGTATTGAATTTGTGTAATTGTAATTACATTGAATATTACATGAATTTAAAACTCCTCTATGCCGGAAATCAGGCATGTTGCCTGAGAACCTTAAGCTCTGTATCGTCTGAACTGGCGCCCACAGAGGTTGCTTCATGAACGTTTGTACATATGAATGTTCACTCGTGGTGTGGTTATCTTTATCGTACCGCAGTTTATAAAGTTTATCAAACATAATTAATAGTTGTATTACACTCCCACTTTTGCCAGGCACAAAGTCAAAGAACATGGCCCAGGCCCCTTTTACACAGCCTGTTCAAGGCGAGACTCTCGTGTCTCTGTTGCACCTTGCCAGTTTGTATAAAAGTTGCGAAGGTGAATTGGGGGGGTCAATATTGTTCTGCCTCTGAGCCAGCAGCAGCACAGTGCCGAATCGACGTCTGTATGAAAGGAGTGAGCTGGTGAGGCAGGAGGACAGGGGTGTGACATTTTGTCAATGTGTTGTGTGTGCTTCCCACAACCGGGAGATTTAAAAGCAGCTAGCAGCACTTAGCAGCTGAGTCAAACCAGAAGAAAAGGTCAAACACCATAAAACATGGACAGTAAATGATGGTTATTGCCATGTTATTCCATTGTTTAGAAAGCGTTGCTCGACACATATGTAAATCATCACTCTAGATGCTGACGCTGCTGTGTTACATAGTTGATTGCAGAATGCCAGCTTGGTATATAAAATTACACACTGGTGGGTGTATGGGTTGCAATATATCTTCTATTCATGCATTGCAACCGCAATTATTATTATTAGAAAAAGATTATATAAATAAATTTATCGAAAGAGAGAAGAAATTTTGGGTTATTTTGGGGGGGGGTTTTCATCCTCTGCTCTTGTATCTTGCCAGCAACATCAAAGCGCTCTTTGATGCATCATCTAACAGTCAGTGTTTACATCCGACATGTGTCACACCCAGGACATTTGCTATTAATGTTATCAATATTGAGTTAACCCATGCTACTGAAGGGCTACGTAAAGTATAAAATAAGAATTGATCCCTTTTGGCTTTAAGTTTCTTGCAATTGTGACCACACGCAACTGTGTGAGATGTGATGTACTTCACAAGGTGTGGCCAGAAAATTGCAGATGACTGCAAAAACTGCAAAAGACACATGTGGAAACCACATGACCCACCTGGGAGTCCCAGAAACCTTTACAGAACAGATGAGGATTATTGCGGGGACACAGTGTGAAAGGGCAGAGCAAAGGCCAGTTTTCAGAGGCTTTTGTCACCTTTGTAAGGGTCCCTGTTGGCAACACCTACTGTACATTAAATTTCCTAGGATGCAGGAAAAAAGTGTGTTCCTCAGATCTTCTTCAAAGTGCTGACATCTTGGAATGTCGGGAGAAAAGAATGTGGAGTGTGTTAAGAGCATTTTTCAAAGACACTTCAGCCTTTACCTTAGTCACACAAAGGAGAATACTGGTTATCCGGTATCTGAAGCACCAGCACAGAAAATAAAAAATGCCTCCTGTCTTCATCTTTATGAAGTACTATACAGAAATAGACCTCATCCATCCGCCCCGCCAGTGTTATCTAAGATGGTTCTTGAATAATTGATGTGGACAGAAATTCCATCCCACTTGGGAGGGTTGTGGATGTACAGGGCACCCCACCTTCTCCTTGCCCAATCTCTGGAGGGCTCTGGCAGCGTAGAGGGTCAATGCCCACTCAGATGTGAGTGACTGGACCTTTTAGTGACTTGGTCAATCACCTTGTGTTCATGTGCCACTGAGGCCTCACTCTCAGGAGCACCTCCTCACTGTCAGTGTGAGTTCTGCCTAATGTATAATTAAAAATATGGTGCGGCTTAGCAAGAAGTGCCCAACGTGCCCCACCAGCTGCACTGACTTCGACGTTGCTCTCACCTCTGGAGACTGCCCTGCTGTAGCAAATGCAGGATGTAATAAAAGTATGGATTATTCTGTGCAGGGCTCCATGGATTGTAGAAACATCCTTTAGCTATAGCTGTACCTACCCTTCTAATAAAACCAGTAAATATTTTGGAGTAAAAAATCAATAAGCTGAAGATGGCTTGACAGTTTATCACACCTCTGGTTTCCACATACAGTATATGAATGTCTATATTATAATGTAGTAAGACAGAACCTTAATACAACCAAGGAAAGGTTGTGAATTCCATTTTCGAAGACAGGAGTCCCTCTATCACTCCCCATCCTGCTGTTATGCACGCGCAGCTAATTCATAATAATACCTATCAAGCATTGGCTGTGATGAGCAAGCAGTGTGCCATTAAAATGGACTCACATTGGTTCTAGTCAAGTGCTTCAAGGTAATGTTCTTTAATGTGTCATTTTTAATATTCGACAGTAGCGAATGATCACAACAGGAGGGAGGAATTTTCTGTTAGTCGTCAATTTCTCTCTGTCTTTCTGACATGACCATCCAATTACTGCGCTGAGGAGGAGAGTAAGCTCTGTCGCTGAAGAGAGAGTGATGCAGGAAGGCATCAGACCTTAATATATGGATATAGATGTGCTCTGCGCACTATATGTAAGCTGACTTGCAAAAGAAAAATAGCGCTATGCAACCCATAGATTATTAGAGATAGCATTTTTTACAACAGCATCACAGTGCTTGTTTTCAATGGAGCAGGATGAAAGCATTGTTATCCTTGAATTTGTCTTAAATTTACTCTCCAGTACAGTGTTAGAAAAGGGGCACAGAGCAGGGTTCCTAATGTAGTCTTTGTTCATTTACCTCAGCCATAACTACATTATGGCTTGTGAACATTAGATATCCCATACAACACGGCATACAGTATATCTAATCTGCTACACTCATAAAAGATTATGACTCAGCTATGAAAGCTAACGTTATTTTAGCAAGATTCAATGTCAATAACATTGCGTACGGCTGACAAACAGTAAATATAACTTGACAGTATGTTCAACAACGAGACTAACTATTTAGCCAAGTCATTGTCCCAAAGTCAATATCAAGATTTTCACAAACAAATGAAATGACCATGTGTACTGTCGGCTCAGCTGCAGCCTGAAGTAGCAAGGTGAATAAGGCAGGAATATGAGATCAGATGATCATTTGCGTGATAGCCTACAAAGTATCAGTAAGTTCAGCGGCTGCTTGCAGCTTGTGTGCTACAGTCGCCCTCCTGTGGTGAGGAGGAGTCACTGAAGTACTACACTCAGTGCTTATATTCAGGGTTTTTTTTCTCTCCATGTAATTATTTCTAATGTTAAGGTGTCTGCAGCCAGTGCATTACTTTAGAACAGACACTTTGACTGGAAATATTAAAGTGTCCATTATCAGGAATTAATCAACACCCTGCAGCCAATCAGAATTGAGTATTTAACCAGACCGTGGTAAAAACTGAGTAAAGTTAGTTTTAAATGCACAAGGAAATTAAATTCTGGAAATTAAATTTAAATAAATCAAACATAATGTTTAAATGAGATGTTTACTTGCACGATTTTCCGATGATACTGGTCAGTTCATAAGATGACATTTTCCAAGAGCAATGTGTTTATAATTCGATCAATTTGTGGACGTTATACTTTCAACTGTGATAAAGGGTCACATTATCAGTAGCTTGTAGCCTCCAACCTATGAATGGTCCTATGGTCTCTAAGAAGTGGCTTGTCTCTAATCAGCTAACCAAACATAATTTCTTTAATTAAACCCACCTTCTGAGTTAGGGAGTGCCAGCTGTACCAGTTCTGCTGTTGTGTGTCAAACCTGCAAACCAATCAGTTACGCTGCCAATGAACATAAAAACTTACAGCCCTCAAACTAGGAGCTGATGTGTGTGTGTGTGTGAGGTGTTCACCTAGGTCTGATATTTTATAAATCACTCCTGGACAGACTTGTTTATATCCATACTAAACTAGCTATCATTATTTTAAAGGAGATTTCTAAAAACAGAAACTTTAAGTCTCTGGGTTGTTTAAAATATTTTTTTTAAGAGTGGAAATCCTTAACAGTGTTTGAACATCAAGTGCCTAACAAGGAAGTAGGACCACCCTTCAGAGGACTTTTAGTCCCTTATGGAGTGCTGCCTTCCAAGTTCTGGACTGTAAGTAATTGGATGTTTACCCTTCTTTGAAGAAGGAAAGCTTTGAGGGATGAAGGAGCTGGAAATCCACTTCGCATTCTGCACTCCAGGACGTTCCATAAAAGCTCAATGATGTTCAGATCTGCTGATTGAGGAAGTGATGGAAGCCATTTGACGTCCACCTGATGATCACTTTTGAATGTGTCTCTCGGTGTGTCTGGGAACAATATCATATTGAAATATAGAAACATGGCTAGGGAACAGTTTTGGCACCACAGGGAGCACCTAGTCCTTAAAATGACCTCATATTCCTTTTACATAACCATGCAGAGAGACATAATGACTCCTGTAAGATTGCTGTCCATTGAAGGCATCATTTAGCTTGATCCAAAATGTCTTACCATTATTACTTATTTACCATTACTCACTATTCTTTTTTTTTTTTATTCAGCATGGATAAAACAGTTCAGAATGGAAGGTCTGCTGTAAATACCCTCTTTAAAAGAATACATGGCATACAGTTTTTGTTTTGACTGGTTCACAGAGGTCTGAAAGTGACACTCAAACTTTTGAGTATCATATTGACAACCTAGAGGCTTTAAATATTTTCTAGTTGGACCAATTCACAAAACTAAAATAATATTCACAAAACATCATAATCCACATCATGTACCTCCAAACTTTAGGATTTTTGGTCTTAGAGTAATTCACAAAGCATTTTAGCTCAAAAAGTTAGTCCAGAGGACTACCATCATTAAGACTGCTGCAGGCAATTCACCTTGTCATGCCATTGTTTTCAAACAACACAATGACGAATAACATATTTTGAGGAAGTTAAAATATGGTTTGCCGAAAAGTCAATCCAATAACACATGAGATGATCTTCTGCACAACTTTGTCCTACCGTTGCTCAGGAAAAAATCAGTTTGCATTGCTGATGAACTTTGAATATCTCAGCTGTATGCCAAGGAATGCTTTCTTCAGACCACACTTTGATTGACTACAACAAAATTAAATAAGGTTGGTTTTTTGACCAACTCTTTAATTTCAGGTAAAATTCGTGCTATATGTAAAACTACTTGTAATGTATGCTCGTTCAACTGAAAAAAGGTCACATAACGTGAATGTTTTATTTAGGGTCTCAGCAGCTTAGTGTTACTGTAGTGACTAGTTTTCAAAGGAGAGGAAATTATCACATTGTCTAGAAACTAATTCAAATTAAATTTTCTGCTGTTCATCAATAGATGAAATCCAAACATTCTCGTGCGTGTCCCTCTCAAGTATTTATGCAAGCACATGTCCTTCATAGCTTTTTTTTTTCAACTTTTCACGAGACCTTTTTCACACACTGATAAAGAATTTCAAGATCCCCTACAGACATCTTTTCAGATATAAAATCCTTAAAATGACATCTACTCCTCCTTTAAAAATCCCAGAATATAAATATTTTTCATCTCACAAGTTTAACTGCTGGACACAAGATGTCTCCTACTTCACTTAAATGTCCATTCTCAGTGTATATGTGCACTGGAAGCTTCAAGTATCCACATCACAGTTGTGTTTGCTGAATATTGGACTGGATTGGCTTCCAGACTATTTGTGATGTCACAAATCATGCTCGTAGGCCTCTTAAAATCAGATTTTCAATGATCACAGAGAAAATTTACACTTTCTGCGATGAATGTAACACAGCCTTGTAGTGTCAGACTCTTCTCAAACATCATTTTACACCGTGAAGCTCAAACATTCACACCTTTTTCACTGGAGGAGGACTTCAATTTAAATTTTAAAAAAAAAATGTTTTAACCTAGTCATCAGTCATACTGTTCCTTGAATAAATGGATTGTTAAACGGTTGTGAGAAGCCTTTTTCTTAATGAAATAGCCCCATACCACAATGCCTGATATTGCACGTTCAGAGTCATGACATTTACTAACTATTCAGTCTATGTGTTTTGACTGTTCAGCTGGGAGCTGGAGTAAATTAATCACACTGTTTTCTTTATTCATTCTGCCAGTCTACTGATGGAATCCATTCACAAGTGGAGCTAATAGTAACCGCACACCTCCCCCTCTACACACACACACACACACACACACACACACACACACACACACACACTCTCTCTCTGCACCCACAACACTCGTCCCTGAAGGACAGCCATTGCCAGTCCATCCCTCCCACACCCTCCCGTTACACCTGCAAGGTTAATATGTATAGGAGACATACTGAAAAGGCCATAACTGGAGCGTTTCTCCTCTCTGTATCACAAGGTTTGTACATGAAAACAAAGGCACTTGTTTGTTGTATTCTCCATCAGTAGGCTGTATATTCCTATACTGATCAAGTAGTGTTTGTGAAGTGCTACAAGTGCACATATGTTGGTGTGCATGCAGTATGTGTAACTTATCATTTTAATATCAAGCTTGATTATTAGTAGGTAGAGATATTTTTAAAAGAAAAACAACCTCAAAAAAGACACAAATTCTGATTTTGTAACTGGAACGAGACAGCACAGCAGCAGAACAAAATTAAATATTGTGAGATGACACTGTTTACTATTTTGTTTTCTTACCCTGAATTTACAACCTGGGACAGGGCCATTAAATCAGCCTAAGCAAAATGCCCTATTTGTTTTACATTTAACAATGTTTACATGGTATTGTGAAATGAACAAACCATTAAATTGAATTAGTAAGTCTTTTAACTAAAACCTTTTAATCTAACCCTTTAATGCCAGAACTCTAAAAGAAATAAAGGTGGTAAAAATGGCCATCAATAATCACTTTAGATCCTTTTTTATGCAGTATGTCAGAAACAGCTTGAGGAAATTTATTCAAACTTGGCACAAATGTTCACTTGGACTCAAGGTTGAACTGATTAGAATTTAGTGCTCCAAGGTCAAGGTAACTTTGACCTCACAAAACAAGATTTTAGCCATAACTCAGCCAAAGCAATCATAAACAGTATTTTAAATAACTGATTAAAACGTTTTGTAATCTTTAACTCTTAAATCTTTGGTTACACAGTGACACAAATCTCAAAGATAAGTTTTCAATGGCAGTATCGTAATAGAAGGAAACATCTCCATATATGTTAAAGGTTGAGGTAATGATAACTTGTCAACACTGTGTGGCACAAAACAGTGTAACCATCCTTTTCTCAGCAAATACCTTAATCAAGACATCTAAATTGTGGATCATGATACTTTTTGCTTTCACATCATTGAGGGTCATAGACACATTACACTAGCCATAATTCAGGGCAATACTTGAGATAAAGTAGGAGCTTGTAAATTTAGTGTTTTCTCACAGTTCACACTGCAAAAGATTCAGTCAGTTAAATTTTCCACACGGCAAAATTGGAATCTCTGCATTGATAACTGTTTAGCCTTTGCACTGCTTCATTGTCAGGCTCTGAATTGTCTTGTCATCCTCTCTGTTCTCTCTTTGACTTAGTTCACTCTTAAAAGCTCTTGCTTCCCTCCCTCACACAGTCCTTTGTGCTTGAAGCAGGTGAACACCCACACACTCACACCACCACAGATCCTGGCTCCTGGCTGGTTTTGAATCCATGACAAGGAGCCCTCTCTCTGAATATCAAAGACCCGCATCTGAGAGCATGTAGGCATGACTCACACCCTGGGTCTGTCTTACTCCCAGCAGGAAACTGAGTGTCCAACCCGCTGGATGTGGCAGGAGCTACCGGAGGACGCTGATCAGAGTCGTGGGCAGAACTTGGCTGTATTTATTACCTAGCTATGTGAACATGAACTGACGTTTCGAAGAGGCCCATTTGTCCTGCTCAGGTTCTACTTCTACGTTGGGGGTCGTTCACTGACAATAAGAGCACCTGTGTTCTCCTCAGCACAGTGTCAAAGTATTCCATGCAAGCAAGGAGGGCAGAGTAGCTTTGACAGCTGCAAAGTGGCTGTGGGAACTGTGTATTTTAGTTGGTCTGCTTCAAATGAAAGGGCTGCTAACAGCATCAAATCACAGCTCTGCAACATAGCAACTTTCCCTGTGTGATAGACACCTTTTTATTAGATTCCCCTTTTTACATTTCCGCCTCTCTGCTGTATATACAGAGCTTGTTATACTAGTTTTTTTTAACACAGCACCTTAGTCCGCATGTGAAGTTTTACTTGAGTTTGGCAACTTGCAAGAGCACATTATGTCTGTGTGAACACATGTTATGAGTTTGTGTGTGAATAGTAATGTGCACCGCTGGCTTGTCAAAGTTGCAAGCCTGGGCTGTACCTAGGTTGAGGTGAACACAGCAGTAGCCTGTCTTGTGCAGCAGGCCAGGATGACATGTGAATCGCAGCAGCCGAGAAAGCCCTGCTTAAGTGGAGGCAGTAGGGAGAATCAGGCGAGAGCCAGGAGGCAAACAGACAAACAGATGGACAGGCTGATGCCAAGCAGGCAGTGGAGCAAATAGATTGTGCAGCATGGCGAACAGACTCAGCCTACCAAAGAACAACCAACAGACACAAGACCATGCCACCCTTGTCAGCCGATCGCGCTTCTCTATAATTCATTGAGATAGGATAGATATGTGGTAAATAGGGCTCTCATCTTCCTCCTTCTCCTCATCTGCCCCTGTCACATCCCTCATTTGATATGTGTTATGTAGGAGGAGGAGATGTCAGTCTTGCAAGATGAGAAATGAACAAACCTGTATGTGTGAGAACCAAAGTGAGAGAAAGAAATTCAGGAGAGAGATGAGTGCTGCAGGTGGAATTGGACTGTGGGTCGCCGGGGACTTCAGCCCACAGAGATACACAAACACAATGCACAAACAAAACCACAGACACACACAAAAAAAAGCAACCATAGTCAGTTTTAAAACACACATTTATTGACCAGCTTCAGAATTTAAACACACTGCCCTGGCAAGACTGAAGTTAAATGAAACAAACCACCGTGAGCGAGTAGAGATTTTGTCATGAGACATTACTGCTTTTGAGATTATTCTGTGTTTGAAAGAAAGAAAGAGATGCCTTTCACAAAGAATCTGGACATACTGCCACGCAGCGGGACTGTTGTAATGGCATTGCAGAACAGAGAGTCTCCTACCTTGATGTCTCAGAAACTCTTGGAAAGAATTAAGCTTGTATTTCCCCGAGGCATTGGGCACATGCTCACTGGAGCAACAACCTTTGCTTTAATGCAGGAGGAGCATGATTGTAAGTTTTCCTTCGAGACTTTCCTCTAAAATGTGAGGTGCTCAGATTGACTCAGTCTTGTTTTTCTCTTTGGAAAACATCTAGTGCTGTGCAAGTCAAATAGAAAACCACTTTAAAGAGCTGAGACAGCCCTGTCAGATCTGTCTAGTTGTGTACCCTACACAGTCTAATGGTTTGTCTGTTTGTGTGTGTGCTTGTCTGTCTACATAGGTAGAATGTAAGAAGGCCCAGCCCAAGGAGGTGATGTTCCCACCAGGTACACGAGGGCGAGCCAGGGGTCTGCCCTACACCATGGATGCCTTCATGCTGGGGATGGGCATGCTGAGTGAGTCATACACACATCCACTCACACCTTAACACACACACATATATCAAAGCTTGAAATCATGCTGAAAAGTTCCATCATGTCACGTGTTAGCGGTTCAAAAAGGACCCAAATATAAAAACACAGGTAGGTTGCACAAACAAAAAGCTAGCTTCAATAACATAAAGCTGAAATCAGACAACAAAACATCTACTAAGAAGAAATACACACACTAAAGAAATAAAAAAATATAACAGTGAGCCACAGGGAAACCAGGCCTGAACACGGGAGGAAACCACAAGAAGCAAACACCGAAAATGCAAACAAACTGACAACTGAAAGAGGGAAGCACATGGACTAAATACAAGAAGGAGGACAACCAATCCGGGAAATCAAAAAGGTAGGAAGAGACGAAGAAAGGACATTTAAAGCAATACATGACACAAGAGGAGATAACCTCGAAAAGAAAAAACAAAACAGGAAATGAACACAACTAAAACCCAAAACCATGACACACCAAGCAACCATTTAGAGGTAAAATTGTTAAAGTGGCACAAACTTTGGTACCAGGTTGTTAAAAAAAACAACATAAAAGATTTCTTTTAAGGGGGGGGGGCTGAGGGAGAATCAGATATGCACGCCATTCAGTCATCAGTTTTTACCTTCTAAAAAAATCTACTTATGCAAACTTTCGTCTAGATAGCCCCATTAGGTGGGCGCTGCCCCTAATTAGGCTGCTTCAAGGTGTGCCACCATTGGCCACTGCGCTCTATTTCTGGTCGAGTCTGGTACAGGCAGCCCCTGGGCATATAGTAGCAGACCAGCACATTATCAGGCTAAATGAAGAGGAAAATTGGTGTAATGTCATATTAAGGATTCATCACTGTGCCC
This sequence comes from Hollardia meadi, assembly GCA_037974645.1. NCBI lineage: Eukaryota > Metazoa > Chordata > Actinopteri > Tetraodontiformes > Triacanthodidae > Hollardia > Hollardia meadi. The sequence goes on from JBBPCS010000226.1 coordinate 8,937,370, forward strand.
CCCTTAATGGGTAATGAAGGGGACACACATGTCAGGGAGAGATCTCATCTACAGGGACCTCAGCTGCTGGCCCACCCCTCTTCATTACCATCCAGCCCATGCCTGTGGCCCTTTTTATTTAACACTATTGCACATTCTCCCTCCCTGCCTCCTTGCCCGCCCAGTGTCTCTCGCTCGCTCTCTATCTATCTATTTGTCTATCTGTCTGTCTGTCGTTCACATTTCCTATGCATATAATTTGTATGTGCGACCCAACCAAATGGATTTGCCCTCACATCAAAGATTTATCTTTTACTTCAAAAGCAAAAAGGACATGCAGCTGATTGTAAGAGACTGGTTTTGCTCTGCAAGTAGCCCCTCCCTCTCCTTCTTGTGGCAGGTGCAGGCAGAGCCACCATCATGCATTTTTATCTCCACCAGGTAACGTAATATTCAAAGCAGCTTTGAAAGTCGATAGCAAGTCATATTTAGCTGTGGTGTGTTTTGCATTTGGTCAAGAACCAGTGGATTTAACCTTTTATTGAGCTCTGGAACTAAAAAACATTAAAGGGCAGTAAGTTAATTATCAACAGTATCTATCGCAATCTATTTATCCATCCATCTATCTCTATACGGATGAATAAATTGTCAGGGTTGTTCCAGGATGATGCCTTCCTGCCACAAGACTGATTATACAGTTGTTTGTGGTGTTGATGAGACTGGCCAAGTGGTTCTGTCAGCTCCATCTATGGCGTTCAATTGCTTCTCATCTGATAGAAGTATTTAACAAGCACAGTGAACTTTTCAGAACTTATTACTGACTAATGTGTCTGCGAAGAGGACAGCACTCTTTCCCCTCCATTGGGAGATGGCAGGCAGCAAGGCAGTGATGTACTCGTGAGAATATTAACAGCCAACTTGTTTGGAGACATTCTTATCTAAATGAAATTGGAACAAGGACAGCGAAACATTCCTTTATATAATTTGCATTTGGAAAAAGGGACCCAAGGCTCATTATTTAAGAAAGTGTAAGCTCCTTTTGTGCCAAATCTCATTAAAGCCATCCCTAGCTCCTTTGTTTACTGCCTCTAATCGAGGCATTTATCTTTATTGTGTTGTGCCCGATGTATGTTTGCTGAAATTAATACACATTTGAGCCTGGGCGAGGTATGGGTGTACCAGATGGATAATTGATTTTAAAGTGAATCAGAACTGTTGAGCCATAAAATAGGTACATTAGCATGCATATTAATAAGGCAAATAAGAGCACTAAGAGGCTGCCACTAGGCCAGACACAATTGCAGGCTTCATTTAGTGAAACGTTCGAAAAGAAAGTGGGCTTTTCTTTCTTTCTTTCTTTCTTTCTTTCTTTCTTTCTTTCTTTCTTTCTTTCTTTCTTTCTTTCTTTCTTTCTTTCTCTCCCACTCTCTTGTAATACTTGTAGATATACACATACTAAGAATTTTATGAGATAGTAGCTTAAGTTAGTATGTATCATTTCCTGACACTTTCATATGCCTCTCCATAGCTCTCTCCTTGCACACATCTGGTCGCAAAATCTTCATTTTGTAATGTGAAACCCATTGTAATGCAGTACATCAGACGGGGAAAATGGTTTTACCATTTTAGAAAATGTTGAAATAAGGGAGTATGAGGAGCTGCGGTATCTAAGCCAGCAATTTCAGTTTGAGAATTATTCTGTTTGACAGTAAGACAGTATCAAACACATAATATCCAATATTTTGCGGTCTGTGATAGCTTTTCATTGTACCATATCACAGTTCTTTTCAGACCAAACAAACAATGAGGGGGTTTCTGAAAGCTATCCATCTGTAGCTTCCTGGTGATGACTTCTCATCAGCAGCTGATGAGGATTTTTATTATTTTTTTATTTTTTTCTGGCATAGCCTCCATCCTACTTCATCCACGCCAGGTTAAGGTTCCTCTCACTGCTCCTCTGAGTTGCATTTCTTTTTGTCTGTGAGTGAGGGGAAAGGGTCTGGGAGAGGCATTTTCCCATTGGGTCAGGAATAAATTGAACTTTTTCATGGACAGCAAACACTGATTAGATATTTATGACCAAGGTCAACCTTTCTGATTCCAGCTGGCACAGGCTCTGAGGCATACAGAACAGAGCGTCCACACACATGCTCACACCAACACACACACACGCACGCATGCACGTAGCCTACGTACACTCACGCACATACTCACACACACAAGTATGCATGCACGCAAAATATGCCGCTTCCATGCTGTAGACACATGCATACAGGTGCATAGCATATGCTTTCTCTGCACAAAATGTATAAATTCATAGCTCTATACTTGCTCCAGAACTGCAATTCCAAACAGTGATATAGTGTATAGACAATTTCAGTGGTAAGTATTATACATCTAGTTGTATTTACTGGAATTTGTAGCCCAAAAGTTACGATCTAGGCATTAAGATAGTAACGTGACTGCAGCCAATTTATCATGCTAGTACATATCTAACGAGAGCTGAGGACACAAAAGCCTGATAGAGGTTTCCGAGGTCAGTTTCTGAGGAGTAGCTTACACTATGTGAAGTGAGTTATCAAGGTTAGCACCAGTGATTCATTCCTGGCCTAAAGGACTTCCTCTTATTAGGTAATTTAGTCCAGACTTATGGTTGAAGGTGATAATAGCTCAAGGGAAACAGATAAAGACGGAGACATATACCATAATTACAGGGTTAATTATGTTTATATTACCTTTGATGGTGCTCAAATTCTTACAGGCTCACTCGATTTCCTTGTTTTGTCTGTATTGCACTTCCTAGCTGCCTGGCCCCTCACACCCCATTTTCTCAGTATGTTGCCCACAGCTGCTTCTGCCTGAAAACTGTCCTGCTCATTAACTGGTGGGTCTGCGGTTGTAATAAGAATCATGACAGCAGATGAACAATACATCTGCTACTCTGAATTTTTTCTAATGACACTGGGTCCTCTTTGGGCAAGTCTCCATCCACCCAGGGACCATACAACTTCTGAACCAGTCTGTCTCCTCTCACAGACTTTGACTTTGGTTTAGAGATGACAAGTTGCAGTGACATTTGCCATCCTCAGCATGTTTATTATCCAGGGTTTTTTAGAAGAGGTCAACCAATTCGCATTTTCAAAGGCCGATATAATACCAATAGTGTGGAAGCAGGAAAAAGCTAATAGCCAATTAATCTGCCACGCCTAAACCCTGCATACAAAAATAATTATAATAATAATAATTGACACAGACACACTTAACTGTTTAACTGAACATTTAATCAAAATAATAAATACCTAAATATAGAAATATGAATCACTGAACATCAAACTGAAAGTAATAAATACCTAAATAAAGACATCTTGAGCTGAGCATCCAACTCAAAGTAATAAATAAATATGGAACTGATCAAACTAACCAAAAAAAAAAATCTAGGTTTTTTGAGCCAATATTTACCCTCAAAGTCAATAATTTGAGGGTATACATAAACACTCCGGATCACTCATGTTACACTCAGTATTGACAGAAGATAAAGTCAGCTGCTCTGACCAGGGCAAAGTCATTTAAAGATACAGATTACATGAAATTACATTTGAGTCAGATTTTTATGTATTTCTTATTTAATAATTGTGTGCTGTTGTCCTCAAACAGTCTGAGGTAGTTTCTATGTAAGCAATGTGGTTAGCACATTTAGCACATGCTTATGATTCCTATAAAACATTGGTTGCCATGCTAACTCTTGAGATAACTACCACGCATAAAAAAGGTTAGTTTTAAATGTAAAACAATCAACCTGTAAAACAATACAGCAATGCACACAAATAATTAACATGCTGGACGTGCAAATGAGGAGCAGTGATCAGTGCCCACAGCATCTTTTTAACAAACTGCATCCAGCCGTAATAACTCATGATCCTTTCCGCTATGCTGAAGACATACAGAATAAAAACAGATGCCGACGTCATTTCAAGGCCCCTGCTATAAAGTGTCATTACGCTGAGCTATAAAAATGCCAGACAACTTATGGGTGAATAAAAAAAATGAAAAAGAATCCTGCAGTTAAATAGCAAGAGGAGTGCTATTTGTTCTTGAGCTAATCAATGGGTTTCAACTCTTTTAGCACCAAAGTGTCAGTTCCCAACCCTAATGATGATCTAGCCCCAATGATTGAAGGAGAAATCAGTTAAAAATCTGCTCTGAGGCTACCTGTGTGCCTTAAATGTGTTAAAATAGAATGAAACAGGTCATCAATCCATTCAGGGTAACTTGCTTAGTTTAAAGAGAGGTTGTGTAAAATATTAGCAACTGTATAATTGTCACATTTAAATCAGCAGGTCTGCCTTCCTTGAAAAGAAAATTAATTTACAGTCTGGGACCTATTGTTAGAATTGTTGCCATTATTTGTGTAGGTCATTAAAACATTTCAGTTAACAAGAGCGGTGTGATGAAGATTAGAGGTTAATGTAATTGTGACAGTTGACCATTGATTGAGGGTGGTGCATGTTGTCAAACTGCACACACAGCGAATGTTTTTCAGTTGACAGTCTACCATCAGCATCATGAGCTATAAATACATGCCACCTCTTTATTAGGCTTGAAGCATTATGATAAATCCCTTCTTGTTTATTGCACTTTCTTTCAAACAAAGCAAGCTAGGGTGCCACTTAAAACATGACGCACATTATGTATGAAAACTATTGTTCCAAATGTAATATGTTTAATCCGAACTATTTTAGGTTCATATTCAATATGGATTTTTCTATTAAATAACATTAGAATTTGTTTTTCAGAATGTGAACACTTGGGTCCCCAGGAGTTTTAAAGCCAGCCTTTCGAGATTTGTTTCCCTCTCAAAGTGGCTATATAAGTGTGTGTGTGTGTGTGTGTGTGTGTGTGTGTGCATGTGTGTGTTTGTGCTTCTCATCTCCTTTTAATCTCTCTCCTAGGTTACCCTAATATTGTGGCAACATATGGCCGCGGATACACTGGATTCGCACCCAGCTACAGCTACCAGTTCCCTGGTGAGTTCAAGGCTTTGTTCAAATATCAGTGTTGCAGCTAATTTCTGGTATGCACTCTCCAGCACATTCAGACATAAATGCACAAACACACACACTTGCATGTGTATACACAAAGACTCATCAATATACAAGTCAGTCACTGAATAATTTGCAGGGTTATAAGTATGTTATGTGTCTAGATTTCTGAAGTAGCTTTTGAAAGCTGACATATAGTGAAGTAAATTGCTTACTCCTTTTTCATCCCGTACTTGAACACTACCATGACCAAATGTCTAAAATGTGGGAAATTCTTCATCCTCCCTGGCCCAATGTATGCAAATTCCACTGTGGAGAAGCAAAAGAACAACCAGCGCACATTTTAAAACTTGGTTCTTATAATGGGAAATGAATGAAGTCATTTTATGCATTAAAAGTGTTGACTTAGAGCACTGGGTACTTTAATGGGAGTCCAAATGGGGGGCGTGCAGTCTGGAGGTGAGCAGCTGTCCCTGTCTGCTGCGAGAGCCGGTGGCTCTGTGGTGCCTCACTTCGACAGGCGTCCTGTCAATTTCATGCTTTATTTAGGGACTTTACACATACTTTGTTTGCCGTGCCAGACATCATTCCTTCCACTGATAAGACGGAATGGGAAATATCTGACAGCAGCTCAGATCTCTGCAATATCTTTGTGAAATAGATTCAGGAATGGTGAGACAGGAGGTCCAGCTGTGACCACCTGCAGATCAGACATATGCTAGATTTATACTTGACCCCAACATTATTTAACCAAGGAAAGGGAATGGCACCTACTCATCAATGTGGGCGAACGTGAGTAGCATGTAACTGTGGGAATTAAGGAATTCTTATCAGTTCATTTTTTTTATATAAAAGTTTGGAGTATAATGACCCTGTCTTTGGATAATTAATTGATATGAATGTAATTAGAAGACCAGTATCATACATAATTGTTGTTTTGCACATCTAAGATGAACATTTAGAATTGGGAAAAATTAGTATTTATCCATCCTTTAGATCATGTAAAAGCATCCTTAAAGGTTTATGAATTTAACAAAAAGAGAGAAACGGGAAAGAAGCGATCCGTGTTTATTCTGTGTTAGTAATTCTAGTTAAACATTGATTTTTAAAATGTTTACTGTTTTGGACAAATTAAAGGATATCACCTTCCCTGAGGCAGAATGTATGATTCTGTCCATGTTTAACTCAATTTAGAGTTTGATAAAGCTGTATGACTAAAACACCCTCCTCTGGGCTCGCTCAACTCTTGACAGGGTAATTGGAATTTTTAATGTATGAATCAAATTCTTTGTCCAAATTAAATAACCTGAGGCCAAATATTGACTAGTGTCCTTCCATACTAAGATGTGGAAAGCATCCTCAATTTAAGATCAAAAGCTTCTTTTCCTCACTGTACACAACCTCGCTGGAACACTCCTATAAATAAATGGAGCTGGGCCCGGGCAGGCTGGATCCAAGAGGCATAAATTGTGGGCAGCATTTTAAAGCATTTTTACACCCAGTAAAGCTCAGGGGTCCACTGTTAACAGGAAAAAAAGTGGTCAGGCAATTGTCCAATTGTCAAGATAAAACAGTGATAAAACATTGATCAGTGATGAAACACTGAATTAAATAAGAAAACCCAATAAGACATACACAGGAATGGAGAAACCAGAGCTGACACCCCTAGAGCAGAAACAGAGTTCAAGCGTCGAAAACAGAACCTAAAAGAGAAGTGAAAAACATACAAGTTTTTTTTAAAGACAGTATTCAGCGCAGCCAGTTGGACTGTCAGTCTCCAGCTCAGCGGCTGTTAAACAGTATCTGACAATATGGCACTCTCGTCCTTGTGACACTCCCAATTAATTCCAATATTGATCACAAAGTGCATTTCATATTGATCACATACAGCACGATTTTATGTGTCTGTATTTGTATTCCGTGACTTGCTTACAAAGTTACTCCCTCACAGCACAAACATCATCACTATTTAATGCACTTAAGGACCTTTACATATTACTGAAGTCGATCACATTATCCTCTCATCTGTCAAAAACGTGTTCCTGCAAGCGATCATATATCAGCACATTTCTCCAAAGGGCAAACTCAGATAGTGGTGTTTATTTGTATTTTAACTAATAGTGACTGTACAATAATTTGTGGCCAGGAGGAGAAGAACAGCTACCATTAACAGATGTTTCTCTGAGTGGTGTTGAAAAGTAAACTATTTCATTCACTTCATACTATGATTTCTAGAAGAACAGACATGGCACATGCTAACTGCAGGGAGCAGTAATTCAGTTGCTGGCATAATAATGTGCTAATAAAATAGGATGCATGTTAATGCAGATTTTGCAGCATCAAAAAATGCTTAAAAGGTAGAAGATGCTACTAGCCTATTTTTTATAGTTTTATATAAAAAACAACAACACACTAAACAGAAACAAAACCATTTTTTGTGAATGAAGAAATACATAAAATAAAATAAAAGAAATACACAACAAGCCACTTTAATTCTAGAAAAGCGTTTTGCAGCATTTCTGTGGCATATTTGAGGATTGGAAAATTAAGTTCAAGTTCAATACCATAAAGGTCTTAAGGATTAATTTAAAGTCCCTTTGAAATATGAAATGATCAACACATTTTCTGTTGCACTTGTGTTGTAGGACAGAAATATGGCTTTTCACTTGGGTATGAACTATTCTTTGCAAAATCAAAAATGGAAGCATTCTTTTGTCCTTTGTTTGGCTATTACAGAATGCATTCATACTGATAACAGAAAAAGGATTGAAGTGTTTTATAATGACGTCTTCTCTGATTTTTGTTCTGTTTAAAAATCCCAAGCTCTATTTTATGCACTGCCGTAATCACACACTATTTACTGCGTGCCAGCAGCATTTTAGCATTATGCTTGAACTAAAGTTGGAATTGAATTTCAAAAATGATGCTGCATATTGCATGTGTAGTGACAATCAAGAAGACAGCAGTGTTTACCATTACTTCGGAATTACAAATGGTAAGGAGGTGATAGAAATGATTAGCAACATCCCCAGAATAACAAGTCTTTTTTTCTGTTAATCAGAGCTTTTCTTTTTAATAGTGGCTGCAATTACTTGATTGTTCACTGTGTTCAAGTAACACCTTTTCCTTAGCTTTACATTGATTTGTTTGTTAGTAGATTTAGTCTTCCCCGAGAGACACAATGGCACAGAAAATGCCATTCTCAGATTGTGCTGTTCAACATATAAGGCTTTGATGGCAGGATGGCGGGCAGTGGTATTTTCTGTGTCAAATGAAAGCAGAGGGGACTGTAATGTATGCGTGCAAATGGGACGTGATATGTGAGCGTTGTGCTGTTGTGGATGTAAACATCCCCTCTGTTTAAGACCTCTGGACTTGTGCTGAGGCTGTTACTGCTACTCCAGTCCCCTAATGTCGATGACTGCTATCATGTGATTTCCAAAGAAAATGATGACTTGTAGCTGAATCTCCATATTCATTTTCAGTCCTTGCAGTAACCTGACTTTGAATTGAGCATCATATTTGCTTTTACCAAAAGTCCTTTGCACACACCCAGACATGTTTTTTAAAAAAAGGGAAAAAAAATGTTGTTTGGGACTCTGATAACCCCTCTTTCTGAGAGTAAAGTTAATCAGTCTGATTGACACATTTGCATAATTGAGGTTAACTTACTGAAAAAAGGAAACGACATGCCAAACCCATCCTGCACTAGCAGGCTAATTTGGGTATATCCACCCAAATTACAATTCAAACACATTTGCATTAAGCCATGCAGATCATTTTGGTGTTATTTGATATCAGCGACTGATATTTGTGCTCCCACCCCTATGCAATGGATTTGTTTCACTCTCACAGCATTAAAAAGTTACATGAAAAAAATTCAATAGCAACACGTCTTTCTAAAATCAGTCTATCCATTGCTCTAGAAAAATCCACAGACACTGCTTTGAATAGTTTTAATTCGCCTCTAGTATATTGGAGACTAGATAGTAATAGAGTTAAGTGAGAAAATATCAACCAAACAATTTGTTTTGCAGTTTGGGTGAACCAGCCCTTTAACAGCTGCTGCGCTGTTACTATATCATTCACAATAATAAATATGCTGTTCTTGCAGGGTGACAAAATTTGCAGGTATCCTGTATAACACTGGCTGTCAGATACATTTAGAGGACGTCAGAGTGGTGCACATCTGTGAATGTAGGTATCAGTATCACTTAGACTGAGCTAAGGTGCTGAAGCAGCTTCAGTTTATTTTCAGCTTTTGAACCCACACACAGCTGCCTATAAACACACTACTGCAGGATCATTATGTGTCTCAGTGAGGGCTTGTTGTTAATGTGACGTTTATCCAATTTAAACAGACAGTTGCTTTCTTCAATCAAACACATGCCCCTCAAATCCTTTTAACCATAAATTAAATAGTGAATAATGTGATATTCATTTCAGAAAGGTTGAAAAAAACACCTGTCCACCGTCAGTGAGTTGGTTGGAATTACGACTGCTTGTGGGAAATGTGTGCATTAGCCCAAAGAAGCCTTAAAAGTAACTATAAACAATGTTGTACACTGCTCTAGTCATCCTGGATAATAGCTGGGGCAAGAATTAACGTATAAAAGTATAGAACACATCGGCTTTACAGAACTTGACTTACATTATCAGACTTCAGAGCTAACATTTCACAGGCTACAAAGGGCAAACTAAATTGAAAGTATCTTTGAATTAAAAAGAGGAACGAAAGCACCTCACTTTGAGTCTATCAGACATTAAAGAGTGCGCTATTCCCTAGATACTGCGGTTAAAAGCGACTGGACAGCACTGATTTTCAGATGCCGCAAAAGATGAAAACACTAAAGTTTTGATGAAATTGGGATCCTTGCCTCATGCTGTGATAGTAGAAGAAAGAAAACAAATCTGTCTTGTTTTGATTTGTCTGATCAAATACAGTCCTTGTTAAAATACAGCACGATAACCTGAAGAGATCAAACCTACAGCAGGATAATCATATTCTTTTTGTTTTTATACATGGAAATCTAATAGATTAGATAGGATGCTATTTTTCCCTACTTAAACCCAAAAAGTAGGCTCTGTCTTGCTAGAAACAGGAAGCAGGAGCTGACAAGGCATAAGAAACATTACTGTACATTATTCTCGTTTCTATGCAACAGTCTAATTAGCATTAGCTAGCTGATAAATGTGCTATTGTATTATTCAGCTTGCAGTGCCCAGGGGAACATCGCAAGATGTGCAGCATTTAAAGCATGAGGTGTCTAGTTTGGAGGACCTTACCGGATTAAGCCACATTAAAAAAAGTATCCTAGCCTTTCAGTTCATCAAATTGTTGTTTTTTCAAGATTACCCTAGGCTAAGACTGTATACGGTGACAGGTCTTTGTGTTGGCTGTCCATATTAAAATGCAAATGGATAGAAGGAAAATAATTTTTTAGCAGTAGGTGCAAGTTAAATTTATGTATGTGAAGTATAGCTTCTGCCAGTGGTGGCAGCAAGTATAAAAAGATAGAATAAATATGAAGAGGTTAGTGTACTCAATTGTGTATAGGTTGTATCCATGAATAGGAAGCTTGCCTGTATGAGGAAATATGTTATAAAAAAAACATAAAATGAAACAGCTTTAGAAGTGAACATATAAAGCAGAGATGCACACCTCGGACGTTCATATTGTACTTTCTTTTGTTTAACAGTCTTGTATCAGTTCCTTTAATTAAACGCACGGTAATGCACAGTTGAACCCACACACACAAAGACTGTGATTCAGGAGCTGCATATAAAGGAAAGAGGCAGAAGTGGAGGGACTTAACCAGGAGCTTCTCTGCGCTCTCCCGTCTTCCTGTGCGACTCACTGCCTCCACAGCCGTGCCCTTAGAGCCTCCCCTGGCATAAATGACCATTATGGCTCCATTAGGGCTGCTACTAGGAGGTCATTATGCTACACTGAAAAAACAGGGATGAAGATGTTAGTGGGGTCCCATCAGGGGAGAGACGCAGACTGAGTGAGAGAAAGACATAACACTCAGTCATCCAGCTACGCCAGATGTCATGACAGACAAACAGCAATTCAGGTCCAGTGAGTCAGCCTCTTAAGTGGTAAAAAATGGAGGGAAAGGATGATTAAGGAGGGGAGAGGGCAACAGTAAGTGTAGCAAGGGTATAATGAGTACAAAGGGGTGGGTCTTATTGGTTTACCAGTTACCCTGACACTAAAGAGATACACTATCCAGGCTCTTCTAAAAAGAATGTATTGCATCTTGTGTCTGTTTCTCACGACACATTTTAACAGTGTTGTGCGTGGTGTTTGGGTAAGTTTGTTGTAGTTGGTGGATTGGTTTTTCCATCTGTTTTTCTTTGTCTTGTTGCTATATGCTTTTCTTGTCACACACTTCATATGTGTCAGAACTGTTTCCCCGGCAGATATGGCACATGGGATAGCACTGCAGTAGCCTCCAACAGCACCCTCTATCATATCTAAATGATAGAAAATTACATTTCAAAAGCCTCAAATCAGTGTGGAGTAGATTTATCTTTCTGTTCGGATGTACACAGAACTCAGCCCAGCAGGTGGTGCAGTATTCGACAGCTTCTCTTGCTACTGAATATGAAAACCTGTAGGGTGGCCTGGTTGGCAATGAGGACGTCCTATACTCAGAGGACGAGGGGTTTGGCTGCCATAACTGCCCACATGTCTGTCCTTTTCTGAGTTTACCTGATTCAAGTGACTTGACCCCTATTCACTTCTGTGATCGTACATCTGGCTGAATTGCATATTGTATATTTTTGTATAATTCAAAGGCATAATGAAGGAAACAGGTTACATGTCCTTCAGTTATTGAAAAAATAATTAAAACTCATAAACAAGGTCTGTGTCAAATGTTTTGGAACAAGGACAATCTGCCAAAAAAGAATATTTATAGAATATTTTCAACCCATAAAATTCTGTTTGAGATTTGATTGATGAATGTTATTAATTCTAATAAAATGTTTTAAGTCACAACCATGGTACAGTATGGATTGTCCTACTTAAATACAGGAAACAGAGTGACAGATGTTGCATGGGCTGAGGTTACACCTATAGAAGGTGCATGTTGCTCTCTGCAACTGTGAGTTACAGTGATAAGAAGGCTGCTGACCTTTTGACCCCCTCTTTCCCTGTAGGAGAGGAATATAAAGGTAAAGGGAGCAGCTGTCCTCTCAGCAAGTGGCACATAGGAGAAGAGAGCTGCTGGCCTGTGCAATTGGTATGATAGTGACTGCTCCTTGGGGTTGCATGCCCCTATAAACTGGGTCAGAGCCAACCAAGCATATGATAAATGCACCAGAGGTCACACCAGGGCATTGGCCTGAAACTCCAGTTAGCCTCCCAGGGTTTAGCTACTTTCTGCTGTTGGGAGATGGAAAGGTGTTGACATGGACTTTATAGAGCTCTGAACTTCTGAAGCAAAGGCAGCTTCTGCAAGGTTGGTGGTCAAGGACGAGACGGTATGCTGGCTGTGTGCTAATGTGTCTAGTTTCAAAGGACAAAGCTCTGCTGATGGTGAACATGAGAAGGAACGAGCCTTTTCCTATGTTAACATGGTGTTAAAGCAAACTCAACACTGCCTGGAGCTCCTTTTCATAGTGAAGGCCCTCAAGTCATTTCAGGTCATCACAATGCGGGAATCAATGACAAACTTGAGATCCAGCTAGTGTGTAACTTCTAGAACTCTGCTCCATTCATTTCTGCACAGTTGACTCCAGATATGCAAACTGGCATTGGTCCATTGGTTTACTAAATAAAAGTGCGGACAGTGCCTTTTCAAACCTCCTGTCCAATGAAACTCTCCTGTTGCTGGCTAGTTCATTATTTCCTGTGTGGATGATGATGTAGTTTGGGGCACCATCGCGGTCATTATCATCATCATCTGAAGCTCTCTTAAGTATTTTAGACATCTTATATTTCCCATTTCAGTACACTAAGTACCCTGCTACTTGGCTACAGTGCTGGAGCAGGTGTAAAAAAATCACTGGCCTGAGGCTGATGAGGAGCTTACCTGTGTCATGGGTGTATGCACCATTGTCCTCCATAAGACAGATCCCAGTCTTTGTGTTTTTACTGCACTCATGGGACGCTGCAGTGGTACACACAGTAGTGGTATGAGTAGAACAGGTTTCTGTTGAACTAGAGTTACACAGCAGATTGTTCCCTTAGATCCTGTGACCATCTCTCCACAAGCTGGGTGAGCTGTGACCCCAGCAAGTGGTCCCACAGGCCAGAGTGAGTGCTACAGGGCTGGAAGCAGATGGCCCTCCTGATGCCACACTGACTCACAGATTGGCTTTAATTGCCAAGGCTGATCATTAGCCCAATGGGTCTGTGGAGGCCGGGGCGCTCCATGAGTCGCAGGCCTTAAATAGAGCCTGACGAGGAGCGATGTGACCTCACACACTTGAATGGCCATGCCCAACGCATCTTTCTCTCACACCCTTGGACACACATGCACACACAGGCATAAAACTGACACAATCAAAGATCCTTCAAGGCTGCATATGAACGCAAAAATAGGTGGAGGGACTCTACCCAGGGCCTCTCTCTCCTTTCCTGTCTGACTCACTGTCTCCACAGCAGTGCTGACTACACACACACACGGGCGCGCACACACACACACACACACACACACACACACACACAAGCAGACTCTCTGAGCTCCCCAGGCCATGACTCTGTTCCTAGTGACATTAGTGAGTGTGCTGCTCTGACGTCAATGGACAGCACTGTATGTCACGCCCTATCTACTTCTGCATGTGCAGTCATAGAGCTAGACTGCGCTCAGATCAGCTCTGCTCTACAGTGACAGGCTTCAATCTGTTTTGTCTACATTTATTTTGCTGTCAGAGGCAAACACTATAGGCCACCAATGTACTGTATCCTTTTTCCAGGACATTGAGTAGGGACAACAGGTGTAGCAGCACTCCACTTGCATATTTTCCTGTGTAGATGCAGTGTGCACTGGTTAGGCCTGTCACGATAATTATCGACTTATCTTACGATATATGGACATGACCACGATCATTTTTGCTGACCTCGATATTGCCTGTTTGTTTACATGAGAATTAGAGTGCGGCTCTGGCTGCATTTTTCTGACCGAACCCGACCGAGTCCGAGACAGTAGTAACCGAGCCCGGTCCGAACCCGACATGCTTTCTGATTGTTTATGTCCGAACTGGACCCGAGTCTGACACAATTTGTTACCTGACATGCAGTCATTGTTATCTTAGATACAGCTTGTCTGTTTACTCTGATTACACATGGACAGTGTAA
>JBBPCS010000226.1:8956760-8973299 GCA_037974645.1 Hollardia meadi
CTCTCTCTCTCTCTCTCTCTCTCTCTCTCTCTCTCTCTCTCTCTCTCTCTCTCTCTCTCTCTCTCTCTCTCTTTCTGGCTCGTTCCCAGACATCAGTCTCTGTATTTTACATGAGGGGAAACCTCTGCGTGTACTGTAGGTCTCCGCTGATAAGAGGAGAGGTGATACATGAGCATGTGTGCAACAGTTCATATGAAAGCCACCTGGCTCTCAACAGTTCTGTGATTTATGCCTTTGATAACAACAACCCAGAGATGCTTTCAGCAACAACAAAGTAGCGCTGAAGGATGACAACAATGGGACACTTGTCAGTCTGGAGATGAAAAGATGTTTCGCTAGGTGGCTGTCTTTTTTGTAACTTTGATTTTTTTTTCTTTTGTTTTGTTTATTTGTCTGTGTGCTTCTCTATATCTTATCAAAGGTTATTGATGAATCAAAATGTGGAGTCAGTTTTACATCTTTGACAGAACACCTCCCTCCTCCTGTTAGAAGGCGGCAGTGTGCTTCACTGCTTCTGCTATGACTTATAAACAGACTTATTTCCGCTGGCTTGTCCTTCATGCTGTCATAAAGTGACAGGAAAAAACATGCTCCTCCTGTATGATTTTTTTTTTTTTTTTGAATTACATTGAATTTGCTCAGATTTTTTAGTTGGTTCATCCTTGTTTCTTTTTTTAAACATTATATGAACGACAACTTAAATAAATGGGGCCACCTGATTTTACACTTTGGTCAACACATGCCCACTATGGACATAGAGCATGTCTAAGGTATTAAGTGTTTGTGCATCGATATCTTTGGTATTCTAGTTTGCAAAACTGTTATGTAGTGAAACCTATATTAGTACAACACAATTGAAAGAAGATCTTAGGATGATTACAAATGTGATTGTTCTTAAGGCAAACGGAGCTGTTTTTTTGTTTTTTTTGTTTGTTTGTTGTTGTACTACTGATTTCAGCCACAAGAGGCTGAAGTGCACCATTTCTAAATAGGTCTAAAAGCATTCATGTTTTCTTCTAAGTGGGTTTGAATTTCTCTATGCACTCTAAACACAAGGCACAATACTATATGGTGTATAAGTCATGTACCATTGCTAATGTGCCTTTCTTTAAGGTAGAAATTTATTGTAATCTGCAGTAATCTGTCATTAGCGTCAGCCGATTGTGCTAACACACAATACACATTAAGGAATGTAGAAAGCTTATCCTTTTTTTTAGTTAATTTTTATAGCGTCTATAGCTAGTGCTTTTACTGTTACCTCATTAAACCCATTGAAAAGCAATAGTTTTAATTGAGTAGTTTTAGTGGAGTATTTAAACATTGCAGCATGTATTTATCCAATCCTTGGCATTTTGATTATTTTCTACAGCTTTACATAATATTTGTAACAGTACATTGATTTAGTGGTGTAGAAGAATAGTACTTTGTTGCAGGTGTGGCCTTTATGTTTTACCGGAGTATAATATAATTTTTTTTTTTTTCTTGTCCAAAATTCAGAATTCCATGAGAATGAATTAGACACTTGTGCCCTGGCCTTATTTCTCCCTCAATTTCTCACTCTTTGTCCTTTCCTCTCTTTGTCTTCCTCTTCCACTGATGTGGCTGCTGTCCTTCTCTGTTTATCTGTCTCAGTCATCTCGGCTCTGTATTGCTCATCCGTCTCACTCCTTCTGTCAGCCTCTAAAATTGACTAGCTGCAGGCTGAAAGGCCTCTTTTCCAAACACAAGCTACTGTGTTAACCAGCATAGCATGAAAACTCTGCTAGCCAGCAAGCTAGCCCAGGATAACTGCACTGCAATATTAAATTTAATAAGCATGTCTAGTAATGTCTTTTTCATGTGCTTTTTTTTCCAGTTTGTTTGTTGTGTAAGTCTTAGTGTTGTGCTGGGCCCTATTAGTGGGCATAGGCTACTTTATCCATAGGCTGTCCATAGAGTATCAGCTGTCCCTGGGCTCCTCCTGTGCATTAAATAGCTGACAGTCTTCTTATAGTAGAAACGAGTGGAGTGCTCTGTGACTGATGGAGCTCCTTTGTCAATGACAGGGGGGCTCCTTCTGGCAGTTTTGGGCCAAAGAACAGTACAGATCACATTAACATCAGTCAAGCTGTTCTCAGACTGGTAGGACATAAATAGGACCTTATTGATGCATAATGCAGCAACTTTTCATCATCACATTTTTTGAGTAATAGGATCAGAAAGTTAGTCTGTGGCTATAAAGGCAGTATGTCAAAAAAGATGTGCAGAAATAGTGCATGGGGAGAAAAGTTAAAGATAATGTTCATTAGCACTGGTTAAGATCATACTGTGCAACGGAATTATGAAGGATATAAGTCAATTTGTAGGGGTCACTGTGCGTCAGCTGACCCAACTTCATTGAACATCTATACTAGATGAAGTACACATATTCTGATGAGTAAATGACACAGACCGCAAATGCAGGCAATGTGGGGCCCAGCATGGGTACTTCGGGGCATGGTCACCAACATCTGGTAATTTTGTTGTTAACGTCATTGAATGCACCTGCAGAGCAGCTTGAAAAGATGGTGACAGTATAAGGAATACTTCATCGTGATCATAATGTGACTGATCACATCACCTCCTTTTATCTACTCTTAAAGCAGCACAATATTGAGCAAAGTGCATTGACTGTTCAGAGAAAACAAAGCTTTTGACCTGGTCCGTGCAGGCAGCCATTGCAAGCAAAAATCCCAGGACACCTTGACAGAAAAATTGCGCTGTGCTGCTTGATCACTATGACACTGCCCCTACTGTGTCTCTCCTATTCAGTACAGTCAAGTTCACAGAGACTCACAAAATACAGGTGCGGGAATGCCACTTTACAGTCATAAAGCTACGGTGTGTGCTATGCACTGTCATGAAAATGGAGCCTTATGTGCTCTGAATGAATTCAGCACAGAGCTGACAATACCAGGGATTGGACATGCCATTCTCTTTGGCAAGTTTCTTTAGCTGGAAGTTTCTTTTAGGTAGAGACAGATATGGATACATACTGTATCTGACAAGTTAATGTTAAAGCTGTAATGACAGAATACAAAGTCAGTTAGCTTTTTTGTAGGGAGTTTAGAAAGGGACTACATAGAATAACCTTAGACTGGATTTCTTAAAATATTTGCAACTATTCTTGTTAAAAATATAAATAATTTTCTGAAATGTTAGCGTTTGTGTTGAGAAAGTGTAATTCTCATGCTTGGAAAGATTGTGAAATGTTTGACAGTCCTCATCTTTCCTTAGGTCTAATCTCTCTTCCTTTCTCCGCGCACTCGTGAAGAGGGCTGAATTTCTCTGCTACAGGCTTGAGGAGAGAAAGCTGAGGACAGTTCCCCGGAGTCTGGACACCAAGGCCCCTGGGCCTCCACAGCTCATAAACAGATGTGTCCTTGTCCCCAGCCAAGCGCAGCCACTCAAGTGGGAAAGCAGGGGCCCAATAATTGTGAAGAATTGAAAGCTAAATATTGGCTTTATCTCCTCAGTAATAAAAGGGCCATGAAATTGATTTAATGCTGCAGCGCTTCTCTTGGGTGGCTTCTTACAGCGTGAGCACAAAACAATGAGCAGCAGCCATCTATTAATTAACCCACCTAATCCTGCAAAGTTAATCTCTCACCACAACTTTGCCCGCAACTAACTTCCAAGCCACTGGGTCTATTGGGGGTGTCATGACAATGGCAGCGAGGGGAAGATAGATTCAGCACTTAGGAAAGGAGGGAGAGAGAGACGGAGGGGAAGAGAGGTGGCGAGTGCTGTTCCACACAGCAACCATGGGGACACTGGAAGTGGAAATGCAGGGGTGCATGGCCATCGTTAGCATAGTATCAGAGTTGATTTGTGTTTTTGTGAAAAGAAGTGGAGAATATCATTTGAGCTGTTGAAATCAGTTCCTGGTGTGGTGTGGTGTGGCTGCAGCAGCATAAATGCAGCTGATTTTAGTTGGCTTTTTGTCGCCCTTTTTGTAGTCTTTCTTTTTTTCTTTTTTTTCCTGTCACCGTGCTGCCTGAGTCCCTTGTTCTATCCTGAGCTGTTAGATAGCTGTGGGGGGAAGTGGCATTTCTTTCTCTTCTTCACCTGCCTGCCAGTCCCAGCATGATGGCACCTCACACCCAACACGCACATTCATGGTTGTATTGTGTCGACAGACTTGTGAATTACCTCCTTCTCAGCCGGCTGATGAAAAGCTATGTGTTTTTCTCTTTGGCTGCGGCTCATCTGACCCTGCCCTCTCACCTACCCCCACCCTCCCTCACCCCCGCTCATCAGTCTTTTGTGTGAGCCCCTCTTCGTGGAATAGCAGTACAAGGCTGACTCAGAAAATAGGTCACCCGCTAGTGCTCCTCTCACCTCTACAGCATTAAAAAAATAATCCCCTGATGTGTCCTGTGCCATTTTGTAATGTCTACACCACAGTCTCGACAATATGGCCAAAACATAGAGGAAATACACAAATGCACACACATACAGCTATAAAATAAATCAAGAATTTGGAGATTTTTTTTGGGATTTTTTTCCGCTCGTGAGGAAAGCATTTCCTGTGGAGATAATTTTAGGAGGTTGATTAGGAATAGACGGTGTTGAGCCCAGAGTGAGGAACCTCATCACCACTAATGACATGCCATTCCTGTGCTGAGAGAGGAGCCCAGGCCCTGGGCATGGACTAGCTACTGTGTTCATTAAGGCCAACAATGTAATTACAATTCACAGATACTGTGTTTGGCTTAATTACAGACTGATTATTAGGCTGATATTTGTTGGAATAATCAGACCCTAAAGATGTGGATTTATTTATTTGCATGGTATTAAGGCCTTATTAGTGTATCATAAACTGACAGTTTATTTGGTTTTTATGAATGCTTGCATAGATGTACTGTTAAAGCCTCAATAACCTCTGTGTTGGAGTATGTTTGAATGTGAATGAATGTTTATGTAAGGAGAAACAAGCACAAGAGACTTGCTCAGTCTTTACATAAGCTAACAGATTAAAGTCTCTTCTGAATGACAGATCATCCAACAGATGTCTCCATCTGATTGTGGGAAATACTTTTCCTGCTGTATATCTAACAAACAAACAACAAAATGGACTGTGTTTGCCTCTCGCATTACAGTGGATGATTCGGATTCCATAGAAACTCACAGGAATTGGGAGCACTCCCGAACAAAATGCAGAGGTAGTCCCCAAAGGTAGTGCTATTATGCCCATGTCTAGGCAGCTCCAAAGTGACTGTAATCTTTCATCCAAAGCATGTGACATAAACACCCCCCTGAGCCAAATGGTCTCACTAATATAATCAGGGACTTGGTGAATTGCAAATCTCAGTTTACTTACAGTTTTATATGATGAATACGAATTTGCACCTTTTCAGTCAGACAGACAATTTCTATAAAGGAAAAGATATTAATTTAAAGTACATATCAAATACTCCATTACGATCACTCTAATGTAGGTAACTGTTTATAAAGTTTTAAATGAACTGAATGTTTTCGTTCTATGGTTTTAATATAATATATTTAATTTGATATACTGTATGTTGAAGCTGCACTTCACATCAGTTATTTTTTATTTTAATCTAATATTTGGTGAGTTGCTCATGGCTGTCTCTGATTCTGTGTGTGGATCAGCAGGGTTTGGAATATCACAGTGGGTTCAGTTAGAGTCTGCTGATAGATGTCGTCCTGAAGTCAGCCCCTGTCACTGACAGCTATGGTTTTATCCCGTAGCTCAGTGCTGGTATCAACATTCTCCTGTAGCTCTGGGGTGTACTCATCCAAGTGCAGGAAGTGATGTATGTGTGTATGTGTGTGTATGTGCCTGCAGGCTTCCCAGCGACAGCATACGGACCGGTGGCGGCAGCGGCAGTAGCAGCAGCACGAGGCTCAGGTAGGGGGGCCCGTGGAAGAGGCGGCTACTTGGCGTACCCACAGAGCACAGGGCCAGGTAAACGCTCTGTCCATGTTCTGTGTGGCTGCTGCTCTCTCCAACTTCTCCTGCTCTGCTTCTCCTTGTAGACATTATCCCCCGAGCCCACATGCACACACTCGGCCACAATCTGAGTTTAGACTGACTGCATTTGTACACACATACAATAGAGATGTCATCCAAGATCTCTCTATATACACGGTCCTTATACTGTAAAAGCTTCTACTTTGATCTGCTTCCAAAAATATTTCATAAGTTTAGTGAACGTCTTAGTATTTTGAGTTGGGAAACTTAATAATATACAGTACAGTAAAATGTGTGCAGCCAAATTGAAAGAGCCAAATAAATTTATTAAAGTCAGAATATAAATATTGTGTGACTTGATTTAACTCATTAAAATTTCTGGGAATTGCTGTAATTAAGTTGCATCAACTTTAATAGTCAATTTTTAAAACATTTTTACCAACTCTTCTTTTTGTGTGTATTGCATCTAATCTACATAGAATAATTAATTAGCATTAACACTTTCTAACTATTAAAATTAAGAAACAAATGCCATAATCAACCAAACATAAACCATAATCATTTATGTTTAATAACCAAATACAGTCACTAATTCTTGTTAGTATCACTAACTTCGCAACAGAGAAAAGTTAAACAGTGTTCTCTTAAATATAAATATAGTACTAAATCAGTAGTAAACTGAAAAATCAGAAGTAAACAACTTCTGAAAAAGAAGAGAAATACTTGTTCACTCCAGAAAAATTACAATTCAACCTTGCAATGTGTTAAATATCAGTTTAACCTCTAAAAAAAAATAAATATTTTAGCCCTTTATTTATAAAATACAGCATCTACCCAACACTTATCTTGAAACATATTTGACTAAGCTTTACATATAGACTACACAGCACTTAACACATAGAGTGCTTATATTCACAGTTTCCAAGATGGCAAACACCTGAAAAGTCACACAATTTAAATAACTGCAGCATAAGGTCTCATGTATAAAGGCAATCCTTTAAACCATAACCTTGAAAATGAATTCCTCACGCATGTAAAAGAAAACAAAACTTTAGCTCCACAGTATACCCCTCATGCAGAACCACACAGTATGAACACATAGACAACACACACATACGGACTACACAATGAAAAGCTGTGTAAGCCCAGTGTTTTAAGTCTTAAAGAGTCTTTAAAAGACTTCAGTAGTTAGAAAAGATACTTCAGACTGAGGGTGTATGTCACCACATTATCATGACCAGTCTGCACTTTGACGATACTGCTCATTCAGCTTACTCATATACACACATATAGACTACACTTAATGTAACTACACTGTCACATGCCAGGAGAATGAATTCACATGATGCTTCATTCATTTGGTCTTGCTGGATTAAAACATATCTTATTTTAGGGCACACTCCAAAAGTAGGCCTCAATGAAATGTGTTTTAGTCATTTTGTAAACAAAAAAAATAATGTACTTGTTTGTAAACAACATCAAAATATTTATTGATTTGACCCTGTTAGAACCTTTCACACTTCACCTGAATAGGTTCCTATAACACACTCTTGTTAAGTGTCCACTTCTCCTGTTTGGAGTTTGGCCTGCACTCATCCAGCCATTACTTACATCTAGACTCAAAGGAACCAGCTCTGCATCTTTCAACTTCAGTCAATCAACCAGTCTTTGGCAATCTATAAGATTGGAATGTGTTGGTTACTCTGACATACAGGTGGTATATTTATGTAACTGACTCGACGCCACAGTCATTTCAAGTCACAACTTTATATTTAATAATAAAATATTCAAATCTACAATCACAGATGATATATAGTCCTGTAATGTTGCATTCTAGAAGAGAGTTCAAGTTCAAGAAAATATTTTAACCACCTCTCAAAAATAAAATGTGAAAAAATTAATAACAAAACAATATACTAAAGCACTTCAGTGTGTTTCCCCTATAACTCTGGACCTTTTCTAAAAATTTTAATTTTCACACATGCACACTCTCATTGCAACTAAAATTTAAAAAAAAGAATGCCCTTTAAACTATTTTAAAAGGATGCAGACCTGAGCTGTAGCTTGGGAGCTAAAGATATATACAAATGGCCGCTTCATCTGCTAGTGCAAGCTACCAAAATAAAACACATAATGCAATGTTAGAGTGTACTTACATGTCCACAGATGTTACATGAAGCATGAGCAAGGGAGAGATGGAGAACAGTCGAGGAAAAACGGATAAAGGCTGTGGGTGGATTTCAGGCTGGACGCTCCAACAGTCCGACATGGTGCTCTGGCTGGCAGCAACAGTTCAGAAGGAAGCTGTAACTTTAGCAGGCGGGAGACATTTTACTATACTCCTCACAGGGACCAAAGAGAGTTTACTCGCCCTCTTTATAAGTTGTGTGTCACCTCAGTCACTTTAAAAAGCTTTTAAGTTTTAACTTTAGGTCTTACCTAACAACATCAAACACCCTACAAATACACAGTAACATGGGCTGGACCACAATGAACACTATGCTAATGTCCCTAGCAAGCTAACTTGCTAATCACATTCAGCACCATCACATGCTAATAATAGCACCACAGCTTTTACACTCAGCAAATTGGTGAAGGATTGAAAATACACAAACAACCTTTACCAGGTGGCATAACTTTACATTAACTCACCAGTATGGACATATTTATTTAACCGTATTGTTACTCTCTGTCAACATCAACTGTATTCTCATAGCTGCATCTGCTTTGTGTCTTACCAGCCTCTCTCTCATCCTGCAGTGTCACCTCTACATCTTGTCTTAAACTTGGATTAAAACACTGCAAAGAGACTAGAGTATAGTCTCCACACACAACTGACCCCAAGAAGCTGCGCTGCTCACAAAACAAATTCCAACTGGCTCTAGCCGTTACAAGAACTTATATCTAACCATTTTAATGGAGTTCTGTGAACTCAACTTACTACAAAGTTTTATAACACATAATTTCATTACAGGAAATAATGAGTTGTTGAAATCTTGCCACCTTTTAATTAGGTGTAACACAAATAAAATATTATTCATTTATTTGATAATATCTACATTTTAATTGTAGGTAGTATGAACTGTACCAGTGACGGACCTTTATGTTATATGCAATTGTAAGTTTCTTAAAGGCATAATCTGCAGTGTCAGATCCAACCATAAGAACAATGTAGTGACATTTATAAATATATCCCAGCCCATCTGGATCCCAAAAATATGATACTCCTCAGCTCCAACAAGATCAACGCTTACATCAATGGTTCCCAAACAAGCGTCAGGTCTTGTTTTCAAGGGACTACTTACAAAGGTTTCTGGGATTCAAGCAAAATAAGATAAATTATAATGTATTCATTATTAACTATAATGGAGCTCAATTTGCTCGATAGACAGTAATCCTACGTGAAAGGTTCTGGAATAAACCAAAATTAACAGAGATATAAAACAAATGTACTTGAAGCTTTCAAAGGTTCTCGACATTAAAAAGACACTTTTACATATAATATGCCTTTTAAAAACTGCAGATCTCTGGAAACTAGGCAACACATTTACATTTGTAGAAGAATATTTTCTTTAAGAAATGTGTTGTCTTTGTTCTAAGAAAAAAAGGAGGTTGCACTTCAACAATGAGATTCTCAGTGGACTGCTAAGCCCAAAGTCCAGTGAGTATATTCCAAAAAATATGAAAGGGCATCGCATCTCAAATTTCAAAGTCAAGGACAACAAAAAATACTCACATCGTATTTTATTTGGCTCTCATCAAGAATGATAACCGCTTATGCATTTCAGCACAGAGCCTTCTAGTGGCTTTGAAATTTGAGATGTGCTGCCCTTTCATATTTTTTGGAATGTACTCACTGGACTTGTCTTTGTTGTTAGATAAGAAATATTAGGATCACCATTCATGGTAAACGAACAGTTAGTAAAATGACAATACGTTGAGAATTTTAGGATGTTTTTTTCTTTTGCACCATGCATTCTTTTTTTCTTTATCATGTGTTTTTTCTACCTTTATGGTTTGACCTGATCATGATAGAACCATAAACACCTTACTAATGATTGTTTGCCATATCATTGCTACGCTAATTAAATCTTATTCAACTTGAATGCTACTGTACATGAGTAAATACAAATGTTTAAAATTTCAAATAGAAAGATTAGTCAGGGCCTCCATGTTGGCTTGTAAGATGCCTGCGCATGTCAACTTTCAATACACCACACTAAAACATAATTACAGTACACACCTTATTCACATACAGATGAATATCTGCCAAGAGATTTGTTCCAAAAGCAGGATGCAAGTCTTAAACACGGCATTGATTGGCTTGTTGGCTTCATTTAGACATCCTGCTTTTTCCACCCTTACAACTGTAGATCCTTCAGTAGCTGTCAATAATAGCTCCCTTGACTGAACACACAGCCTCCAGGCTTAGGGAAAAGTGTCTTTCCTAATCAGACATACTATTAGAAGCTTGTTGGTGAAAATCTGTGTTAATTGTAACTGTTGTCTGTTTTGTGCAGTCTCTCACAGATATAAAGCCAGTTTACAATGGCTGTATACAGTCACGTGCTGTGATACCTGAAGATGCACACACGAGCACACGAGCGGCTGTAGTGAATGCACACTACCTACATCTGTACGCACATACAGACAAACACATCCACCCATCTGTCCTCGTTTGCACGTAATTCAAATCAACAGAGGGAACACTGGAAGCCAATCAGATGCTCTTTCTTGCACATAGGGCTATTTGATTTTGCATTTTCAAAACAAACAATTTGCCCAACAATTGCAATGAACATCACTAAGAAGCAGGAATGTTGATTTGGGGTTAGCAGCAGCCAGGAAGCAAGAGACGTGATGGCAACCATTATGTACAGTTTAATTCTGACAGCTGCAAATGGAAGGGAGACAAGCAAATGACTATGAACAGGATGGTGAGGGGACGGGAGTGGGGGGTGGAGGGTTAGAGTGGTAAACAGTGACATCATAGGCCTGTTTTTGAGTACTTAAACAGCCATGAGGCAGTTTTAAGGAAAATATCACTCAGTGAAATCTCCATGCTTCCTCAGGAAATGGCAGAATCTGTACGATAAAATCAAGAATATTATCACAGCGTAAGAAAAGTAAGAAGAAAGAAAATCTGGAATATGAATGTGATTTGAATAAAATATCTGTAAATCAGTACTTTTCTGTTTCATTGTTACCATTTATTAACCATCCTTTTCTCTCGAGAAAGGCTTCACCAAAGTGCAGTCCTTTGTTCTGTGGTTTGTGGCTTTTTGACAGATTAAAAAAATGAGTTTTTGATGTTTTTTGCGAAGTGTTTAAAATTAGACTAATAACACACCATATGGATTAATACATGTACATTCAGCATTCTCTTCTCTCTATACAGACACAGACAGAACACAGATTGGACACAGATTTATAGATTAGTTAGGTGTGTCATTCCTTTCTGTGTGATGTCTGGGGACATCGCTGCATCTCCGTTTTATCTTCCGAATTTATTTGCAGCACACTCAGCCCAAAATCAACTGAGAAATAGCAATTCAAGTGGTTACATTTTTTGCTAAATTCTCTATTTGTAGTGTAGATGGGGGACTTTGTCTTATGTATGATGTTAATGTGGATTCTGTGTGCTTTGACTCCACCTACAGTTCCCATAGAGAACCACATATTATATACGTACTGTACTTTAACCCAAGAGGAGGCGGATGCAGGGGTGGCGATGTGTCACCTAAATTGGCACTCCAAACCGCAAGAACAACAAGATCAACTTCTTAAACGTCCCCAGATGTATCCCAAATTATATTTTGACACTTGAACCACATTTATTATTTAGATTTATGTTTGTTTGAAAGAAAACCTTTTTGTGTGTAGATGTTGCCTATGCACGGGGTGTGAGGCTTATTTCTCAGCGATACACGAAGAGAGTGTTCTGAGATCGAGGAAGACATTTTCCATCTCTGACATCTCTGAGGGCACTTTCACCCCACTCACATAGCTCAACAGACAAAATGACAGCATGCTGGCTTCCCTCTCTATGACAGACCACTGCTGATGACAAGGTGTATTTTGGACTTCTCACTGTGGCCTTCTACTTGCAGCAAACTATATCCTAGATGCAGCCGGAGTTGTGTCACATAACACGGAAAGTTACTGAAGATGTAGAGTGCGCAATCTTTCTAACTTTGCTACAAAACTGTATATGCTACCGTAGAAGATCTTACCGCTTATTTCTGTTGCAGTTTATTACATTAGTTCTGTAGTAGATTTACAATTAAATACCAGACAACAACTCAATATGCTTTTCGTACTTGTTTCTTGACTGTAAAAGCTTGGAACTTAGACAGGTTTCCCATTTTATCACAATTAACAGTATACAAAAGATTGAGTTGTGGTTATTTCTAGGACAGGCAAGGCAGCATGTTTTATTTAGTAAACGTTGAATCCAAGGAGGTGTCAGTCCAGACACTGTTTTTGAAGAGTTGGGTCTTCAGTGTGTATTTGAAGATGGTGAGGTATTTTGCTGTCCTGAACTCTTCCGTGAGCATGTTGCACCACTGAAGAACAAGGACGAGGACTAGTCTTGAAGTGTGTATGTGAGGATGTTTGAGAGACTGTGGCTCCAGGCGAGAAGTAGATCAGAGAGATCTGGCTCCTGCATAATTTTACCATGGCCTGGAGGTAAAGAGGTCCTTGCCCATACAGGGCTTTATAAGCTGGTACTGAGGGTTTGAACCTGGTTTTAAATACTACAGGGTGCAAAGGGCAGCAGTTGGAGGGGCTGAACATCTGCATAGTAAAGCAGCTTGGAGGAAATGGCTAATTTGCAGATGACTGATGCATATACCAGCACCTGGTCTGCATCTTGGGCAAGTAAAATCCACTCTGCTGTTGATATGAAGGATGAAAAAAGCCACAATTGTCACTCTGATATTGACAGGTAATTTATAGATGTGCTATTGATATGCATATTTAAAAATCATTCTGAAGACCAGCTGGTGTAAAGTGTTCTTTAAAAGAAGGCTACTTATCATTTTGTTTTCTTCATTTTAAAGTAGGCTTATCTTGAATCTCTGGTGCACTAGCATTGTCAGATACATACAGAGAAAAACTGGAAGTGATGCAGATGGTTCTGACAGTCCAGGGAACTTCACAGGCCCCAGTCCACTCTGGTTGACTGTTTTCCTGAGTCCCTCTGAGCTTTCTGGGGAGCTAAAATGTCAGTCTTAGTTCTTGGCTGTACCTGCAGTGTACACAATGCCCCATTCAGCTGCTTCTAGAGGTCTGGCTACTTGCTATGTACTGTATGTCTGACTTGACTCAGGTGTTCAAAATTGAAATAGAGTTGGCTGACGTCACTGTTGTGCAGAAATTGGATTGCAGTGTGAATTGCAGAGGTGTCCCTGCCAGCTTTGTTGGGACCCATTCTTTCTCTTAGTTGTTGCTCTTTTTTGGTCATTTCTCTCTCTTATTCATCTCACTTATTTTCCCACCTTTATTGCTTCACCAGTGAAAAGAAGAAACTTGTGTGACAGACATATCCAAATTAAGATCTATTATTGTCAGTTTATGATCAATTTCTTCCCAAAAAGCTCTGTGATCATCAGCAGTGCCCGAGATGAGACCAGGATTGGCTTTGTGCACTGGCCTTAATCAATCTGGCTCTTGGTGAACTCAGGTCCATTTGTCCCAGATGCTAATCTGCAGAGCTCAGCTCTGAGGCCAGAGGCACTTTACATGTACGTGGTGCAAAATAACATGAGCAGGCATGCCAAGCCCATGCTGCTTGGGTTTTTGTTCATGGCCCAGGGATAGATGTGACACATCGGGGAGGGCAAAGTTTCCCTTTGCGCCTCCACCACGAAGCGTTGGCTCTCACAGCTGTGGGTAGCAGATGCTCTGAGGTTACAGGCACAGGCCTTTAGGGACATCACCACTCTGCCCTCCAGGGGCTGCATACGTAACACATTCTCTAAAGAAAACCCACTGAAGGCTTAATGGGAGGAAGGTATTTTGTCGTCAGTCCTGTAAATTCGGTTAGAAAACAATGTTGTATCCTTCAAGTCAGTACAGCATTTTCTGTTTCATATGCATTATACATTTGTTTTTAAGTGACATTATTATGAACATTACGTTTTTAATGAGACTTTCTTTTCACTTCTTTTTAATTATATACACTTTGCTAAGTAAATTTCATCAATGCATACTGACTTGAATACATTATAAACAGTGTTATTGGATAAATGCCTCTAAATTAAATTTTGTAAGATGTAAGAAGATTTGGCAATCTATTAACATAAATTGCTGTAAAATGTAGTTCCTCATCCAGTTATTTCATATTTTCCTTCCCTCTGTATCTAAATGACCATTTGAAGTAGCTAGTGTCCCTCTCAGATTAAAGTCATAGTAAGTCTTAGATTTCTTTAGAGCACATAAGCCTGACCAGACATGTTTGAAAAAATGTGTTCAGCAAAAAGGCCAGAGCTGTCAGCTCTGAGACTGCTCACAATACGATAATCTTTGCCGACTCTAGATAACTGAGTGCCCTTTCTCAGTCCTGGCCAGGCCAGATCCCATACAGGTTAAATCTGCATTAATATCAAATCAGTGTGCACTTATTTAGTACACTGTTGCACATTGTTTCACCCATGATTCAGTGTTCACATTTTTCTTCCTCTATAACTTCCCACAATCATTCCTTAACCGTGGTTGAAGGTAAATGTAAATTAGTAGCTCTGTTGAGTCTGTCCATTACTGGAAAAAACAGCAAGAAAGAGGAAATGCAGGCATAAAATGAAAAGTAAAAAAAAACAACAACATAGGACTGAGTATGGGTGAGTAAATGCAAGAAGAAATCATCTGTTAAAATTAATTAGCCAAGCTTCTCTGAACACAAAATGACAAGACATTAAATATGTATTATTTATGAAATGTCTGTGCTCTCTGAAAAGGGTGTCTAGTGCTGTTAATTACTCAGCCATTCATTCAGAAAAGATTATTTCAAATGGAAAGTGAAAGCAAGGCTAGACAGCAAAAGAGCTGTTAGTTTCTTTCACGCTATTTTTAAATGACATTGGTGAAAATGGAAAAGCTAATTATGGTAGCTCTAAAATTCAAAGCTAATTTGAGAAGCAGCATGTCAGGTTTGTTGACGTCTTCTGTAGAGTGATGGCCACCAAGGAATCTCAGTGGCGCCGCGAGGGAAAGGGAGGAGTGACTGCATGAAAAAATTTTCCTTGCAGAACTGAAAATCACTTCTGGTAATAGATATTTATATTCCCCAATTCCCAGCATTCTCTATTTAATGACTGCAGAAATAGTATATAGTAACCAGTAAATTTATGGTTATTATATTTGACAGTGTAACTGTGGCAGAGACCCTTAAGTTCACTTTCCCCTCCAAACACACACCTGCAACCCGCATTTTGGATCTTTTTTCGCCCCAAACAGCCAAAATACCTAACCGTGCATTAACCGTAAGCAAGCAAGTAACAGCAGGCACCAATGGTGTTTGTGCCTGTGTATGTTTGTGTTCAGTTCAGTCAGAGGCTGAGATTCTCACTCTTTCTTTTATCATCCAGTGTCTTTTCTTTTTCCCTTCTCTTCTTTTACATTCATGAACTAAAGTACATTTCCCCTCCATTCAACAGCATATTTAAAAAAATAAACTCTGTGCTTTCCTTGACTCCGGATGGTTATTCATCCAGAAGTTCCAGGCACTATCTACAGCTCTGTCCTCCAGAGCTCACCAGCTCACTGCAGCTGTCTGCCAGTTAACTGGGTCGGTCGTTAATCCAAAACACTGGCGTCTGTCCCTTTCACTCAGGTCTGTTGGTACAATGAATTGCACAGTTATCCTTATAATTTGTCCGATAATTGCTTGAAAAGTTCTCCAAAAGGCACCAACACCACAAACACAGTCGAGAGGTCAAGTTCAATGACTCAAATTAGGTGAATTAGGTTGTGGCTAGCAGTCACCAAAAGCGGCCACGCCCTTAATTATGTATAACTTTAAGCCT
Organism: Hollardia meadi; assembly: GCA_037974645.1. Lineage (NCBI taxonomy): Eukaryota > Metazoa > Chordata > Actinopteri > Tetraodontiformes > Triacanthodidae > Hollardia > Hollardia meadi. The sequence continues at coordinate 8,972,745 of JBBPCS010000226.1, forward strand.
TAATATAATTTTAAAAAGTGGTCTTGAACAGGGATAATAAGCTACAAAGACCAAAACCTTTCTTTCTTTCTTTTTACCATGCTGTAAACATACTTATTTTTGCTGTAAAGTTGGGTATTTTAACATGGGGTATTATGGAGATTGGGTCACTTTTGGAGCCAGCCCTCAAGTGGCCATTTCAGGGACTGCAGTTTTTGGCACTTGTACATTGGCTTCATTTTTGAGCACCAGAGATTGTGCATCACAATAAGTGCATGTACAGGAGGGGTGTTATACCAGAGAACGTCTCCCTCTCTCTCTCCCTCTGTTTCTCTGCAGAGCAGAGCATTGTCAGATGCGATTGGTAGAGCGACGGGAGATTATTCACTAATTAGTACATTTTGAATGGCGTTATTCTCTCAGACGGATAATGATATAATAAAATGGGTCAATAAATATACCTGGGCAAGTAAAGTCTACATGTGGGAAACATGATGAAGCATGGTGTGTGTGTGTGTGTGTGTGTGTGTGTGTGTGTGTGTGTGTGTGTGTGTGTGTGTGTGTGTGTGTGTGTGT
>JBBPCS010000226.1:8973399-8992880 GCA_037974645.1 Hollardia meadi
CACACACACACACACACACACACACACACACACACACACACACACACACACACACACACACACACACACACAGGTAATTCACACTGAAGCTTCGAAGCCCAAAAAATGGTATTTGGGACAGCCCTAGTCCTTATTCTCTTTTCCTCTCTTCTACATCTGCTCTGAACATCTGAACAAAACAGCTTTTCACCTGTTGTTATAAAGCACTTTCAATTTAACTTGAGAGGCACGCAGCAGGAAACTCAGTGGGGAATGAGCTTTGTGTTTGCGTGTGTGTGTCCATTGCCTCACTCTGTGTCTAGATTTATGTTTTTCTAGCTGCTTCTGGTAGTGTGCCCATCAGTGTTTGAGTCAATCAAGTGTCTTACTCTCGCTCTCTTCTTCCTATCTGTTTCTCACCACATTCCTTTTTTTTATCTTGTTGCTTTCCCTGTATTTCTCATTCCAGTGTTACTTTACAGATCCATCTCTCTGTGGCACTTTCTGTTTGCACAGCTTTTTTTGCTACTTGGGTGTAGCTATCTCCGAGTCAGAGGCACCTCCTCTTTTCCAACCCAGGTTTTACCCTTCTTTCTCCTGTTTCTTTTTCTTTCCTGGTTTCCCTCACTCTCCACCCCTCTTTTTCTCTCTCGGTCTCTCTTGGGACTGTTGTTATCAAAAGTGATAGCTCACCAGCTGAAAATAATAAGCGGCATCTTTTGAAGTCTGCAATGGCTGTTTGACGTCGCTGTGGTGTTTCATGCAGATATTGCCTCCATTTGTGACGGGGATAAACAAAAGATTAAACTTATTTTAAGGTCAGTGTGTGTGTGTGTGTGTGTGTGGTGAGTCAACCCCTTAGGGTCCACAGTGGCCTTCTGTCACCTTGCCAATCATATCAGTTAGGTGTGTTCTGATAACCTTATCTCTGCCTGAGCTCTGCATAGCCATAGGGCTGCCTCCCCCAAACATACACACACACAGCACACTTTTACACATAGCAAATGAAAGAAGCTAGAGAGCAGATAGGGATCAATGCTGCTAAATCAAGGACATGCACTATGCTGCTTCTCTCTGTCTCTCTGTGTCTCTTATCTATAATGGAAAAGCCATACATTTACAGCTCCCTGCCTACCTTATGGTTACGCTCAATCACAGCATGAAATACTACAGCAAGTGTTACTGCTAGAAAAAGCGCAGAGGTTTTCTTTTCAACTTGAAAAATATTGTTGATAATAGGTGAACTGAGACTGCTAAAGTGAGAGGACAGGATAGTGTGAGGTTAGTTGAGTAAAGTAATTGAAAAACAGTATAAAAATCACTGTTATGTGAAGAACAGAATTTCTGCTCAGCATTAAAAAAACAAGACGTTTCCCCTCTTTTGCAAAGGGATGCAGGGATCCTACAGGGGTCCTATGGGATCCAACACAAATATATCAATATATTGTTGGGATCCTCAGACAAATTTGCTCATTGTGTACTGAAACTGAACTTTGTGAGACCGCACAGTCTATTGTTATGTGGACAAAGAGGGCCATTAAAACTGAACTCACAATCTGTGTCTAACAGATTATTGTTTGATGACACACATCAGTAAATGTCACAATGATAATGATTCTCTGAATTCCGTCTGTCCCATAAAAGCAGCTCCAGTCTGCCCGTGAGCTTCAGCACGGAGGGCACGTTTGTTTTAAAACCAGCGTAGCACGAGTCGGTGGTGGTTTGTTGGTTGCTCCTTGTTAACAGTAACAGCTGTCCCCGAGTCTCACACGGGGATACAATGTTTAAATGTAAAACAAAAAGAGCGCTATTTCAGAATATGAGAGGTGGGCAAATGGAGTTCACGTGCATTTAGACTCCACTACAGTCCACAACAGCCCTGCCCCTCAGCATGTGTCTTGGACCAGACGGGAAGAAAAGTGGGCAGTGAGTTAGGAGGTGGGCTGCAGGCTTTCCACCAAATCAGAATTTAGAAGCGGCACTGATATTTTCTGTAAATATTTCCATATTTCATAACTTTTGATTGGGTGGGCAAGATGCACGTTTGGATGGGCTAAGCCCACCCCTGGCTGTAGCTTCCGCCGGCCTCACAAATAGCTTTTATTGACTTAACAAATATATATCTTCACACTCAGATACGGTAGGTGGTGGTATGCACCGTTAAAGTTGGTTTGCAGTCCGCTGATAAACACAGAGAAGAATAAGAACGCTGCTCTGGGTAGACCCACACAATGTAGACTCGGGAGCGAAAGATGTCATCAGTGGGTTTTTTTTGTGTGTTTTTTTTAACAGTTTCAGAGGAAGACAACACAACTGCAATTTGCAATACAATTTCTGCAAGTGTTTCAAGGGGAGGGGAAAAATATCTTATGAGAGCTATAGAATTTTAAATCATCCATCTTTTCTCACTTCATCTTAGCCTTTCTTACCCTCAAGCGTGCATAAATAACAGATCATGAACTTCAAAATACAAAAATGTGAAATTATCAGTTGTGTTATCGGTACTGGCATGCAAAGCAGGTAATTATGGGTCGTCAGCATTGGCTGAAATAAAAATCCATGTCTTGCATCCCGACTTGGCACATTTGTTAGGCCTCAAGAATACACACAATGCCTTTGGGTGAATTACACTCAATGTAAACAGAACTTTTTTTAAATGCACAGGGCAGTAAGAAAGTGAGAATTTGTTTTTTGGGGATTTGGATGAACTGAACCTTTATACAGATGATATTTTGTTATTTGTTTCTCTTTTCCTGACTAGGAATTGCTTATGAATGATGCAGGATTAAAGCATTTTTTATTTTTTATCTAAAGAGATCAATTTTGATGAATGAGAAGCTATGCCCTTTGGTCAGTGGTGATGGCCTAGCTTAAAAATAAATCAATTTAAGTGGCTGTTCCATTCTGGGCATATCTGTCGCTCCTGATATGTCAGACTTTTATAAATTAAATATTACCTCTCACTTAAAAGCCCTGGAGGAAGATTTTGATCCTTTCATGAGCTGGTAGGATTATTCAAATACAACCCCAATTCCCAAAAAGTTGTGATGCTCTGTAAAACATGAATAAAACAGAATGTGATAAATTCCTAATCCTTTTTGACATTCAATTCAAATGAAAAGAGTAAAAAGACAATATAGTTATTGTTGTATCTTGTCAACTTCATTGATTTTTGTAAATATATGCTTATTCTGAATTTTATGCCAGCAACACGTTTCAAACTAGTTGGGACAACAAAAGACTGAGAAAGTTGTGGAATGTTCAAAAAAAAAAACTGATTGGAACATTCCACAGGTAAAGAGGTTCATTGGTAACAGGTGATTGTATCATGATTGAGTATGAAAGGGGTATCCTCCAAAGGCCCAGTCCTTCACAAGCAAGGATGGGGAGAGGTTCACCACTTTGTGAAAAGTGGTCTTTGCACTGTATTCAATTGCATTTAGGTTAAAAAGGGTTTGCATATCAATGCATTCTGTTGTTAGTGACATATTACATAATGTCCCAACTTTTTTTGGAATAAGAAACTAATGTTGCTTGCAAGTGGGTGCATGTTCTTGAAATGGGCCAAGGCAATGCCATCCATACAGTCATCATCATGCATTAGTGAAATATTCATGTCCTTCATCTAAAAGAAAATTTACGAGAAAGAAATTTTACCAAAACATGGAGCTCAGTAATACAACATGTACAACACCACAAGGGATTGCAGATGCCCCCGCTCTGCAAGGGACAAACCTTGAATAGAGCCCCAATACTTTTTAAGTGGCCAATTATCTTAGCAACGCTGTCGCTAATAATAGTATATAAAACTGCAGGCCTAACAATAATAATAGTTTTCTCAATATTAGGAATATTATCATTGCAATGTAAGTAGATAAAAAAGGAAAAAGGAAAACATTTCATACAGCTTTCCATTTTGCAGGAACATGTACCTGTTTGGTTCTGTTACCATATGCTTTTTGTAGGGGTAATCACATGTTCTGTATGTTCAAATAAAGCAAACATAAGGCTAAATGTCAGTTTTATACTCTTGATGTCAGCATGTTTGAAGTGCTCACTTTAATATGGCTAGGAAGGGAAAGAGGGATGATGCAGAGGAGGAGTGTGGGTGGAGGATGAGTAGAGGTTAATGTGTATGGAACATCTCAAAGCTTTCTTGGCTTGACTCATAGGATGGCTGAGATCAGACAGAATGGTAGATTGCAGGTTTTACCCTCAGCTATTAGGATTTCTCTGCTGTCTCTCTCATCTCTAGCATTCTCTTTTTCTCTGCTTATGTCCTCTCATGCCAGCATTGCTTCCCTCAGTCTTTTCTTTTTTCTCTTCCTCATACATGCACATAAGGCTTTGCCAAAACTTCCTTCCTCTCACTAACACTTTGTCTAACTCTTTCTCTTTTCCTGTTTTTCTGGCTCCCTCTCTCCTGCCCATTACTTTAGCCAGTGGAAATTCTGTGCTTCAGCAGTCCTCTCCCGCTGCTGCAGACTGACTTTATATGGCCACATCATATTTGGTGAGACAGGTAGGGGTTGGAGGGATGCAGCTAATATCTCTCCTTTGGTCTCTCTCTGGGCTCATTCTTGAGAGAGAGAGAGAGAGAGAGAGAGAGAGAGAGAGAGAGAGAGAGAGAATGCATGCATGTGTATCAGTGCCTCAAGCCATGATGATCCATCAGACACTCTCTCACTCTCAGGGCATTACCATTTTCCACTATCCCATTGCCTCAAAACGCAGGGAAACATATTTTGGGGATTCTCTCATACAGGTGTGCTGTTCACACTATTTCCTATAGGATTAAAGTGGCTAAAATGTGCAATCAGCTCCAGAGAGGAGGAGGAAACTTGGGCCAGCTTGCTAAAGTAACTTAAATTGCCTGCTGACTAGGGCTTTTTTTTAAACACAAAATTTGAACGTTTTGTTTGTCCATGAGACAAAATTAAGGACTCGAGTTGTAATGTCCTGTTCAAATTTGAACTTGGCTTTTTGAACAAGTAACAGCCTTCCTGACAGTATGGAAGCAGAAATATTAAAATCTCATAATCCCTGATACTAACTTTAGTAGTTACAACCCGTTGTCATCCCAGCTCATCACATACCATCGTTTTATCATGCCCCCCTTGCATCTTGTCCAGACACGCAAGGTACCCTTTGGCACTTTCCCTTTAGCGTCACAAAAAGGCTTGCGCCCCGCGCATCTTATCGTGATGCACAAGGTCTACATTATTTTTAAGTTAAGTTTAGGCATGAAACATTGGTGATGTTTGCTTACGTTTAAAACAAAAATCACATGGTTAAGTTTAGCAAAAGATCAGTGACGTTTGGTTAAATTTAGGCACAAAACCTACTTGGTTGGGTTTAGGAAATGACTGGTGGGACGCAAACTCTGGTGTCCTGGGTCAACCACTCCTCTTGGCACTCTTTCGCTTTGGAATGTACATTGCGCTACATCATCTGTTCAAGATGCCTGAAACTGACGCGGACGGCTTTACATTGCAGGCACATTTAACCGTTGTGCATCTCTGCCTGACGCCAAAGGGTTTACCTTGTGAGTCTGGATGAGACACAAGGAGCCGTGACAAAACATTGATATCTGACAAGCTGCGGATGAGAACAGGCTGGTAGTTAAGTATTCCTTCAAAAGCATTTTGCTGATATTGTGCAGACAATGTTAGGAGCAAGCTCTGACTTTCGGTTTTCTGCCACTGTTGCACAGCACTGATTGAGTTTACCCCTGAGACAGCACAACTAATTAGCTGTCAGACCAGGACAAAGAGTAACAGAGGTACACTATATAGAAATTATATACAGTGAAACATAAGAACACACACACATACACACATGCACTTACACTCAAAAGGCTATGTGTTAATGGCGACACTTGACAAGTCAATAAGCCAATGGCTTATCTGCTATCCCGTGTCTCTCCCCTGCCTCACTCTTTATTGATTGCTTCCATAATTATTCACTTTATCTAAAGCTGGAATTAGCCACCATATACCTGCCTGCATTTCAAAAATCCTGACCCAATGCATTTATATGCTTACACTGTTGCACAGACAAACTCGTAGCCAGATGTGACACTTGGACATTGTGTTTATGCGGTATCTTCTCTTACTGTACTGTCTCTCCGCAACATTTTCAATAACATGCATATTATACACACAATGTACAGACAAACACACTTAACAGCAGAAGTCCACCCCCAAAAATAACTTATGAGGACATGGTCTGTATGCATGACTGTGTGTGTATGCACGTGTGTGTACACCAGCATTGCAAATTTTGTGCATTTTCCTTAACTGATAATTGAACATGTTAACGATCAATTATCGATTACAGGGCTGGCCAGTGTGAGCACTTCATTTTCCCTAAAAAGAGATATGTGCAAACTGGGGGAAAAAAAGTTAAGGAGCACCACAGAGACCCACATTTCACAGTAGAGTCGGCGCGATAGGATGTATGTTCACATTTGTTTAGAGCAGTGTACTAGTAGCTCCTGAATAGGTCAGTGTGTAATGTTGGTTGAGTGAGTGAGTGAGTGAGTGTGTGTGTGTGTGTGTGTGTGTGTGTGTGTGTGTGAGAGAGAGAGAGAGAGAGAGAGAGAGAGAGAGAGAGAGAGAGAGAGAGAGAGCGGCACAGCAAGAGGCGGGGGCGCACAGCTTCAAGAATAGGAAATTAATATGTGGCAGTCAATGCTGATATTGTGGTGGACTGCCACCTGCCGCATAGGAAACCCTGTATATTCAAAGAGTTGACTGATGAAAGGTCAAAATGTTTAAACTGATTCGTTTGCAAACATCACTGATTTTAGCAAACCTCTCACAGCATCAATTCATATTACAAATACAGATTTTGTTGTTAAGTATAAGTCCCTGTATTAAGAGATCTGTTAATGTGAGGGTAATAGCAGGTATCAGTAGAGCTTTGAATTATGCTGGTGAGACTATTTTGTTCACATTTGGATCATGGATTGTGCCTTTGCATGTGTGTATGTGTTAGTTTATGTATTGAGTTTCTGTGGGATTTGAAATGTGAAACTTATGAAAATATTTTTCACATTCCAAAGTCCCAGCAGGCCAGGGAGCATGATGCTATATTTTATCATCAGCGTGATTAGTTTTATTTTCCAAGTAGTGAGAAAAAGAGCAGCAGTACTTTCAAGGTTTGTGATTCCTCCTTAAAGGCAGTCACCTGGCAAAGTGGCAACGAGAGCAGGGCATTTATCCACTTAGAGAGAGCCACCCCGATGATGTCAGTAACAGATGACTGCAAGACACTCCCCTCTCCATCGCCTCGCCGCTAGCTTTGGTCATTGAGGGCAGAAGGGAAAGAGGGTGGGGGTAGAGGAGATAATTACCAGTATAAATGAAGCCCTGCGAACGATTCGCACTGCTGGGTCCCCTGATCTAGTCTCCAAGGCAACCTCAGCACGCTCATTTGTTTTGTAGATGAGTAATTACATCCAATTAGTGGCCAGTGGGAAAAAAAAGGAGTCCAAGAAAGGCCCATTGTTCTGGATAGATTGTGTGAATATTAATAGTGGGCAGGTCTAAGGCACAGTGATATGATCGGTGATACTAATGCAGCTGTGGGCACACTCAGCCCAGTCTCATCCTGCATAACAAATCAGATAGCCACTGATGAAAATATATGGCTTTGAGAATGTGTGCCTGTATGTTTGTGCAGGAGTGTCTCAGTCGTACTCTTGTCCAGCTGCAGGCAAATAAAGTTAGTTTGTTACCTGAGCCTGCCACACCTGCAGCGGCATGCGGTGTCTGAAAGTTTTGGCAAAAGTGGCAAAATGTTGTATACAATCTAGGAAGATCTGTTCATCTCATCACCATCACTTACTGTACAATGTATGCAGTATTTTTCTCTGTATGTCACCACTCACCTGATAGGTGGTAGTTGATAATAGTGATAATTATGTAAGCTTTGTGTTTATCTTTCCTTGGTAATTTGTTATAGATTTTGAATGACAATTAATGAGATTAGAACTTTTTGTAAAGGTGGGCAGACGCTGTATGGATTTCTGTCAGCTTGAGCAGTTGAACAGTCTGATTCCGCATATTACTGACGTCAAAGGATCCCTTGCAAACTGTAATTAGCTTTTTTTAATATTTATGGAGTAGTATTTTATACTTGTGGCTAAAAGTATCTGACATAAAAACGAACGTTGCTGCCGACCAACAGACCTTTTTTGCGTCTTCCAGCCAATTTTTTCCTTCTTCTTCTTCTTCTTCTTTCTTCTCCTTCATAATAGAATAACACAAAGTAATGCTGCCTTTCTATTTTTTTGTAAACATTGTTGGAGACAAGGTTTTATTGTTTGAATGAACTTCATTGGAATTGTCAATGGACACAGCCTGTCAGGGTTCCATGTTTACATTCAGTGTGAGAGCCCACGTCGTGGTCAGTCAATTGGTTCATACAATGCGAGCATAAAAAGTTTCTGGATGAGCAGAAAGGCAAATTTAATGTGAGTTAACACAAGGTACAATATTAAAGCAAAAACAGCGTCTGCCCCGCTTAATGTGTGTTCAGTTACTTACACTTTTCTCAAATTAAAATAATTTCTCTGTCCAATTTTGAAGCAAAACTCACTTCATTAATCTGCTGCTAACATTATTTGGATTTAATACCCATAATACCCCCTATTTTAATGTGGGCTTAATCTATTTAATAATGATATTAATAATAATGTTCATTTTAGTTTCACCAATCTGCACGTCTTTTATGAGTATATATAATTGTATCCTGTTTGCATGGAATCTAACCTCTTCAAAGATGCTGCAACTTCTTTTTTACCAAGATGTTACAACATGGTTCATGGTCAGTGTATTATATGAAACCAAAATTTTCACTGATGAAGTGATAGTTATAGCATAATTAAAGTATTATAAAATAGAAAGCAACATTGTTTGGTTCAAGTCTCCACACTGATCTAAACTGGTGACATATTAGAATTCTTTATGAATTTCCAATAACATGGTTTGTGCTATTGTCAAATGTTTTTCCCCCCATTATAATTATTCCATTGATCCAGTTTTCCTCATTAGCAAGGCCAATCAATTTTCTGTGACATTTGTCTGAGTGAAGTAAATGGAATGATTGGTTCTTGAGCTTTGTTCAATGTGTCAGGCATTATGTGATGTACGTGGGAAGCCTGCCGTATTTGGAGCCTATAATTTGATGAGTGGGCAGACAGCCCACAAGTGCTGAGATCAGAGTGCTAAAAAGCATTGGCGGAGAGAAACATGGCTGGTGCTTACATTTCATTTGGCAGAAGTGGGCTGTCTTAGTCTAAATGGGTAGAGGTGAAGTGGCTTTGAATGGCTATTTGCCCTAAGACCCAAATAAAAAAACCAAACACCCAGCAAGGGAAACTCAGCATGAAAAAGCCGGTGTCACCAATCTCAGTCCCTCCTGAGTAGATTAACTCTGTTATCAAAGAGGTGTGAGAAGAATCAGTTTCTATTAATTGCACTCTTTATATGAGCAGCTTGTCTCAGATTAAGAGGACAAGCAATAAATGTCAGCACGACTTATTTCTGAAAGACAGTTTGTTGATAATCCACCATCTGTGTCAAAGAGGGAATCAGTGGAAGAGGCCAATCTGAGACATGCTCAGAGTACTTAGTGCACTTCAGAATGAGCATCATCAATAAACACCAATGTCTCTGTATCTCGTTCACATAAAAACCTTATCATCTGTTGCTATTGGTGAAAAAAGAGGCTTTAAATGAATTATTGATTGGTGCGCTTTCTGTTTCTTTTCATTTAAATGACAAAAGCTTCCTCCAGGTATGTCAACAAAGAATTGTCAGTTTGAAATGAGAAATGTATTGACCTGTGTTTTAATGATTCTTCAGTTTTATCTTACTCCTTAATGATTGCAAGAAAACATGAGGAACACAGGTCAATTATGCAAAAGCCAACAAAATTAAGCTGTGACCTTACTGTGTATCTTGTATTTACTGTTATTGGTCCATTTGAATCAAGTCGAGGCATTAGATTAGATTGAGGAAGTCTTAATTGTGTTCTTCCAGGGAGAGATAATATGTATACATAAGTGTACAGCCAATGTTTAAGAGCTAAGTGTTTCAAACACGGACCATATGCCAAGGGGGCTTGGCCACATGGCAGGAGCTGCTGGGGAGGGAGGGCAGGGAGGGCCAATTAAAGCAGAAAAAACTGCAAGGATGTAACCTAAAAGAGGGGTCACACAACACCAAGCTGTGCTCAACAATCTGGACATTGATCTGACTTTGGTAATGAAAAAGTTGATTTCCACAATGATGGAGTCCCCAACCCCCCTCCCCCTCCCCACCCTATACTGTATCTCCCAGGCCTCCCCGATTATGGGTTTTACTCTGCGCCCAGTGACCAGAGGGGGGGGCCCTGCTCCTTTGCTGACTATGGCTCCCTGGGGCCCCAAGCGGCTCAGATGCTGCACAGTGAGCATGCCACCTCCGCCTGCAACTCCCCCCTCCAGCACCTACACAGCCCGGATCAATTTAAGAACCCAGGTTTGTATATGCGCATCTATCTCATCCACGAGTTTTCAGTTTGATTCATGACATTATTCCATGCAGACGATCTAATCTTTTTATTCCTTTATTTATTTACATTTTCTCTTGCTTTTGTTAAGGAAAGAAAAAAATCCCCTCCTCCTTTAAAAAAAAAACTATTAAAAAAACCTGTCTTGCTGACAAAATATTATTGCATGTTCTTCCTCCCTTTTTCAATTTTTTTATGTAGATTTTCTGTTTCTTTGTGAAGTTATGTTCCAGCCCCTGCTTGCACAAAAGGGGCCAACACATACAGAATGTAATCCTTCATTTGCATGTAAACAAAATAACTACTGATGATGTCGGAGAGTACACCGGCCTCTCTAACAGAGCTCAAGTTTATGTGGATTTTGAACAGCGACGGACCGAGTTAAGTGTGGGAGTGAGTGTCATTCTGTAGTCGAGACCTTTAGGTATTTTAAGTGTAAGCATGATTGCTCATGTTATTAGTGTAAAAGTCTGGGAAATCAACAGAAATGCTGTGCGATGTTCGACACTTAAACGACAACATTTTTGCATAACACAGCCATTACTCTACAGCACAAGCACAATTTTTTTATCTTGTGTGCTTTTGGGGTGTTCTCGTATCTACCTTATGTAATCATAGCTTTGAAAAGCCAGGGATGATATTCCACCGACAAGTAAAATACAATATACTGCACATTGGCATTTCAATACCTGCATCCGATGCATAAAAGTGATTGTAAATTCACGCCATTGCTTTGAGACCAGTAATCCACCAGTATTTATGTTTATATTGCTTTTTTATTCTGATGATTATATGTTCATGATCATGTTTGCACTGACATGACATACCACCAATGTTTGTTTTGTTTTTTTCCTCCAGTGTAGTTTTAAGTAAAGAAGTTCTAGTTTAGTGGAGTGCCTTCATGCGATGTGGGAGATATGCCAGTGACGGAGTTGACCTACACATGGCGGTTATGTTCCCTGCATGCCCATGCTAGGGATTGATCCAGCCATAGCTTTATATCTTGTGTCTTCACTACTGTGTCTCCACCTCCACCATAATAGCAGCAAAAGAATATTGAATACAAAAGGGGCTGTCCACTCACCCTTTTGGACCAGTAAAATAAGTGTGGGCCAACTCTCCCTCTAATGGGTAAAGTGTTGGCCAGCTGCCCCAGGCAGATGTTGGCATTTCCTTCAGACTGTTCGAACTTTAGCACAGCAAATAGCAAAAAAAAACAAAAAAACCTCAGACATGATGCCAAGAAACAACTGTGATTTTCTGGAGTTCTGATGGGTTTCTTGTAGGCCTACTGTTTTAGTGTCTTTGTCTTGTGCAAGTGTGGTAGCATGACAGACATACTTCACCACACTCCTTACTTCATAGAGATCTGTTGAGCAGTGTGAAGTGTTTTATCACACAGCTGCATGGCAGGGGGAAGATTACGTCTGCTTTACATCACTGCAAATACACACAGCAATGCCATTGTTTATTTTGAAGGCCGCTTGTAGCGTGTTCTTTTAGTATTCATTAAAGTTGACATAAGAGTAGAAAGGGTTTTATTTCACAAGTCAAATCCCCTCAGTTCTGAGCAGCAGCCACTGCAAGTAACCCTGTTGGACTCTGTTGATGCATGGTTTTATTTTGTTTGAGTTTTGCTTGGTTGGTAAAGCAGAGGTTTTTCCTCACCTGAGAGGACATGTTCAGATCCAGAGTGAGTCAACATTTTATGTGCTTGTTGTCTGTGAAATAGACTCTATATTCGTAGCAAACCTTGAGCCTAATGAGATGAGAGTCCCCTTAGAGCACATTATAGTAAATAGAATCGCAATGGTACTGTTTATTTAGATCTTCGTTTTAAGTAGATAAGAGCAGAAATTAGTGTTTCTTAAGGAAGTGTAATGGATTTTTGTGTGTCTCAGGAGCCTTATGATGATGATTACCAGGCATAGATCATAGATTGCCCATATGTTATTTATTCTATCATCACTGTTCAAATACTATGGTGAGCAGACTTTCAGCACTATTATTCCTTCTAAAAGAAACTAAAATGAATAGTAACACACTAGCCTCCTTGTTACAGTGGACCCTATTCTGAACAACAATCTGACCCACATTGCACTTGGGATTGTTGTGCTCCCAAAGCTAAATGCAGAACCAGTGCGACCCCTACATTTAAATGGGGGAAAAAAGGAGCTTCACAGGGAGATGGGTGAGCTACACTTTAATAAAATTCACCAGACATAGGAAAGGAGGATTGCCATTTCAACTGAAAAAAATCCTTAATTATGTAATAAACCAGCCTACTGGGGGCCGTGCAGGCGAGATAAGAGTGCTAGCTGCTCACTGTTTAACGTCCTAACAGTCAACTCCACGAGATGTGTGTTTAGTGAGATGGCTTAATTTTTATAGAGTGCTATACACAGAAATATAGAGTATGTTAGTATGAGAGTGTTAAACATGGTGACAGTGACACAGTTTGTATAGTGTGCGCGCGTATGCAGCAACGTATTGTATGTATTGCAGTTACACTCTATATTTCCTTACATGTACTCCTCTCAGGCACCATAGGGTTTTCTTTTTAATGCAGGCGTACCGATTTTTTTTTCACAGTCTGTCTTTGAATAAGGGTGAGACAGAGGGTTATGCGAAGCTGACAGAAGAGGAGATTGCTGTTAAGAGATCACTGCATTTTTCCTTCTCCCCGACTGTTTTTTTTCCGCCTGTATTGCCAGTGTTATTGGCCTTTAGCAGGCATCTGGATTTTCAAAAGACATTTTATTAGTCTGAGTAGCTCTTACTCACAGGGCAAAGGTGGTAAGTCATGTGCAGTATTTCTTTTTTATCCCCCCTGAGTTTGGACCTGCAGATGAACTGGGGTCAAGCTTTTTATATTTCCCCTTATGCCTCCTTCTCTTGTCTCACATACCTATTTTGTTTTATGCCTCAAGTTACTCCAGCAGACCGAAAAGCTGAAACACACAGCCGAAAGTATCAAGAATATTTTTAGTAGGTTCTTTTCGGCATCTATGAATCATTAGGTCATATAGGAAAGCATTAAGTATTTCAAAAGTCTGGGTGCAAACTACTCAAGTGAAATCTAAAGTCCTCACCATAATAAACCTCTGTTACTCTTCTTATTCAACAGCCGATGTTGTTTTACAAGTACTCCTTCACATTATGCATGGCGACATTTACACTGCAACCTTACTAATTTATTAGCATGGTGGAAGTATTTCTAGAAATGTGCTTGTTTTGTGTTGTGCATGATTATACAACGTGAATGTTACTTCTATGCATAATACACACAGCATGTAGATATTTAGAATATCATACTGGATTCACTTAATTTGGGTCGTTTAAACCTAAACACTGCACCATTTTGTCATGAAATTGAACATGTAGCTTTATAAGCAGTAAGTGTCAGTAACCTGTAATATGACCAACCAGAAAGTCCTTCGAGACAAACATATGAATCCAGTAATGTGTTCTTCTGCTTTAAATGTGTCCCTTAAGAATCGCACTGGTCGTTGTTGGGTGTTTCTGAGCTGCTCTTCTCCCCGCTGTGTTTGTATGCAGGCACCAACCCCTCAAGGCCCGGAGGTTTCCCTGGTGCTAACAGTCCAGGGCCAGTGGCTGACCTGTACGCACCCAGCAGCCAGGATTCGGCTGTGGGCAACTACATCAGTGCTGCTAGCCCTCAGCCTGGCTCTGGGTTTGGCCCCAGCATCACCGTGAGTACTAATGCAGACTTTCTGTTGTGTCTGACCCCAACCTTGAGCTTAGTTCTGTGTCAGAATAGCTCCACTAAAATCAGACACTAAGCCAATGCACACCGCCTATGATTGTCATGTTCTCTTGCTGTTCACTTGATTTTTCTCATAAAGAGTAGAGCTTATTAATTATAGGATATTATGTTCTCCCTCTGAATTGATCAAAAATAACCAACACCCTTCCTCTAGAAACAACCATTCACATGTGTAAGGGTTTGGATTATTTCTTTGCAGAGAGGTCTTTACTGTCACAGAGTTCAGAGGTCCCATAAGCATTTTGTACAGCAGGATAAACCCTGTGAAGATCTGAAAGTTATCTGTGTCAAATGCAAATGTTTATTCCCCTTAGCTGTTGCACAAATCACCTCACTGCAGACCCTGTGTCACCTTCGCAGAACAAATTTCCTTTATTTTTAGAAACCCATCTGTCCCAGAGCTTGAGTTTGCTCCGTCACTAGGACAATGCTTCCAAGCAGGATTTGCCTCTGCCAGTGTCCTTGTGCAGGTGTAGCTGCTCAGCCAGGTGCTGTCGCACTTTTTGCTCTTGATGATCACTTAGCTGCCAGTTGCCATGTCAACTTATAGGTGTAAGATTAGCAGGGCTAGTAAAGGCAAGAGTAACAAAGAGGTGTTCTCAGACGGCTTGTAGATGTGCTCAGATGTGTGTCTCGGCCTGTGTCAGTTTAGGTGATGTGCAGCAAACTGTTCATAATCCTGCTTCTTGCTTTCACTGCAATCAAAAAGAAGCCACTGGCAAATGTTTGGAGGGCCTGAACGCCAGTGTTCCTGACAATGAAGACATAGCCTGGCAAGACAGTGGCGCTTAATAAAAATTGGGCAATAAAAGTTACAAGTCTTGGAGAGATCATCTTAAAGCCATAAAAAGCAGTAACTTCAGCCAAGCTGCCATTATGAAGCTACCTAATTTGGCATTTATAAGTTAGCTGCCTAAGAACAGGCAAAGACTGCATAGTGTATAACCCAAACATTCAATTGTTGGCATCTCGATCCAGTCAAATAAAATTTGGCTTTCTCAGCTTACCTTGTTGTCAACAAAGCCACAAGGTTCAAACTCCCCAAAAGAAGACTCGATTAGCTATTTGTTTGCTTTGCTTGTGTGTTAGTCGACTTTAGTCCTCGCTGAGTAATTAATCTAAAATTTCACCATCTGAATTTTATGGCCCTCAGCAAAGTGCATCAGGGCTGAGCTCATAGACTCACTGCCAGGCTTGTTGGGGCATGTTTGCACTGTTTTACATGACTGAACTGAGTGACACAGTATAGGTTATGAAAATAACACCTGCTTTCTGCAAGAAGCTAATTAATGCATGGCTTAACTGAGACGGAATAACAACAAGCCCATTAGTACTGCAAGCGAGCACTGCGAGACTACAGGGTGAAGACACTCTTTCCAAACTTTGCGGTGCACATCGTTAATTCGAATATCCCACAGTAACCGGAAAGTTCAGGAAGGATTAATTTGGGCTGTTTGTGGTATTCTTGTAGTCACTTGTTGTGTTTTTTAAGTTGAATTTAGGGCATGTTTATCATTCTGTATGGTCATGGTACAAGATTTTGTTCATCTCTTTTGAGAGAAAACGTGCAGGAGATTTATCACTTTGTGCAGCACACTGAATCAATGGGGCTCAGTGTAATGGCTTAGCATGGATCAAGTTCATGTGAGACTTGTATAGCAGTAAGGTGATTGGTATGGGTTGTGCAAATAGCTCATGAGTGGGTAAAATAGCTTTCTTTAATGTTAGTAAGTGTGTGTAATTGATTTATGATATCCAAACAAAAAAAGTGCATGTTATGGGCTTTTTCCTTCCTAAACAAAGCCTCCCCTGTTAATTGTGTTAGGTCCACTGGCTATCTGCCATAATCTCTTGGTCTCAGCGTTGGAAGCAAAATATTTGTTATGAAAGACCAAGCTGGCTCATTTTCAAAGCAGATTTACCAGCAGATAGTTTACCGATGGAAATGAGGCGATTTGTTTCCATTATTTTCCCTTTGTCGCAACAGTTTGTAACCACAGTTTAGCGTCGAGTTAGAATGTGAAATGAAGTCTTTTAAGTGCAACAAATACCCAAAATTCTGAATAGAAATGTTCAGCTTTTCATCATATTTACCTTAAAACAGGTTAAATGATTATAATCAAATCATTTATAAGGCTAATCAGTGGAGAATGTGCTGTCTTTTACGCATATCTTCCAGCCAAGGTTTTGTGATTCCCCTACAGAATGTCAAATTGTGCCTGTGATGCCGTGTTCTAAATCACCACTTGAGAATTACCCAGTGAATCAAACAGAGTGCAATAAAGCAGAGAGGTGATGCAGCAGCCCTGTGACTTTCTGCTCCCAGCGAGATGATCTCTCTATTCAGGACATTAAAGTAGGAAATGATTCAGAACTAAAATGTGCTTTATAATTCATTTTTTCACCGAGGATGCTGTTGAAACTGAGTGTGCGTAAGATCATCATATGTCACAACCTCACGGATGACTTCAGAGTCACTGATTTGTCCCTCAGCCTCACGCTCCACTGATTTTATTAATCCCTTTAGCCAATATCAAAACAGCCACTGTGAAGAAGCAGTAATGAACTTAACTGTTTTTTTATGCAAGACAATTAGAGTGCAATTAGCTGATAGGAGCGATAAAGACAGATAATCGCTGTTGAAAGCGCTTCTCTTTTCACTGTTGTGTGTGAATTCAAGGATTTCTTCAGACCTGTCAGCAGCAATATTCGCAGTATCCTGATAAGTGAGCTACATAATGAAAACCATTCAATACAGAAAAACACACTGATCTTACTGAGGGGTGTTCATGATCCTGCTCTCTCCATGCTTTCAGATACAATCACTTGTGTATGTTGGTGTGAATAAGGATTGTGTGTTATATTTGTCTCCTTTACACATTTTTCCTCAGGTTATTGTCACCTCTTGAATGATTTAACACAGTATGAGATTATTCACTTTATTTAGTATATAAGTGACACTTTCTAGGAAGACCACATTTATAAAGCATTATGGGGCATTCTTAGTGTATTATAATGCATTCATAATGCTCAATGACTACATTCACACACACTTAATGCTGTCTCATGCACTATATCAACAGTCATAAAACATTATAAATGTGACTTATAATGAATTATAATTATAACGCGCTCTTGACTAGTTATAAACTAGATGTTGACTGATGGTGCTGATAATACATAATGACTACCTATACTCACCTCAACAATCAACTGTAGTAAGGACTCTAAGTATGCTTTAATAGTGCATGCTTCATTATACCGTTTCATTGTTTGCGGTCAGTGTAATGCATTTTCATTCAAAAAAAATTATGCTGTGTCATAAGTGATTATTATGACACTGCATGGGCTATTATAGCATACATGAGTCCTTACTACAGTTGATTATTGAGGTGTGTATAGGTGAGTATAGGTAGCCGTAATGTATTATAAGCCCCATCAGTCAACCTCTAGTTTATAACTAGTCAAGAGCATCTATAACTTATAATTCATTATAATTCACTTCTATAATGTTTTGAGACTATTGATACAGTGCATCAGAAAGCATTATGTGTGGTTATGAATGTAGTCATAAAGCATTATGAATGCATTCTAATACACTATGAATGCCCCCATAATGTACTATATATGTGGTCTTCACAGAAAGTGTTACCATATATCTAACTCTTTATACATCTTTTAGCATTGAATGATTTCTCCATTATAAGAATATACTTACCTGTGTAATACATTTGATAATATACTGTCCTGCTCTGCTACTGAACATGATCAAACTGAATGAAAAAGTTCACTGAAAAACAGTTGATATGATACTCACCTTTCTCTCCTTGAAATGCATACTGACAACAGCACTAACTGTACACTTTTAGGGCCCGTTGATTGCGACAGCTTTTACAAATGGATACCATTGAACAGGTGGCCCGGTTGCCATCTCATCTGAGGTATTGCATTTTATTTACTGTGCCTTTCTATCAGTCTTCCACTATTATGTGTTCATCACATTATCATCGTTGTTTATTCACCTCCCTCAAAATGACAGAGTCGGTAGTAAAGTGTGAGTGTGACAGTAGCGAAGAATATCAGTAAATTCAGTCATGATCACTTTGTGTGAATTAGAAAAAGTCACACACACACACACACACGTACACACACATATACTACCAGTTCTGCATTTTTTTCTTTCTTTTCTCTGATCAATATTTTTGAAATGTTTCCAGTATGTGACATACCCACTTATAACGTTTATGACGTGATTGTGCAAGGACAGAGCTATCATCACACTTTTTTAAGGCTATGAAAAAATAGATCCCAAATACAAACCTTTTACTAACAAGGCGACCGCCTTCAATCATTAAATATCTCCCAAACAGTAACAGTCTATGAGGAACCGAATATTTCAGTTTCATCATGTTTGTTTTGTCACTGTAATTCATCTTTAATGCTAACACTCTCCCTCATATGTACAGTGTAAAACCCTTTTAAATGTCTTGAGCTTTTCGTCTGCTTCCAGCTATTTTCTGTAGGTGTGATGTGTGTTGAACATTTGTGCACACGTGTTTAACAAGTGCTGTAACCATATAGATTTTTATTTTTTTTTAAAGCCTGAACATACAAAATGTTTCATTCGGAGGTCATATTAAACTAAATGTCACTGTGAATTTTACTTTCACCGAGTAGTTATAGTCAGGACTTCAAATTCAGTGCACAGTTCCTCATGCTGTTGCTATCTTTTTTTTCCTCCTTTATCACCCAGCAGAGTTTATCTGGTGGCCCAAGAAAGACAGGACGAAGTTTCTAATTGGCTTTGTGTGCAGGTGATGCTATCCAACTTCAAGCACTACAGCATCACCCAGGAGAAAAAGAATGAAGGTCGGCACCATATGAAGAAGAAAAGAAAACGTCAGTCATCTCAGAAAAATAACAACTGCTGTACTATAATCCAAACCTCCTATAACTTTACAACCTGGTTTGGTATGATGTTTCACGTCAGTTTCATTCACCTATTTCCTTCCTCCGTTAGCTTTTGTTTTGATTAGGTTTTTAGGACGTCACTTTTAGTTGAACCTTGATTTTGTGTCATTTTATTTGATCTTATAGTATATTTGTGTAAATGGATTTTTGTTTTGAAGTATGAGGGTCATAGCAAAGAATTTCT
>JBBPCS010000226.1:8992980-9010684 GCA_037974645.1 Hollardia meadi
GAAGTATGAGGGTCATAGCCAAGAATTTCTGCAAGTCATGTCTTCATCTTTGTATCGGTTAGTGTAAAGGAGAAACGATTGGATGTTCCAGTCTTTCCACAGAAAAAAAAAGAAGCTCAGTATGGAGAGACAGAAAAAAAAAATTAAGGAAAATTTAAAGAGGGTATCTAAGTAATAATCCTTAGTAGCTGTTTTATTTCTTGTGATGTCTCATTGTTAACCATAATTACCTGTTTTTGGGCAATACAAAGAGGACTCCAATATTTTTATGGTCCTTTTTTATAAGTGTTGTTTTTGTTGTTTAGAAATATATATATATGCTATAACAAATTTCATATAACTACATTGTGAATTCAAACTTGAGAAAAAGAAATGTAGCTGTACATATTATTCCAGTCACTGCATATAACCAACTCAGTGAGAGAATAGCATATTTTTGTGATGGTGTGTCAAAAGAACATGTTATAGCGTGTGAATAGAAGAAAAAAGCTGTAAACAGTTATTATTATACTTTTTTCTGCTGGAAGACGGTATAATGACCCCAGAGACAAACAGAACACACTTGCTCTGTAAATACTGAAGCTGAATAATTTTACAAGTGTCATACCAGCAAATTTACAAACGATGAGTTAAGTCAACACAGTTTTAAGAAATAATTTTAAAAAAAATATACAGCCTGGTTGGTATCTTTTGTCTAACTGTTAAGATATCCGTATCATTTCAACGAGGGAGAAAAAAAGATGATTTAATCCAAAGCACACTGTACTTAGATGTGAAGATCAGAACTTGAACCAGGCATTTTACAGTGCTCTGTGCATCCTGACACTTTTATACTCCCAAGAGGAACTTGTTAGCTATATGTTTTGTTTTCATCCTGCTTGTTCCCGATTAATTTTTTGGGAACACAATAATATCTGGGCTCTGCGCCCGAGCCTTTCTGTAACGCTTGTTCTCTGAGTCAGTTCTTTTTGAACGAATTAGGAAAGTAAACATTTTGATACCGTACCTCAGCCTTGGCGAGTTCTATCGTGGAATCATTGGCAGGTTTTAATTTATTCTAGAGACAAAATAACTGAAAACACTGAAAGGTAATAAAGCGAGTAATCATTGCACTGTGAGTAGTAAAGTACAGGCCATTTTCCTATTTGCACATGTATATTTTGGCTTTTTAAAAAAAAAACGGCCCTGTGCTTTGGGATAGTATGAAGGATTTTGGGGTATTCTCGACTAGACAAACATTTAAAAAAAAATTTGAGGTGAGTTAACAGCCTGGGAAGTAGTAACTGATATGTTGCCGTGTACACTTCCATTTCTTTATATATTAGACCCATGTCTCATTTAAAGAAATGTATACAGGGTCGAAAGATGACACTGAATTATTCACCATCTGTCGCTGCACCAGGTTTTACACAGTATGTATGGTTGATGATTTCACTCACGACAGACATTTAATAACAACAATATGCTCCAGAGTGTAGTCTGGTTTTTAATTCACTGATGGAATGAATGGTGTGTATTCTGAAACACTTTACCTGCAGCAAGTGTATCTTGTTGTTTCCATTTTAGCCACTTCTTGTCCCGTTTCTTTTATTTCAAAACAACCAGGTAAAGAAATATGCTGGATACTTCTAAAGTACATGATATGGAGGTGTGATCAAGTAATAATTTAAAGAGTAAAGAGGAAAAAAAAACCTTGTAATGTTCAAATGTAAAAGAAAATACAAAACTAGAAAAAAAAAAGAAAGAAAGATGCTTCTTTGCTGATTTCAAGTTTAATCAGAGTTTTATTGATACTTTGTGGTTTATATATAATAATTGTAATATACTATTAAAATGTACTGTGCATCCATTGGTTTCTCTCTTTCCATTCCCCATCCTCAGAGATCCTACTTCTTTTGTTGATCATTCATGTATTTCATTAGTGTGTAAAGAAATCACAGTTAACTTGTAAACGGAGTGCTGTCTTTGATACCAGTGTAGTGGTCTTTGTTGTTCTCCCTTGCTCTACCTCTCCTTTCTCTCATATTTATCCCTCTCCCTCTCGCGCTCTTTTTCTATCTCCTGTAATTACAAAGTAGATGTTATATAGGACTCATTAATATAATACTTGTAGTGAATAGTGGATTTAGGACCAGTCAAGATAGACCTTTCTCTAAACGATCATGTTATTCTGATATTTGCAGACAATTATTTTGATAGAGGTTCATTGTAATTTATTCCCTGTTTGTTTGATTTTTTGGTTCGGTTTTGCCACTCACATGGTTTCAGCTAACCAAAGCTCTCATTGATGAACAATAGAGAAAACCGTTGCTGTATAAGATGGAAGGCATTATTTGGATCCCCACCCTTGAATGTTTTAAAAGGGGTGTGCCATACTACCTTAAATGCTAACGCTAGATATGCAAAACTTTTGTTTTTGACTATTTTTTAATAGGGGACACAAGTCATGGGAAAAAAAAGACTTTATGTAAAAGATACTTCATATTTTTTTAAGAAACATACCAATGATTACCAGAAGAGTCATAATGTCAGTCATAGCGCTGTCGAAATAAATCTTTCAATGTTTGTACACTTTGGAAACGTTCCAGGTGCCAGGCACAGTTTAGATAATACTGTTTTAATCCTCTCTTAAAACTTTAATCAATAATTCTAAAACTTATTTTAATCCATTACCAGTGTTGTTTGCACATATTGACATTATCGAGGCATTACTGTAGAAATAAGAGAGACCCACTGCAAAAGAACAACAACCTCTGGCTCCAGAGGAGTATTAGCAGGGGTTTAAGGATGAGTTGTGAATCAAGACTGATTATTAGATGGATCAATTCATGTATCGCACCCTAAAGCTGCTGTTCAATGGGAAGCTCAATGACCGCAGAGAGGATGATATTAAAACTTGAATTTAAATGCTCAAAATGCCATGTCCGAATGTGTGTACAATTCAGACCTGCTGGATTCACACAGGCAGCTGTGTTTCAAGCAAAAAACAAACCTATTATAAAAAAGCCAATTCAATTTTGGAGCTCAAGCTGTGTGCACACTCCAGCCACAGATTGAGTTATTTTATTTTTTTTAGGTACAATTTAATAATACTTAATTTAGGTTTTATATCAGTTATTTTTTTTTTGATTTCACCTCATGGGGTCTCAAAATTGCATACTGTTACATTAATAAATAACATTAGTATTCCAGTATAAGCTGTCAAATTACATAGAGTATGTGCAGAAATGGCAGCTTTGTTATTGACACTAATAGGCAAACTATCCAATAAATCCAGCGAGGATCATTTGTTAATGTATAGCAAGTCAAATAATATTAAACTTTATAGTTAAATGATAAAAGTAATTGATACACTGGACAAGACAGAGAAAAATAGTCTTGGCCCAAAGCAAAGGAAAAATAACAAGTATTAATTCTTATATTCTCCTCGTTTGCACATTTTAAAGTCAATAGTATAAAAACAATATAATAGGAATCAGTCATGTAAGTGTACTAACATCTGTGTACTAGTTGAGTGTAATTGACAGGATAAAGAAAACTCCTCCAGTTTCTTTTGCAGCATTGTCCCCTGAATTCATCTAAATTTTTGATCAAATAATAAACTGTAACTCAAACCACCTACAAACCGATACAAGAAGCTCATTACGAGCCGTCATTGATTCCAATCTTGCTGCCATTTCATCTAAAAAGCCAATAACAGTGCAACAAGTATAAAATATACTGGGGGGTTTTTGTGTCACTGTTGCAGCGCCTGGTGGCTCTTAGACT
Organism: Hollardia meadi; assembly: GCA_037974645.1. Lineage (NCBI taxonomy): Eukaryota > Metazoa > Chordata > Actinopteri > Tetraodontiformes > Triacanthodidae > Hollardia > Hollardia meadi. The sequence continues at coordinate 8,996,749 of JBBPCS010000226.1, forward strand.
GTAATTAAACTGAAAAAAATACAACTTGAAATGGCTCATTTTCTCTTCCCCCGACATAAGAATTGACTCTTCTGTTGTTTTGTGATCCTGTAGCTTGGACTTTAAGGTAGCATGGCTCTGTTGCTGTAATTTCATTTTTATCTCAAACTGACAGCAGTTTACAGCTGATGAATGTTTCACATCTTAGTAGATTAGCTTATCCATTTGGGGAGAGGGGAGGGGGTCTTGGTTTAAGAAAAAAAAAAATAATCAAAAAAGAAAAAAAGTCAACCTGGAAGGTGTTGACATTTGTAGTGTACTACCGTATCCATTTAAACTTGAATCTTGAGGCAAGTGCTAGGCAATGGCCAAACAGTTAATCCCATCCGTTCTGGGAGAAGCCCACCCTGAAACCACACGTGCTTGTGAGATTTCTGTCGTCTGAGATTCAAATCTGTTTTATGAATATGAACAACTGTCTGCCACAAGCTGGGGCATCAGACGAGCACTGTTTCGGCCTCTGCTCCATTTCCAATTAATTACAACTGACTTTGAAGGCTCATTGAACGTTCTTGAGCATTTTATACCCGAAAAGAGGTTTATTCATCGTGGTGCTAATGGTTTTAAAAGCAGACAATGTGCCCTTATCTCTGAGAGATAGCGGATACTGTCACAGTGACCACAAAGTTAGTCTCCCAGTCCACAAGGTGACACACGAACGCCGTTTATAGGATCGTGTTTCAGGACGTAAGAAAAAAAACGTCATGTTCACAAATCTAGACTGAACTCCTCAAGGTGACAGAAACCGCACGAGTTCAACTGTACCGAGTGTTTCAGGCTGAATTTCCCCCTCAGTCCGAACCATTGCCATCTCACCCATGTCCACTACTACTAAATCTACAGTTGCAATATATATGTGTATAGATGAATATATACTTGCAATTTTCACTCATTTGAACTAAACAATGTTAGACTGGAGACCTCAGCTGTATACAGAATATTTCACACAGGTTCATAGGGTCGAGCCGTCATTGTTAGCTTATGTTCACTGACACAAGAGTTCACCCCCGGCGTGTTGTCGAGTTTGGAGCGGACCGCGTGGCCTAGAGGGGAGCCTGGAAGCTCTTCAGAGTGCATGGACGGCAGTGTGAGGCTCTGCTGTGCTTCCATGTTTGTGCAGGCCGAGCACAGAGCTCTCTTCACTGCTGTCTGCCCATTCCTAACACTTGCCCCTTTTTTTTATGTTAACCGACTTTTTATGGCGAGAGACAGACAGACTTGACTGACATCTGAAAGCATCTTTCAGGTTATCATATGGCTTGCTTAAGCCCTGTTGTAAAATATACAAAATAATAATAATAATAATAATAATAACGATAATAATAATAATAATGGATGGGGGTCTCTCACATATCAAATGTGGAAAGTCTAATTTTATATTTGTATTTTCAAATAATAATATTGACAAAAATTGTCTGTGAAAGGTTTCCATCCTCTACTGTGGTCCAGAAATTGATGTGTCTGTCTGGAAAATAAATAAAATAAACTGAATTGTTATATTACTTGTTTTCACTGTTTCATTGTATTTTTATTTGTTATGATATATTTGATAAAGATGGAATAATAATAATAATGTAGTGAACCATCACATCAAAGAGACATTCACTCTCCATCTGCTGACATCCCATAACTGGATACTGACACATGATTGTTGTGTGTACCTTTTATTTATTACATACAACAGGGTTTTTTCTTTGTTTGTTTTTTTTGTTTTTTTATCATTCCACATTTTCACTCGACCACACACACAGCGTATCTGCACCGAGATCCTTTGAGGTCACTCGTAAGTCAGCAGGATTAATAGAGACTGAATACCAAAATGCATTCGGGCAAAGCGGTGAACAAACAAGGGAGCTGGCGTGTAATTCTGCTGCCCCTCAGTGGTCTCTCACAGCGCTGGGGGTGGATGCAGCGCGGCAACCGCAACCGGTGCTTTATTTTTCATCAGCCGCACCACATGGAGAGCATCAATATTAGCTGAGGCTCAGTGTATAAATGACTGAGGATGTGATGAGTAGATGAGCAAACAGGCTGCTGCATGACAGGCCTTTCAGAAAACACACGCATAAAGTATTAGGCTTTACCTTCTGTGTGTTTGTCACAGTGTGATTAGTTCAGGAGAATTTCATTTCAGATGCCAGAATCAAAAATCTGAGTCATTTTCTGATGTGAACCAGAAGAATGAAGCACTGAAAATGTCAGAATAATTTCTGATACGAAACAGTGACTTTTCTCTTATCTAAGAAGGGACTCTAATATGTACTATATCTAACCACACACATTAAGTGTAATAATAATAATGTAATTAGTGTTCGCCAGCAGATTCAAAATATCATTTTGTCAATATTTATGGTGACAGATTATTATTGTTAAACAAAAATGTTACTGTTGCATTTAAATTCAGGGATCAGGACTTTTTTTATTATTTTTATTTTTTAGTGCGGCTGCTTGTCAGGTGAGACCAACAGTCCGACAGCTTCATCACTCATTCAGATGGGGTGATCTATAATTCTGACTGAGATCAATACTGTTGCCCAGCTCTGTTTTTCAGAGCCGAGACACTAGAAGTTTACACACAGTGTACTACTCACAGTGTTTCCACATTTTATCTGTTAAATTACAGTATTTTTCAAAAAGCACTAAAATGAGAAGATCTGTTTTTTTGTTTGTTTAATCCCAATCAATACAGAAGACTGGTAAAATTATAGGAAGCACACTTATAAATAAATAAATAAATAAAGCATTTGTAAATGAGGAAAAAATGTTCAAGTGGATTGAAAAATATCTGTGGCTTTGTGATTTTATGATGTTATATATTTAAATATGAACCTTCAGCAGATCTAAGTGGAGTTTGGTCCAGATCCTGGTCACTGTAATTAGCAGACAACAGTTGGTGCTCGCACTCGTCTGTGTTTTTAACTCACAAGGCCTAACTGGTTGACCTTTCCAGTCCACCTGCCTTTAATTAAGTGCTAATTAAAAGTGCCATTACGATCAGAGAGCTCGGCACTCATCGGCCCTTAAATACAAGGATTCAGGTCTTTGGTGGAACACTGCAAGACATTCAGCAGTCATTATGGGAGCTAAATGTCAGCTCACAGCAGAGAAAGAGAAGCTGTTATTAATCTGTGGAACCAAAGTTTGTTTTAAAGTAAAAAAAAATATTGCATGTAATATTTGAGCAGTAGGGCCTACACATATGAGAATGTGTCCCTTTTATTTATCTGTGATGGAATGTAGAACTTCAGGTACTGTATTAAGTACAAGTTTTACTTTTTCTGGTACTTGATACTTCCACTCCACGACATTTTATAAGTAAATATTGTACTTTTGACTCCACTAAATGTATTTGAAAACTTTAGTCACTACTTTGCAGATTGCATGCTGCATCAGAGCCGAAGTACCACATTTTTAATGTATTTTTTTTTTATCGGCAATTGGATATTTATATACATGAAAAAGATTTAGATAATCAAAAAAATTCGGAATATCAGGTCCAATAATCAGCCAGTCCGATAATCGATAGTCAACCCCTATTAGAATATACTGTACATACATGTAAATATATGTATAATTTACTTCTACCTGTACTTTTGATATTAAAGGTCAGAAAATCACTTTTAATACTGAAGTATTTAAGTTTAATATCAGATACCATAAGACTTTTACTCACTATTCATATGGTTGACTTTCACTATTACCAAAGTAATATTTTAGCACAATTTTTTTAACTTTTACTCAAGACATTTGGGTAGTTTGTAAAACACTACCTGTATATGATCTCTATCATCTATAAACTGAGGGGGGGGGTGGGGGTTGTCACAAAAAGGTCCTTACAATAATTTTACATTCATTTTACTTGATATTCAACCTAAAACAATAAAATTCAGGGTTTCCACAGGCTTTTTGACCAAATATGAGTGCATCAGGCAGCATGTCACCAGCTCCTGAGATGGCCTCACCTCATACCAGCAGCTCTGCCTATATTTCCCATGGGCCAGTGCTAACAGGCTGGATGTGACAGCTCCTGGCAAACACAAACAAAGCCACAGTGTTCGGAGATGCTGCTGCGAGGCTGCAGCATGGTAACAATGCTCCGGCCGCTGTGGAGGTGTAATGAGGAAGTGGTGGTTCAAGAGGTGCTCTGCTGCCACCCGTGTGTGCGTCAGCCTGAAAAGCAGAGGAGAGAGCTGAAGAATACCTGGCTGCCATGCATATTCATGCAGCAATGTGGTTCTGCAGGAGCCCCACAGCCCCCATCCTCAGCCTGCGAGGACACCTCTGGGCCCCTCAGCATTTATTAACAGTAATTAAGAGCTAGTCTGAGATGCCTGCATGTTTAATTGCCAATTACAGGTAGGTTAGATATAGACGGAAATGACAGCTATTTATATAATACATCAGCCTTAATAATCCAGCTGTGTTTATACCTTGAAAATGGGAATGGAATGAAAGGTTGGGAAGAATCCAGGACCCTCACACAAGCCTGGCATTGTAGGAATTCAAGTGCAATAATGAGCAATGTTCAATGGATATGCACTTAATTTTATGTGCATCACTAAATTATCTTCCCGCACAGCCATGTAATGGTTGCTCCTCTTTTGAAGCGGAAAATTTTTTTGACAGAGCTGTGTAATAGAGTCAATAGTTGATGGGAAGACTGCTGTGGATGGGGAGACGAGGCACTCAGGTGGCTGTTTCCTCCCAGACTGCAGGCCTAATGTAGCCTTTGGCATGGAAATTGACGTGACATTGATGGGCACTCTCCTGCTGCCAGAGAGTCATGCGCCTGCACAGCCTTCCAATTCACTAATAATTGCTGATTAAAAACTAGTTAAGAGTCCATGAAAACTCAAATGTGCATTAACCAAATGACCTTCTGGGAACGGCAAATTGTCTGCAGCCAAGAACGCAGACAGCTTCATATGTGGAGCTGGTCCCCGGGTTGTTTTTCGAGAAGGTGGAGATAAGAAACAAACAGAAGTGCGCCACCTGAGTCTGTTGAGTTTCTTTCAAGAACAGGTTTCATTGTGTCCTTATCTTCATTTTATGTCATAGAAATGGTTCTCAGCTCGTGTGACCTTTTCATTATATGTGAGCGGAGTCAGTGTCAATCTGAAAAACACCTAACCCTCAATGTGTGTGGAGTGACTTTGAAACGAAATCTCAAAAATCATAATCAGTAACACAGTGGTCAACCCATTATTTACAGATTGTAGATTAAATTAATTGGCTATAGATGATATAACATAACCATAGCACCACCATATAACCATTATCGATATTTTTGAGTTACTTGATCAAATGTATTTTGTAATGCAATTATTTTTCTTTTCAAAACTCAAAGGGATGAAATTAATGTAATCCCATTACTTTGGGTTTTATGGTTGAATAGAGAAAGAAACACTTTCAGTCTTTTTTTTTCTTTTGGAGAAATCAAAGTAATTACAGCCTCAATATTTAGAGTTAGCCAACAGCAGACGAGGCCATGAGCTAACTGACTCTTTTTCTCTCATATTCTCCACCAGATGAGGCATTACATGCTCACAAAGGCCATCGGTTTTGGCCCAGATCACAGAGGATGCAGCTGTCTGGTCATTGTTCATCATCATTGTCTTCATGGATCTGATGCTCTAGAATCGATAGCTCCCATTGAGTAAACTAGTGAGGAAAAGACTCTAAAGCAGGTGAGAGTGTCAGTTATTACTGGAGGACAGAGAAGAAGAAGAAAAAACAAAGTAAAGTGGGGATGCTGATGGGATCATTACCGATGGATTAATGATTCCTTGACCTGGTGCTGCAAATCTCTGACTTTTCCAGCCATTTCACAGCCTGTAGTCTGTATACCTCCATGCCCAGTGGGATTTCAGTGCATTTCCAGTCCTCCTTGTGCTGAGGCATCCCAAAACTATTATGGCAGCAATTAAATTAATGAGAGATGAATGTGTGTGTGTGTGTGTGTGTGTGTGTGTGTGTGTGTGTGTGTGTGTGTGTGTGTAGGTGGATTAGATTAGTTTATTGGCGGCAGGTCAAGAGGCCTCCTGAATCTAATATTGTTTTAGTTGAACAGTTAGAGCATGCATCACTAAAACATTCTGACATTTTACATCAAAATGTTTCCCAGTGTAAAACATCCTCATGCTGATTATTTTTCAACGCATTACACCCACTTCCATTATCTCCATGAGAATGAAAGCCCTGCAGTTAATGAATTAGGCAAAAAAACAACAAAAAAAAAACATCTGTGCAGACTCACAGTGTTATTGGCAGTGTTGTTTGAGAAGATGAGTTCAACAGTTTTCACGCCGGATTTGTGGTGATTAAAAAAAAAAAAAATCACGTCAAAGAAATGGCCTCAAAGGGGCCCTGAATATTTACTCTTACAGCTCTGATGTCAGGTGAGAGCTACATCAGAGCGCAGTGTAATCCAGCTGTGATATGCTATTATCAAAGAATGCATCTAACAAAGTACTGCTGTTATGATACATACAGTGATTATGCATCACCGCGCTTTTGGAGAAAGTGAAAAGCTCCGAAATAAACGGCTTCGCTGCCTCTGAAGTCGCTGCGAACGCTGCTGAGAGCTGTGACCTGCCACGCATGAGAAGGAACAAAAGCATGTCCGTTCGGTTAACACGGCCATTCAGAGCGTTTTCATCAGATAAAAGGTGATTCGTGTGAAATCTCAACACACATTATCTGCATGTGAGAAATACACCAGAGATTTCAAAGGCAAGGTCAAGCTCAAGGTCATTTTTATTTCTCATTGGGAAAATTGGATAATCAGCACACTAAAGCATGATGTATACCTATGAATTAAGTAATACATAATAAGCAGCAACCACATAAAGCACATAATAGTCATTTAGATAAGATGTTTTACAACATAAACACACCAAACATGTGCAAAGACACAAATGAATAAACTGTAGTTAAAGCCTAATGGCAGTATAAAGAACAGTGATGTAGTTTCTGTTTTTTAAGTATTTTATTTCCTTTATTTTGTGGATGGTTACAGCAGTAGGCAATTCCTAGTCATGGCTTGCTTTTTATGTTTTCTTCCTCCCGTGTGTCTGTGTGTTTAGACAACACATACTCTTATCAATCTCTGCACAATAACAGAAAACAATTTGCTAATGTTTTGAAAATAGCTTTCCCTTCCCCTGCTCCAGCATTGAGAGATGTATGCACAATTTCATAAACACAATCAGTGCGCTGAATGGCGGCACTGATATTCTGGAAAAAAAAAGAAAAAAAAAATCTCATTATTGTTCCTGAGCTATGGAAAAGCAGTCAATGGCCCATATCACACAAAAATGCCCCCTCCTCCACAGCAGCCCACCAGCACACAAAGCTTAATTCCACCTAGCAGCAAACAATATGCAGCAGTTTGCTGAGAGAATATTACGAATATGGCTGAAAAGAAATCATCAGCAGGCCGGCTGCACATGCCAGTCTTCAGGCAACACTGGAGGCCCTGCTGTTGAGCCCATGTGGATGCACCACTGGTCACACTGTCTCATCATGTATTTGTTTTCTCTATTTGGAGCCGCAGTAACCATCAATACAGCTGGACTATGTCATGTCTGACTTCAGTAATTCAGTAAATCTAGATCTCTTTAGTGCAGTGCTGAAGAGACGCCGTGACCTATAGCACAGTGTCTGCCCGTGTATATGGATTTCCAGGCTTTTGCAACCCGCTCCATCTTCCAGTCACCCATGAACAAGTGTCAACAAGAGGGGTGCAAGTAAACAGGAAGTGAATGATCGGCCTTGTGGGATTACATGCATAGAGTGTAAGTAACTGGTGTTAGTGAGTAGACACAGGGACATACTGAGCCTGAATATATGGACAGCTGTAGTGATCGATGATGACAGTCCAGTGCATAATCAGAGGATTACAGTGAGCCATAATATATGTAGCAAGTCTTGTCAAGACTGCTTTGCAGCTTTCATGTTCCCCAGAGCATGAATTTATACTCTAAAAATGTTTACTAAACTTGTGATTCAGAGTGAAATATCTTAACAATTGGATGAACTGCCATGAAATCTGCTACAGATATTTCATAAAAGATTTTATCTTTTTTGTAACTTCAGTTATCCCCGACTTTTTATCTAGTGACATCTTCATGTCAAAATTTCAGTTTGCCCAATATTTTGCTTTATGACCAAACACCTACAGAACTAATAACAGCCTCAGCTCTAGTACAAATGTTAGCATTCTAACAGGCTGGTGCGTCTGTGGCTCAGGAGGTAGAGAGGGTCTACTACTCAGAAGGTTGGTGGTTCGATCCCCGGCTACGACTGCATGTTCAAGTGTCCTAGGGCAAGATACTGAACCCCAATTAGTGTTCAGTAATTGCCATTAGTGTGGGAGTGTATGTGTGGAGCTTTCTCTGCCATCGCTGTATGAGCGTGTGTGTGAGGCATGTGTTGTAAAGCACTTTATAAATGGTAGATATTACTTGCTGAACATCGGCATGTTAGCGGTGTCATTGTGAGCATGTTGCTAACATTACCATTTAGCTCAAAGGTACCACAGTCCCTACGTTCAGCTCTCAGAGAGCTGTTTGCATGGCTGGAGACTCTCATTCAAAATAGGTTCAGAAAGTCCCCCAAGCAGCTAATGTGCAGATTCAAGATACTTATACTTTACTTGAGTATTTCCATTTTATAGTATTTTTTACTTCTACTCCACTATAGAGGGGAAATATTAAAGTTTTTACTCCACTATGTCTGACAGCTTTAGTGACTAGTTTCTTTTAGATTGCATTTGTTTCACCCCCCCTCCCTGTCCAGTGAAAACCACGTATCTCCAGATGTGTTGATTTTGAATGTTTGCGATAAACTGAAGCATTAAATGTTTATGTGTTGAGAAAATTCTCCTGTTTCTTAAGCTACATTAAACCATTTAAAAACCCTCTTGGATTAGCTGTAAATCTCCACAAAGCTGAAAAACAGAGCTGTTTTTCTGAGCTCATGAAAAGTTGACGCTTTAGAGATATCTGGTTCTTGCAGGACAGCAATGCTCCAAACATATGATGGTCTTACAGAATATGAGGTATTGCTGTAGATTAAACTATCCAATAGTATATAAAGCAGTTCAAATCAGCTCAACCTTTGACATCTAAAGCAGTAAAATGCAACATACACATGCAGCAGTTATACAAAAACATCAGATTGTACAACTTTAAATACATTTTGCTGATTATACTTACATACGTTTACTTACCTAAATAAGGTTTTAAATGCAGGACTTGTAATGGACTATTTTCACAACAAGTAAAGGATCTGAAAATGTCTTTTACTACTGCTGGAGGAGACTCTGTGACACTCTAGTAGGTATCATCCTCTGAAATCAGTGCACAGGTCAGCCGGAGGCACTTCACTGGCTGCTAATTGTCAATTATCCTTTATTCGTCAAACTTTTTTTCGACATGTTCCTTTAAAGAATTCCCATATTGTAGTAAAATGTATGGAGAGAGCTCTAAACGCAGAGAGGGTCATCCATTAACATGACATGGCGATTTGATTCAAATAATTTGCATGATGCAGCATCACGATGGACAGCCTGAAAGCACACCAGAATAAAATCCTAGAAAGAATCTGTGATAAATATATATAGAGAGAGTGAGCTATAAACACAGAAATATACTTTGCTCCTGGTATATAGTGATTTCACAGTCTGTTAAAGCCTTCTGAGCCCGTGCATCTTCCTCCACTCACACGTCCTCGCTGTGCACACGGCTGATGTTAATTAAATTCTGCGAGAGTTCAGTGTTTTAAGGCTCAGGGTGGACACTGGAACTGGGCCTGCTGTATTTGTTCTTTGAACCGTGCTGCACATTGGATCAGTTGCAAACTCTGGCAAGTACTTGAGTGTGACATTTGATGATGTAAGGTTTATGGTGATCATCACAGATCACTAAATGTCAGGGACTGTCTGCTCCGAGCTGATATATTCATCCCAGAAAAGCAGGAGATGCACTCGGGTGATACACGGCTCCTGCTTTCTGTCCCTGTCAAGAATGAACAGCATGTAAGGACTCATCAAAATGTGTGAGGGCCTTCAATAGAAAAACTGTTCCATAAAACACTTCTTGACCTGTACAACTGAGAAATGTCATCTATCACGTTTCTGTCAGATGGGTCTTACAAAACCAAACCGAAGGCAGCAGAGGAATAAGAGCACGGATTATTGAGCAATGTCGCACAAGTAGACGCACAATTACACACGACTTCAGAGAAACTGGCCATTCAATGTGACATTCAGGGCCTTAGTTTGTGTGTGTGTTTTTTTATATGAAATCTTTAATCCTGTGGTCCAAAATATAGCTAGAATTAATAGACTTAGTATGTTGTGTCGCTACAATGCAAAGTTTTTACCTCATCTTATACATTTATGGAGCTTTCTCCATGGTGGTAGCATACATTACATTTAATCAATCACTCTTCACAAGAGCATGTTTGAGGTACTTGTACTTTATATGTGAGTATCTCTATTTTAATGTTACTTTATACTTCAACTTTATTTATACTTCAACTAATATTTATTTTGATAGCTATATTTACTGGCTACTTTTCAGATTAAGATTTTACATTAAAAGTGTGACAAGCTTATAGAATACAATGCAATGACAAAGTTTGAAACATTGCATCCAACCTTTTTGGTTTGTGACCGCTTGTCATGTTTCAGATGTCTATGACTTGTTTCTTCTGTAAATTTCTCAAACGGTTTCATTTAAATAACTGTTTAAAGCTCAAAGAGGCAAAATTATTTACAGAAAATCAATGGATACAAACTTGTGTTGCAGAACGTTTTTTGTTTTTTAGTTAAAAATAGCTCCACCTCAAGCAGCTACAACAGTGAAATACTGTTTACGTTTTGATGCATCAGTAAAGCGTTGTATATAAACACTCAGAGGGGTAATTTTTCTGCAGATACTTTTACTTTTGATATGTTAACTACACATTGCTGCTAATATTTGTATACTTTCACATAAGGAAGGTTTTGAATGTAGGACTTTTACTTTAGCAGAGTATTTTTACAATATGGTATTGTACTTAAATACAAGATTTGAAAGATTTTCTTCCACCACTAATGGTTACTACCAACTCAGTCATGTCTCAGTAATGGATCTGTCATAGGTGGAGATTCATTTACAAGCCGAGCAACATAAATATTGTTTGTGATGAATTGAGACATAAGAGAGAGATCCATTTTTAAAGTCTGTGCATTTTTACTGACAGTGGAAACAAGGTTGCTTTTTACTCGTCAAAGCTAGAGTTAATTGATTAAATAGTGGAATAAGGAAATTATGTTTTTTTAAAACAGATAAATCAATGTAACTTTTGATATTGGTGATGGAGTAGAAGTTCTGGCCTGACCAGATATTTTTCATTAAAGTGTTTTTTCCAGTGGTTCACATTTGACTTCACATGTTGTTCATGTTTTCCAGATGCCTGATCTTGCAACAGCAGACACATTCATCAGATGTGGTCCAACATACTGCTGGAATACATGTATTTTTAATGACAGTTAAAGAGGATTCTCTACACTGTAACCCTGGAGCACCTCTTTAACTCTGTAAGGTCATTTATTTGTTTTTCTTTGCCAAAAGGGTCACCCTGTGCTCATCACGTTGCACGTCTTGTTCTGAAACACCTCAGCAGAGATGAGCTGTAGAAAGAAAGATCAAACCTTTTAGTGACCTTCCAGCACATTGGACAATCTTTCTGAGCACCAGTGCACCAACCATCAAGCCCCATGTGGCCTCCGTGAAGAACGGAGTAATCAAGGAGGTAAAATTGAGGGGGTGGTGGTAAACACCGGTTCAATTCCATGGAAAGAATGAAAAAAAAAAGCATGAAAACAAGCATGTAGGTGTGTATTTGTAGTGAAAATACGCCACCTGCAGTGTGAACAGCTCCCAGTAATCACACGACTTAAAGGTTTACATAGGTGGCAAAACATATACATACATTTCATGTGGGGTGAATAAAATAGTTTTCAGTGCATTATGTGATACGACAGTGAGCAATCTGAAGGTTGCTACGCATCAACATCAGCGCTTTGTCCTGGACACTTTCATTTAGAAAGCTTGTGTTAAAGTGAATGAAGCAGGTGATATTTGATTTAAAGATTTAAAGAATCAGAGCCAGAGTCAAATTATAAACTGTTTGGATATTATAAATGTATTCAAAATATCTACATGTTACATGTCCAAGTTAAGTTAAAACTAATATTTATGTATGAATGCTACAGATGATGAAACCAGCACCTCTTTAGGTTTCTAGTGACTCAGTAAATGTGTGTTAAGCTTTCATCCACAAGGGGGCGTCTTTGAACAACAATCAGCTGCTCACTGATGGTACAGCAGCTCATCAAGCCCTTCACTTCAAGCTGGGCTGTTACAGCCACATGGCTTCCACCAATACTGCCATCCTTCCTCCAGCAGTCTGTCTAATCACAAAGTGACTAAGCAGGGACATTTCCTAACATATACTGTCAAAAAGACTGATGTCTGCAGCTGGTTTTTATTGGGGTTGGAGACTAAAAACATGTCTTATCACTGAGATTTTCCTGGAGGAAAAAAAAAAAAAAAAATCTCAGCATCAATCAAATAAACATTTTCCTCCATGAGACTGAACAGATGATCAGTCTCCTTACTGTTGGTAACATTTGTTCTCTTGAAACCAAACAAAAAAGACATCACCACATTAAAGACATCAATATGTGACAGGAACTCCTCTTTTCATACTGTACCTGAAGTACCCAAAGATTGTGCGGTGCATGAGTAAATGTATTTAGTTCCATTCCACCACTGGAATGCCAAACAGAACACACACACACACAAAATTGTTCATGAAAATTTGACATTTTAATGGAAAATAAAATTGTGAACACTGGAGGGTTGTTTTTTTTTATTGACTATTACATTTTTTGGAATTTGAGGGTTATTATCATGCTTTAAAAAAACAAACAAAAAAAACAAACATTGTAATGTGACACTTCTGTTAAATTCAAAACAAAAATTTAATAATCAGACTGCTCACTTAAAAACTTAAATGTCAACCTGTAAGACATTTGAGAAGGAAATGCTATTGCCTCATATTTTAGGGGGCGAGAGATGTAAAAAGTGATAGAGGAGCAGAACAAAACAAAAACAAACAAAAAAATGCATCAACAAGCACAACAGCCATTTGAGATGACAGAGAAACAAAACAAAGAGATGACTGCACCACAGATCACCTCTTTTCATGACTGAATGCTGTAAAGACACGTTGCCTTTGTTTACTTCACTCCCCAAGTGTGGAATCCTAAACACTGAACCTCTCAGGTGTCATTGAATAAAACAATTTTAAAAAAGCCCCCTAAATTACAAAATTTCCACAAGAGGCAAAGGCGGGACAGTTTTGAAGTCGAGCACAAACACCAAGTCCAGCATTTCCCATTACTGACGATTGATTACTGGATGAAAAAGCAGCACTTTCGGTATTTGTTTTATCTTTTTTTTCTCTCTCTAAGATTTCTCCACTCTCACACCATGTAATAACACGCTCAAAGTGACATTCACCTGCTACAATAGTGACTTCTCTTCACTAAAAAGCTCCTCCAAATCCAGCTGCTTGTGACATCATCAACAACGTCCCCGGGTGTGTGCGCTTGCCATTCAGTAGCTGAATATCTGAGTAGTGTACCTTTGGCGAAAGCAGATTCAGAGTTGTTGAACTGCACGGTAATACCTCACTCACCCCCGCACAACACGATCAACATTACTACAAATAAAAAATATATTAAGAGGAACTCTGGGATGCAGTGTATTCAACGCTCATCACTCCATCACAACTATCTTAAGAAATGAAGTAATTTGTGGGGGGGGGGGGGGGGGGGATA
>JBBPCS010000226.1:9011674-9026105 GCA_037974645.1 Hollardia meadi
CCCCACTCAAACATCAAAGTCTAGTATACTTAGAAAACGCGTCGAGCAATGTGCTTTTAGAAAAGGCGAAATAAACAGGAAAACTTTGTAGAGCCCAAAATGATCAATGACAGCACCTTGCATGCCACGACAGCTTTTCTCTCAAGTAATTATTTGGTGTTTCGTCACAACATCACATGAGACTCTATATAAGGGGACTCTAATTCAACAGCTCCAATTATTTGAGAACACTACATGACAGGGGCATTTGGCAAAAACTATATTTAACATAGTCATGGCTTTATCAACACTACCTGAGTTACATTTAATATTTCTGTATTTATCAACTTATTTTTTTTTCTGAAAAGTAACAGCCCAGAGCCATTCTTTCAAGCAGTATTCCTTGTCAGTACATATAGATCTCTCTAGTAATTAAAAGATAAAAGCAATTAGTGTACATAAAGTGCTATTCATCCACACATTAACCAAATCATATCTTCTAGAGGAAAGAAAAAAAAACAAACCTGGACAGTTCTTGTGTTATGTTGACTAAACCAATCCTGATTTGGAGATCGTAATAAAAGTGATGTGATAGCTGGCCAGTTAGCAAATTTGGGCTTCTTATACTTAATTAAATCTTTTGAAAAAAATAAAAAAAATCACCTCAAGAATTTGTGCAACAAACTGAAAAACGCACCTTAAACACTTTTTTTTTTTTTTTTTTTTAAACAAAAACATTAAACTGCAGGCCACACCAGTGGTGAGAATTTTGTAGCTCCATATAACCCATTTCACACACTGTATGGGTCACATGGTGTTATTGCACACTGGTTTGCAAATGTAAAAGGTTATCCACAGTAAAACATAAAAAGTACAACTCATCTTCACATTTCAGCACAGTCTGACAAAAGTGGCTAGTCGGGGAAACCTAGATTAATATTGCAATTGTTGTCGCATTACTGTTATCTTTGAGTGGCAATGAAGAGCGACCTCTGACTCGTTCAGTTCCACCAGTAAACATGCAAGAAATACAATGCCATAAGACAGAAAAGTAAAGACCCAATGCCGAGTCAGAAAGAAAAACAAAATGCAACACGTGGTTTCTTTGACAGGAGGAATTGAACAGTTTTTACAACGACAGAAATACAGGGAAAATAATCTTAATGGACACGGTGAGTCTTGCTGCTGAACAAATAGCACAAAACGCAGACAACCTTATTGGTTGCTTAATAATTTGTCACACTGTTAACTCAGGCTTTATATATCAGAACTTATTACGAATCTGAATTTAAGAATAGACTTCACAGCTCTGAATACCATTTGCGTGAAATGTATGAAACGTTTTATGATGAAAAGGTTTTGCCTTTAATGGAGACCTGATTTTAAAAATCTTGAGCACACCTGTGATAAACAATGAAATGAAGGGGCGTAGCTTTCCTTCAAGTGGGGCACTTCTCTACCTGTGCTCTGGGGCCACACTGCAGTGCGGGTAACACTCATAACACTCAAACAGTGTAAAAGAAAAAGTAAGCATTTAATATCTGGGCTCTGATTTCCCCTAAAAAGGATTTAAGACAAGGTTCTCCCTTCCTGGATGGGCCCTCACCTATGAGTTTCTGCTTAAACTTACAGTTCAACAGGACTCCAAACATCTTTATTCCACAACTTCAAGGCATTCTTTGCAAAGTGTGTTCTTTCCTCCACGATTACTTCAAGCTTGCTTGATGTGTATGTATAACGTCTAACATATCTACAATGAACTCATTTGAATGCGTGAAGAAAGAACATGACCGAGGCATCCCATAGTCACACTGACGGCTGCCGCAGTTCAACAGGCTTGATAAAGGCTTGAGGTGCAGTCCATGACACCTTCCTTTGTTGAACTCCCGAACATCATCCTACAGAGCCACGAGACAAACGACTAGCACAGCTCCAAAGTTGCAAGTGTCTGTTTACCAGAGGCACCGATCAGCTCCTCTAAAGTCCCTCCAGAGTATGTGTGTGTGTGTGTGTGTGCACGCGTTCGTCTGATGCCCCCAAAGAAGTTCGTTATTCCACCAGAGATTCCAAGGAAAGTCTGTCATGCTATACTATCAGTGTTTTCACAGTTGTCACTTTATCTGTCCAACAGGATTCATGATTTCCAAAGGTAGATAACTGCAGCACCCAGAAGAGAAGAAGGTAAGTACTGTAGACCATCTACCTCACTGATTAGGTCCATCCTTGGTCTCATCATAAACCACTACTCTTTTTGGATCTACAGCAGAGGGGGGGGCAAAGGGTTAGATCATTCAACATATCAGTCTTTAAGAACACAAGCAACAGATAATCCTGATCAAAAGTGATGTAAATGTGTCCAGTTTGAAAATACTTTAAGGCTAAAGCTTCTTGAAAACTTAACATTTACTTAACATCTGTGAATGGTCAGGTAGCAAAAGGACCATTTTGGTATTGACCCAGCTCTAGTAGTAATGGCGTATTTCTCTCGAGTTAGTGGTTGGATGTTTAGCTACTGTAGCCTCAAACATCACTGAACTCATGCCTGTGTTGATATCAACAGACCGTTTGGAATAAATGCTGGATTTCACTTGCCAGCTGGCATGACTGCAGTATCAGAGGACCATACGCCAGCAGTATGTCACACTCAATAATTTTAACAGTGTCTCTGTTCGTGATTACCTTGGGTTGCTTATGTTTCTGCTGTTTTGTAATAAAACAAATGTGGCCTTTTGTCTTACAAGGATTTACTGTAACATGATGTTAGCCGATGGCATACAGCTATCTCTCTTTGAGACAGATTGAAGGTATTAATGCAACAAATGCTGCCATATGGCCCAAGTGAAACAAAGTGAGTGGGAGTAAGTATAACTCCATTAACAGAAAAGGATAAGATGTCAATCTTTACATTCAGCATGTATGTACATGTAGCTCAGTCTGGATTCTCCGTGTTCTGATGTTTACCATGTGCTGCAAGAGCTGCAGAGGCAGTGTGATTTTGAAGAAATAAGCATGCTGACAGTTTGAAATGTGATTGATGCATCAAGTAATAGAGCTCATATTAATTTAAGTGAAATGTTGAAGTGTTCTACATTACTAGATCTAAACCTTGAGAAAACTGAACTGCGTAAAGATTTCTAAAAACAAAACGTGACACCAACAAGATTATTTTACCTTGTTTTTGCAGGTTGAAAATGAATTCCATTTCTGTTGAAAGAAAAACAAATATTTCAGCTTCTGCATCAACAAGTCATCATGAATGTTTTCAGAAAATGCAATACTGATCTCTCCGAAAATATATAGTACTTAAACACACATTGTAATCCTTAAGATTCTTATAAAACAAAAACCTGCTTTTGGTACTATTGCATTTTTATCTGCATTAGCCATTCAATGTACTGTATTTACATCCTGTAATTACCTCTCTATATATCAGTTTTTATTGTAATGGCAGAGTCCACCATTGCTGCTAACTGCCTTCCCTATGCACAAGAGATTCACAGAAAACGATGCAGTGTTTAATCCAGTGTTACAGTTTGTAATCTTATTTCAGCAATCAGCCTCACTGTTCACTTTTCACTCTCGTCAAATCAGAGACATATTAAAGGGACAGTTTATTCCTTCTTACCTGTAGTGCCGTTTCTCCATCTAGATTGTATTGGTGTGAGATGCTCAGTTTTTGAGATATCGGCTGTAGAGATTTCTGCCTTTTTCTCAAATATAATGGAACTAGATTGCACTTGTCTTGTGGTGCCCAATAAAATAGTTAAAAACTCAACAGCAATGTCTCTTTTCAGAAATCATGACCCAGTTACTCAAGATAATCCACAGACCTTATGCAAAGTTCCATGTAGGAACTGTTTTCTTTCTACCCAACTACACTGTATCACCATGCAGACAGAAACACACATCTAGGACGAGAGGCTGATGCTCGTGACAGGGCGGGATGTAAACATTAATGGCGTCCTCCTCGGCTGAGCTGTAAAGTTAGCAAGCTAGCCTCTCATCCAGGAGTAGATGCATGCTTCCATCTGTGTGGTTATACAGAAAGAAAATAGTTCCTACATGAAACTGCTCACAAAAAAGTCTGTGGATTATCTTGAGTAACTGAGTCATGAGTTCTGGAAAGAGACATTGCTGTTTTTTTAAAGCATTTTATTGCCACTTTGAGCACCACAAAACATCTAGTTCCATTATAATTTGAGAAAAGGCACTCATCTCCACAGCCAATATCTCCAAAACTCAGCAACTCACACCAAAACAATCTAGATGGATAAATAGCACTCCAAGACAGAGGAAAATATGAGTTTTTGATTTTTAGGTGAACTTAAAACTTTTACTTGAAAGTGAAAATTCACCACTTTTGGGGATGTCCTATCAGTTTTGATGGTAAATGTAGTCAATTGAAGCAATAAATTCCTCTGTGTGCCATATTGACCGAGAAAGCCAAGTTTGCCTGCTGCAAAATATGTTACGACATACGTTATACGACAACAGCGTTAAAGTAACGTTAAAGTAACATAGTTGGTGTTAAGGAAGAACTACAGGCCATTTCATCATGGTTTTCTAGCATCTGCCTCTGGGTAGCCAGGAGGCCTGCTGCCGCTCAAAAACAAAACTGAGGACGTCAGACCCAGTGGATTAACTTATATTTCATGGAAATGTCCCCATGTCAACGAGGGCCGGTAACAGTGAAAGCTCAAGGATGGATCGATCCTGGCTGTCCGTGACCCAAATTCAAACTTGAGTGCTGTAAGTTTTACCGTGGTTTACTGTTTATTTTATAGGTTAGCTTGTTTAACTTGGTGTTCGCATGGCCAATGTGGCTGGGGACAGGCTGGGGCGATGTTGGACACCCCGCAGCCATCCCAGCCCGACCGGCAGCCACCGGCCAAGGCGAACCACTGGACCAACCCCCAGACCCCCTGCATCCACCAGCCACCCGGCACCAGAACATGCAAACACAGGGCCCAGGTCCAAGAACACCGAAGCCACCCTCCAAAAGGAGGCATACAGGATGATGTGCTATGGTTGGCTATAATATAATGAGTGGAGGTGGGTTTTCAATCTAGATTTAAAATTTTCAACTGAGTGAGCTTCTTTAACATGTAGTGGGAGGCCATTCCAGAGATGAGGGGCACGGTAGGAGAATGCTCTGTAACCAACAGATTTTTTGTTTACTTGGGGAATGACCAGCAGACCAGCATCAAAGGAGCGAAGAGGGCGTGCTGGTGTATATGGTGTAATGGGAGTAGCAGGTTGGATGCCAGTACTTGTACTTTCTATTGCAGCGCTAGGTCAGCTAACGTTAGCTTTCTTGTTATAAGGAAGTCTGTTTTGCTCCTTGCCGGTGTATGTATTGCTGCTGTATGTAAATTTACTTGATAGACTTTGAGTGGGCCTGAACGTCAGAAGGTCACGTGCAATGCATCCTGGTACATGTAACTCAGCTTTCTCAGTCAATATAGTACGCACTGAGGAATTTCTTGCTTCAATTGACTACATTTACCATCAACACTGATTGGATATTCACATAAAATATGGTTAAATTCCCCTTTATGTTACTGCTAATGCACATTGAAAATTTCCTCATGCTTCACAATAAAAGCATTCAACTGTAGAAACAAGGTGGCTTTTACTGTGAAGCGGTTGTAAAAGACGCAATCATTTAGGCGTTTGTTTGGTGGCACTGTAAAACAGATGAACCATTCACTCTTTAGTTGTATTTCTGATAAAGGAGCCGCTGATGGAGTGTTTGCTGTAGTATAAAACCACACTTTCTGTCCCCATAAATAACCCAGGTGTCGCCAAATCAACCAGGAATTAAATCATAAGGATTACAACTAAAAATGTTACATACATTCATTTGATAAAAAAGCAAAAGTTACCTTTAGTGTGATAAGTGACAGCAGCTTTAATGTCAAAGGACCCCCAGCTACACCTTCTGCCAATGTCTTTAGAGTGGGCCTGTTCTTTAGATGAGCCAAACAACAAAGTGGTTAGCTGGCCCTGTGCAGGCTTCACACCGTTGTCTTTGCTGGGGGCCGACACAGCAGAACCTGCACCCTTGCCCTCAGCTTTTGTCTTTTCCTGGCCACATGGCTGCAGCTTGCTCTCCTCCTCACTCATGACACAAGCAGCAGAACAAGCATTAGAAATATTACAAGGGGCACAAGTTCTTTTCTCAGGGTCTTGAGCCAAAATGCCAGGCTCCAAGAATGATGGGTTAACATCAAAGCAGGGCCGGGCAGTCTTGGCTGCAACAGCCTGACACTCGCTTTGAGGTGTGACCACAGTAGTCTTGTCCTCTGCAGGCACCTGGCCACTTCCTCCTTCTGGCCCCAAGTTGGGCTCATTGATGAAAGACAGCCCCCACTGATTCTGGAATATGTCTCCCAAGGCTTTCTGATTTGTCTGAGCAGCCGGTGGGTCAAGGTGACGAGCACTAGGGAGCACAGGTTGCATATTTAAAGGGTAAATTAAAAGAGTACACTTTCTAAGCTCATATGCTTCTCCATCTACGGGACTAGTTGCAGAGCTACAGTTACTTTCCAAAGGAGATGCTACATTCTCGCCACTTGGGGTAGATGGGGGTGGTGGAATACTACTAGCAGCAGGAGCGAAGAAGGTACCCACTGGACAGCTGTTTCCATTTCCAGAAACAGGACCGTTAGTAAAGCTAGCTGAGGTGATAGTTTTCATAGCAGACATAGGGACCTGTGACAGTCTAACAGGAGGAGGCAGTGCCTCACCTCCACCTTGAGCTACTTTGTTGAGGTTTTCTTTTACTTTACTTGCATAACTGATCTTGGGAACAATTTTAGCACTGCTATTGTCCACAGGAAATACTGGCGGGGGCCTGAACAAAGTCCATGAGTCCTCTTTTGAGGGTGAGGAAAGCTTGGATTTGTGCCTTTCCTCACTCTTTTTACCAAAAGTGCCAACTGTTTTGCCATCAGAGTTTTTCCTCTGAGATTCGCCCATTGAAGTCTCTGATACAACAGCCCGTCTACCTGCTGACTGAGCTTCTACTTTATGGGCGGCTCTAAAGCCATCAAGTCTGGAAGTCACTCCCTTTTCAGTCATCTCAAGATTAAAAGCCCCATGTTCCTGTGTAGTTTTGCCCTGCTGCATGTCTTTCTCCTTTTCTCTTAATACATTATCGGTGTTCTTGGGATTGTTACATCTGGCCTTGCGTTTCTTCGGAGTAGTATATCCGCCTTCGGAGCCGCTGCCATCATTGTCCTTGCTAGAATAGCCATTTGTAATTAAACCACAGTTTACAATGCCATTTTGAAGCAAAACTGAGTCTTTTTTATCCAAAGCTTGGCCCTCATGATGATTCAAATCCAGGGCCTTTTCTTTGTCATTTTTAAGGTCCATATTCTTCTTATGGTCCAACCCTTTGCTGCTCACTTTTGGAACAGTTGTGTACAGCTTTTGTGTTGACCTCTGCTTCACATTTGTGTTACTTGCGTGTCTGTTACCATTGCTGTTGGGGGGATGTGACATACAAACAGTATCAGACAGATGTGGACTCTTCTCTCCCTCGTCCTCGCTGATGTTTACTTTTTTATTGCCTGAAAGGGGAAACAAGATCAGTTTATAAACATATAAATATTAAAATGACAGAACACCTCAACCACTCTTCCCACTACTTTGCAGAGAACTGAGCCAACTTCAAGAAAATTTACAAAAACACTGTCAATTCATTTGAACTTTCCCACTTATGGAAAATAAATATATGCAAGGATTTTACATAAACCATCTATTAAATATTTGGTAACGTATTTGGAAGGCAATGATGAGAAATACTGGACCCTAAAATCATTAAAATGTTGTATCTACTGTATCAAATTCAAATGATTTTGAATACAAGCAGAAATAAAATACTCGTACCATGTCTAAATAAAATGGGTTTACACCTTTGCCTACAAATGTATCACCCAACACATAAGCTTGGTTCTAACTGTATTTCACAAGTTATGGACATATATAATATTTCACAACTGTCAACTTCTACTGGACTGCAGGCTGATGAAATTTAATGAGAATATCTGATCTGACATCAAAGATCAGTTGTTGCAGGATACAGAAGGGTGGCTCACAACAGCATTTATGAAACACATTTAGACTGGCAGTGAACCAGAAATAGGTCTAGCTATTCATTCATCGTGAGAACTGCTGTGTCAACGTGGGGGCTTCCCATTAAATGGTGCTGTCCCTCATGTCTATGAGCACAGCAAACACACCCTCGCTTCTTATACAGAGCAGTTTCTCGCTTATTTGCAAGTAAACGTGTTCACATGGCTGCCAGCAAACGTTAGGTCTATGCTTACAGAGTCTGTTCAGCTGCAGCAAACCATCTTTAGCAAGTGGTCATAACCGAGTTGCTGCGTGGCTTCTTGTTGATTGGACAACATGCAACAGGCCTGCCAGAGATGGCTAGCGTCAGCTAATGTCAACTAGCCAGCGACTCGTTTAGCATTAGCATGCCCTGGCACAAAAAGATGCCTGTACGAAAATATAGCCACTTTAAACCAGCGACCCAAGTAGGCAGAAGAAGACAACGACATGCCAGTATACCAAAGTATCCTGGCTGTACAACAATTCTTAACTAGCGAGGTAACTGTAGCATTAGCTCGCACAGATATTCTAACATGGCCGACAGGAAATGGCAGCTCAGAACATTCCAGTGGAGCCGGCTCGCTTTCCTAAACTGGACACAAACGTACTGAAATGAATCAGATAAACCTTTGACTCCTGTTGACGGCGTCTCGCCATACACATAACAATCATTACGCATGGGGATTTCCTGAGTTCATTTAGTTGCAATTATAAAGGAAAATATGTGGTGAAGCCGACGCACAAGGTCAATCCCCGATATGTCAAACCACCACCAGCGACAACTGTCACGCAACGTCAGCTAGTCATCGAGCTAGCTCACTTAAAAAGGTTGGTTTATGGTCCGGCATTGGTCAACTATCGGTCTTATTAGCTAGCTAGTTACTCACCAGCTGTAACATCCTTACATCCACCCGATTAACAACCTAACCTTATAGTTTAAATAAATAGCTACCTAGCAGGCTAAGCCCCCAATCACGATGGAGTTAACATTAGTGAGCAAATGCTGGTCGGCTCGTTGACATTAGCTGAGTAAGGCTAGCAAGCGTTAGCTCACTTTTCCGGATGGCCCAACCTGTTTTCTTCGTCTGCGTTTCCTGATGCTGGCGCTGGAAGTGGCTCTGATCATGTTTTAGACAAGTTGTATGTTGAATAGAGTTTCGGTCCTCTCCGTGGTGATGATATTGTCTGTCTTGTGCCCGATCTTTGGGCTGTTCCTCCATTGAAGTGTAGTATGTCGGACTTGTTCAACCAATTTGTTAGCCCACTGGGTAAGTACAGAACAGTCCAATCACTACCAGTGTAAAACGGAAGCTATTTGAAGCCTCTGTAAACGTCAGCAGTAAACGTCTAAAAATGGCACTGTTTTGGGTGGTCACCGCCACTAAATTCCATGTCAAGCATTAGGGCTGAGTTATGCAGCGAATATTTTGTAGGTCTATTTCGATTTTTGCAGATACCTCCACACTAAAACAATGGCCAATTGATATTTAAAAAATCTTTTCAGGGATGGCTATAACGGGGTGGGGTCTGGGCATAAACTAAAATCATATGACCGGAGGCGCTGCCACGTCTCCAGCCAGTGGACACTTTAGTGGAGGGTCCCAGAGAGACCAACCCCACTTTTACATTTTGTCAAACCAACTTATTGCAGATTCAATACCCCTGCTCCCAAACATTATTTATTCATTTATAAGTGTTTAACCACATGTAAAATGAAAAAAAATGTTTTTTACAAATGTTTTCTAAATTTGTATCAAAAGGAGCAAAAACTAATACTATAATCAGAACGTATGTGCAAAAATAAGTAATGTGCAACCTACATCTTTCACCAGGAATAACACTTTTTTTTTTGCATAATTGAATTTAGCATATTATGTTGTGTGGTATATTTTAGATGCTAGGTATCTTGCTTGCTCAATGTTATATTCCATCACAAATACCTTACACATGTAGTAGCCAGGTCTCTAATCCAGTTCAAACACACACACACCCCTCTGTCTACATAAAAAAAAAAAAGACAGACATAACATAAAGGATTCTATCATAGCAAAACATCAATAGAGGATGAATTTATCTAGTATGCATTTATTAAAGATGTTAGCATTTATCCTCAGTGAGTGTTTGGTATTGAATATTTTGTAAGGAATGGTTATTGGTTTGTATTTCTTCAAGGTCTGTCCTGGTCAACATCATTTAAACAAAATGTTGCTCTCTAACTGCCCCACAATTAAGATGTCTATCAGGACCAGGCTACCATTAAGTTTTTGTCCTCTGACACTACTAAGTGAGTGAAAAATCATCCTCTGATTTATTGTGTGGATCTGGCTTAATTTGCTTGTCTGAGACACGTCAAACAAAGAGTACATGCATAGTAAAAGGTTTTTGGATGGATTAGAACCACTAACTCACACTGAGTGATGACCATTGTCTGGGCTGACATTTGGCAGTGCCTGTAGCAATTCAAAACCTCACTCAAAAATATAAAAAATATAAGAGCAATTATTATGTATTGACATCGCACATTTAAATCTTGTGTAACTAACTAATGATTTGTAGAAACGGGTAAGTTAATATTAAACACCAACTGACATTTTAACTCAGTAATTCTAGATGCAAAAGTCCTAAACAGCAAGAGACCCTCATCTCACACCGAGTACAAAGGAAGGATTCTTATACTGTATAATATGGCCTGTGTGGGGAAGTGTGGTATAGTGCAACATGCTCATATGGGGCATAGAATAGTGAACAGCACCCTCTTGTGGCTACAGATGCAAGGTCACTGATTTGGCATACAAGATATGAGATTTAATGATAGTTGAGCACTTATACTGTCAAAACTAAGTGGACAAATGAAACAAACTTTCTGTCCCTGTCTTTGGTTAGCCCATAGTAGATTCAAAGATTCATAGTTGTGTGATTGATGAAGACAAGCTTAAGGTAGCAGAACAAATTATTAAGATGTATTTTATATGTAATATTATGTGATACTTTGTAATATTCCCCTCAACAACCATAAAAATCTCAGTCCTTGTTAAAAACTTTATAAGTTCTATATCAAGGATCCTCTCTAATTATTCCTTTACTGCTATTTAGAGCAAAGGCCCATCTGTGTTTCTGTACAGACTCATAGTGCTGATGTATGCAGCCCTTCTCTGTATATGAGAATGCATGTGACAGCTACCTTTTTAAATGAAATATTAATATGACATCATCATTTTATGACAAGTTTTATTTTTAAAATGAGACTAGGTTTCTAGAGATGGATCTAGTTCCCAGGCTTGTGCACACAGAAATGCTAATCTAGCTATATGTTTTTAAAAAAAAAAACATACAGTGTACTGAGCGAGAGAGACTAGAGTTACCGCAGTGGCATTTTGCACATTTACCACATGAAAGTAGAGTGAAGATTGAGAATTACCTTGACTCAGGAAAGTATTTGAGGGAAGACAAATTTAGTGAAAACTATAGTTAAGTGCTGGTTAGATGCTTCTGGCTTTAGAGGAAGTCATATTTTACCAATTTAAATATTATAGTTGATCATTAATGTGCACAGTGTTTAGATCCTGGCATGCTGCAGCATTTGCAGAGGAAATCACATTCTTATGTTACGTATCATCAAAAAGAACAATTTTTTAAACTGTCATCATTGATAGAAAACTATGATTCAGTATTTCAAATTACTTCTTTATTGTATATTGACCAATAAAGAATTTCAGGGATATATTTGTTTCTTACAAAAAAAAAAAAATCTCATTAAATGACTTGGACAAAGTTGGACTTTGTTAAACACCAATACAACACCCACTGTGCATGGCCTCAGGAGAATTTGGTACAAGTAAAGTAATATGTATTGTTCCACAGCCAAATAAGCCTAAACTGAACTAAACCTTTTTGTTGATATATTTAATATGATTATTTCTATAAATTTTAATGTGAATGGGAACTAATTGGCACAATACACCACTCTACAGAACGTACTAGCATCTTAAATGCTTTATTTCTACTTACATTTTCTCTTGTTGAAGGATTGAGTATTGATAATGTAACTAATAAAAATAAGATTTGTCTGTGGTGTGTGCCATACCGTATAGGATTCCTATTGAAAGATTCATGTAATTGAACTGATATAATGCAATAACAAAATAGCATGAAATTGTAGATTTTTGAGGCATCAAAGAAACCAAAAGTTTTGAATATTATTAATGTATATCCCCGGTCTGTGAAGCTGTAGTCAAGGTGAGAAACACAGCAGGGCTGCTAGTGTTGTGATATTCCTGCTTGTTGTGATGTATGTTTTGTGTAGCTGTGATATTGAACTCATAGTTATGATTGACCCTGACACCAGTAAAAATTAGTGCAAAATCAAAAACAAAAAAAAGTGGTAAGGATATGCTGCCGTACAATACATGTGAATCTACAGAAACTGCACATACAGAAATCTTTCCAAAAAGTGTGAGTTGATATTCTTAAGATGCAGACTGTACACTTAATGTACGCACACTGACGTGTAATGCATGAAGCAGCAGTGCCAATAAAAAGTACATTTCTTTGGAAGTATTAAAATTTTAAAGAAACTAATGGGCTCTTCCATGTCATGAAATGGCACTGGACATGCCATCACAACACATCTTGCATGGCTCAGCTGAGGCCTCTCAGCCTGTAAATGTTTCAGTGAAGGGAGCAGAATTAAAGGTATCCAGTGTCTTTACAGTCCCGGTCGTTGTGTTGTCACAGTGCAGCTAGAAGGTCTTCATGTCGTAGAACTTTGTAGGTAAGCCAGTAGAGGACATTAAACATGAGGAAGCTCATGGGGAAAAGAGCTCGGGAGATGGTATCAATCCTTTTTGCCCGATCCACGAAGCGCCTGCGTATGTCATAGAAACCTAAACCAGGAGGTAAATCTGCAAAGACCGGTGTCGCATCCATTTCCGCTGCACTTCCCGTTGACAGCGCAAGTCCAAAACTCTGGAAGAGTAAACCCTGCTGCTCCTCCTCCTGGAAGAAAAAGTCACAGCAGAGAATAAGCATCAGCTCTCACTGAGAGTCACGCAGGCCTGTTTTCTTCTTGAGCCACTGTTGTTGAACTGAGCGAGGAGACAGTACATACCCTGGCACAGACACTGCACTGCTGGGCCACGTTCCCATGAGGAGCATTGTTGCCTGGCATGTTGTTTCCTTTCACCTTACCGTCACCGCTTACCTGCTGATGAGGAAATAAAAAACCCCACATTCATTTAATCATCAAACAGACTGCATTGATCGAGCAGTTTGCAGCCACGACACAAATCTTCTCCATGAATAAGACATCTACATCATCTGTTTCTTACAGAGTGAAAACAAGTCTGTCATTAATGTGAGATGAGACAGCTTGAACATGTAGTCAGAGCAAATTTCAGTGGCATTGCATTAACCCAACAGATGAAGTACAAAAGGTTCAAGCAGGTGTTTTGTGTCGAGTTATAAATATCTGAGTATTGATGAAACCTACAGCTGCTGTAACACTGCTTCATTTAGTACATGTTTTATATTTAAATGTGGTTTGGCCTGTTTCGTCTCCCCTATTTTTCTTCTTCTCATGAGATCCAAAGTGAGGCAGCAATATGTTGGGAACATTCAGCCAACTGTTGGGAAAGGTGATGGCTTAAATGAATTACAGGTCAGTGCCGGCTGCACTTCCCGGCTGGAATGCAGCATGCTGCTGAGTTGTGTAGCCTGTGCATAGCTGGGTGCTGCAAATAGCAGGTGACAGCCGCCCGAGGGGCTGAGGGGGTGGGCTTGTACTCACAGTTCGCTGCCGCTGTTGCTCTTTGAGCTTCTTCCTCAGTCTGAAGAACTCTTTGTGCTGGCGTGAAACAAAATTAACGGCTGCATACTCCAGCAGTGCAGCAAACACGAAAAGAAGGCACACCGCCATCCAGATGTCTATGGCTTTCACGTAGGACACCTGTGAAACCATGAAAATCTAATCAGTGAAGTCACGTAGTTAACATTAGAGTTCATGTCATGCAAGACAGTGACATGAAAGAAAGATGAAGTTACAAACTCTGTGTAAGGAATTATGTGTTAGAGTGACCTTACGTATGAGAAGTAAAATACTCATAATGGTCCCTGTCAGGGTTGTATGTTTATATTACTCATGCATTAACTAATGTTGTAATTGGTCAAGGTGGAGCTAAGTGTGACCAGTGATGGAATGTAACAAAGTACATTTAATCAAGTATTGTACTTATGTACAGTACAGTTATATGTATATATATATATGTGCACGTAGATTTTGCCATGAGCTTATTTTGCCTTATATATAGCTTATATGTGTATATATATATGT
>JBBPCS010000226.1:9026205-9043590 GCA_037974645.1 Hollardia meadi
AAAAAAAATTACTTTTCATACTTGAGTACATTTAATATCAGACTCATACTCAAGTACTATTCATATGGGTGACTTTCACTTTTACCTAAGTAACGCACAGTGTCTCTACTTTTACTCAAGTATGACTCCTGGTTACTTTTTACAACACTGTTTATAACTGATTTATATACTTTGGGGTAGTTTAATCTATTACAATGTATCATATTTTTATAAACTGATTATGTTTTGTATCCAAAACCTTAATCTGAAAAGTAACTGGCTACAGATGTCAAATAAATGCAGTGCAGCTAAAGGTACAATATGTGCCTCTGAAATGTAGTGAAGTATCACAAAATAGAAAATGTAGTGCAGTACTTGAGTAAATGTACTTAGTTTTTTTTTCCACCACTGATATTAAAAGACTGAAAATGATATCAAAATATCGCCTCTACCTCTTGTGTGTGTGTATGTTTTCTTTTCAGCTGTGGAGCCTTTACTTAAATACTGCAGTTGTGTACATTTTGACATTTAATGCTACTTAATGAGTTTCAGAAATTTACAGACAAAATATAAAAATACAATGTACTGTTGTAGTTTATTTATATTCGCGTCACCCTGACAAGCTGCAGCATCAAAATCCTTAATGATAAATGGGCCACTCTGTATTATCAGTATTTTTTCTTTCATACTAAATGTACATGTTACTACATTCATTTAAGTACAAGGATCTGTGTACTTCGTCCACTGCTACATTGTCACCCATTACACAGTCCTTTCTATTTCAATGTCTATGGCATTAAAAGGCCCATCAGGGCTCAGTGCCTCATCAATACATTTCTGGATTGAATTGAATTTATTACAGTTACTAATTGAGTTTTCCACTGTAAAGTGCCACAAACTGAACTGACTGACCTTTGGCAGGGAGGCCCTGGAGCCAGAGCTCTGCGTCGTCATGGTGAGCACCGTAGTGATCCCCAATCCCACTCTGGCCGGAGCTGCGTCCATGTTGATCCAGAACGACACCCAGGACAGGATGACGGTGAGCAGGCTTGGGATGTACATCTGGATCAGATAGTAGCCCATTTGACGCTCCAGGTAGAATTTGACCTCAATGCAGGTGAACTTACCTAACCGCAGGAGGAGATAAGGGTACAAACCGACCGTCTTATTAGAAGTTGACTGGCAGTGTGTATGGAGGAAGTTGGTCGGCTGGTCGTCGTGCATCACGTACCTGTGTTGTAGTGCTTGGTGCAGTAGCCGAGGCCCTTCTCCTCTTTCAGCACGAACTGAGGGAGCACCAGATCATCTGCCACCTGCACCGCTCCCACATCCAGCCATTCAAAAATAAGATCATTCATGGTGTAGCCAACTAGAAGAGTGACAAAAAGAGTGTGTTCAGTACGCAATAAGCTCATGGCAAAATCTACGTGCAATGTCTTCAATCTGGAGTTACAAGATGAACTCACAGCTTTCAAGCTGCATCGTACACGTCTGGCTGTCCATGGGGAAGTTTTTCAGATCCATGGGACAGGATAGGGTCAGTGTCAGCCTGGAAAACAGAGACAGCAGCACCGTAATGGCACTGGAATGGTGTGTAAAATGAAAAGGTGACACCCTCACACGCCATACAAGCTGGATACCCAGCTATCGCACTGTGCTAAACCCACAGCATCAGCCTTCTCCTGATTATGTGTCACTCAAACCTATTTTGCACGCTCACCCTACATTAAGAGTCACATCAAGCAGCTCTAACCTCGCTGTACATCTGTCTATGCTGCTGCGGCCCGCACAAACTGTACAAAGGACTGGCAGGTGCTGACAGACAACATGTCAGCCTTTATGGAGGGTTGAGAACATGGCACTGCAATCATTAAAAATATAGAGTGCTTTTCCCCCTCAAAAGACATCAAAATATACTATCAAAAAGAATGTTTTCAATAGAGCTCCTTTTGTTAAGTCCAAATGTTTCACTGCTCATTTTAAGCCCTCTTTATCCCAGCAAGGACGAAGTTAAGCATCTCACACAAATGAGCAATAAAAGAGGAATCCTAATTCAGTGTCGGCCAGAGTTACATTGGTTGGCTGTATGAGATGAAGTGAATGATTTTTTAAGTGAAGAAAAGAGTAATTAAATTTGCTAAGTGGTTAGTAGGTCATGGTTAGGGGATACTTTTAATGTTTCAAAGTAACAAGAGAAGTAACTGATAGTTCATGTTTAACAGAATTGATAATAGAGCTTTAAACATTGCTTCCTCTTTCTTACATTCTAATGAAACTTCTAACCATTACGCTACAGTTCACCACTGCTTTAGTGCCACATTACTGACCTCATTCTCCTTTAGCCTGCAGTTATTGTTTAACATGAACTTGCTCACAGTGGGTGTTGGACAATACAGTGACAACTGAACTGAACTGGAGTGAAGCAAACATGTTGTTGAACCATATATTTAGAGGCTTAGACTACAACACATGGAGGTAGAAGTTCTTATTCAGTTGGCAACGTGACAAACTGAATTTGTGATGTCTGAGAGAAGTACGTGCTGGCTGCACCAGCCAGATTCACCATTTTTATTTTTATTTAAAAAAAAAAAAAAATGGTCACCTGATGCTGTAAAGGACATTTCCATTCTGGAATATCCGAAGCAGTTTGTTGTCTGTCGTAACCTCATGGAAGTTTGCTCCCTTTTCGTTTGCAAAGAACAGGTCGGGTTTCCAAATGGAGTCCAACATTGAGGGATCCAGGTCCAGAGAGTCATCTGGATACTCCTTATATGCCAGTCGAGGGTCATTCCACTGCTGTCGCAGAAATACATTGAGCCGGTAGTCCTAAGGTATGAAATGATGCCATAATTAGAAATTAAACTAGTTATAGTCATGGACACAAAATATATGGCCACAAGGAGCAATGGTAGAGCTCATGCCATATGTCTATGCATCTAATTATCATTTGTCATTTTAATTTAAACCTTGTGAGAGGGCCAAGTGAACAGGAATAAGGCACAAGCAAGAGACAAATGAAAATAAGCATAAGTGCTGCCAAACAGACTTGAGTGCTCATAACCAGAACGACAGAAAAATCCACTCACTAAATCATCAATTAAAATGTGATGACCCTCCTTTGAGGTATTATAGCAAATGCATGAGTCTTCCTAACTCTAAACTTCAATTAGAAAAACAAAATGTCCCCAAACGCTGTCCATGGGCCTCATAAATAAACAATAGTCCCTTATTTGACGAGAGAGATTAAGAAAATCATAGCTGGCATTATGTAATGAACTTACTAGATGGTGTTTACAGTCATTAATTAGTCATAATCTAATGACAGTATGTTTAGGCATCATGAAACTTGCTCCAAGCGGCCTCTCCGAGAAGAGCCAGAAACACTTTACCAAAGAGTGTGAAGCATCTGATCAATGAGTATTCACCAGCTCTGTTGTCCAAACAACATAGACTGAAATCCCTTTACTGACAGCAAGTTAAACCAGCTGGGGCTTTTTAAAGCGCAGTTAAATAAAATCAGTTGTGATACATGACTCATTGCTCTTTGTTTTCAATGAGTTTTGTTCATTCCGCTATTTAGGGATGACTAAGAAACAAATTAGGATAGCAAATATGTATATGTTACATGATTACAAAACATGATCAACAAATAAAATGATATAGAATTATTGATTAAAGGAACAGTTCATGCTAAAAATGACAATTCATTCATACTCACACCCGTGCCGATGGAAAGTCGGGTGAAATGTCGCAGCAAAACAGTGTTGCAGCATTTTCCTAAACAACTGAAGAAGCTGGGGACGTGTTTTAAACTGTAAATAAATAAATAAACAAACAACCAAAACAAAAGAAGCTCCATACAGCTTGTCCCGCATAGTCCAAGTCTCTGGAAGTCCCGAGATCCCAAATTAATTTTACTGTTGCTGCCAAACTAAAAGCGTCAGCGCGCATCCCCACAGTGTAGGTTTTGGCTTCAAAATGGGCCTAAATGACACGTTTTAAAATCAATTTGGGATACTTCCAGAAACTTGGATTACGCCAGACGAGCTGTATGGAGCCAGTTATGTTTTGTTTGTTTTTTTAACGTTCTTAACAAGTCCCCAGCTTCGTCATTTACTCAGGAGAATGCTGCAGCAGTGTTCTTCTGTGAAGCTCCAGAAATGTTTTGTGAAGTAAAAAACACCTGACTTTTCCTTCGGCATGGGGGGGGGGGGGAGTAGATAATGACGCTGAAGTGTTCCTTTGAATCTGTTCAGCAGTACATAGATACTTAGCCCCATCTATACCAGATGCAACATTAAAGTGATGTACACACATTAATGCATCATGACTACAATCCAGTTATATAAGATATTAATGTTCTGAAATGAGCCATTTTGCATAATGACTACTTTTACTTTACGTACTTCAATTATATTGACGCTAACTTACTTAAAATTTTAATTGTAAGACTTTTACTTAAGTAAATATCTGACTAAAAAGAAAGACAAGTACAAGTAGTCAAAAAATGTAGCTATGTTAGTTTGTTAACATAACATTGTATTTCTATAATCCAACAATCAGATGATAAAAGCAGATACTGCTGTATCTTTCAGGTGATTGCAGTTAATTGATCAGCCCAAAAAAAGTTTCTCACCATAGTTGTTTCAGTGATGGAGCCGAAGCTGTTGATGAAGATGTTACAGGTGACATTGACAGGAGGACCTGGCGGAGGCAGATTGTCGTCACACATCACAGTCACACTGCTTTCTTAAATACCACTGATGATGTTTTCTGAGGAGACCGTATGAAGTAGGCTATTGAAGGCGGGTAAAGAGCAGAGTGTTCTCGCAAAATAACATCTGCTTGTTCTCTTCATAATGCGCCATGATGTGTCCTGATAAATAGACTTATCCAACATAACCAGCATGAAATTGTGCTGTCATCCCAGAACGCTCCCATTAGTGTAGTCCATCTGTCGACCAGTGAAACTTTAAATATTTCAGCAGCAATAATTTATTGATTTTCTTTTAGTTACATTAGTGTATATATAGATAATCAGCTGGGATTTACCCAGCATGCACTTGACAGGGATGTGGAGCAAGGATGAAATATATATGAAATGCGACCCCAGAGACTGGGGGGGAAGTATGTCAGAGGGAATCTGCTGGCTTCACTCACAACGAGAGATTGGGATTGGCTTGAAATAGGCCTGTGGGGTAACATGCAAGGATAACTGCTCATTTCTGACCAAAAAAAAAGTCATCTGAAAGAGAAGCCTGTGTAAAAATATCATAACCTAAGGCTGTGGGTCAGCATAAAACGGTAACAACACATGACAAAGACGAAGAAAAAAACAAGCTTCCAGTGTGAAAATATCACAGCCTGCAGCATCTCTTACTTCTCACCCATCTGTGAATGATTTGTGCTAATTCACTGCGCAGATTATTATGCAAAATGAGCAGTGCACTTTCTCACACCTGTCCTGACAGAGGAGGTCCTCCCACTGCACGCCACTGCATGATGGTTACCTTTGAAGTTTGGTCTGATGCGGGCATCGTAGCCAGATGTGCGTCCCATCAGTTTGTCCAGAAAGTCAGATGGAGAGGGGGGCTTGGTCGCCCTGCTGGGGAGCTTCATCTCCTTACAGAGCACAGACCTGCCAGGTGACGGGACAACCGACTCTGGATGTACTGATATTTTCTAATTTTTTCATCCTAATATTCAATACCTCCATTTTCCGCTCAGGAAATGTTTGATCTAATTTATACATAAGATGTACAACACTTACATGTACAGTATGTCTTTCAGCTGGAAGTGTTATACTGGTTGATATCACATGCATTTTGTAATTTACCCATTCATTTCCTCAGTGGAATTTTACCATTTCTTTTAGAGCACTTAAAGTGCTATTTGAGCTAAGCACAAATCTGTTGAAATGTTTTAAATCGGTCAAATTATGAGGCTACAGAGCAAATTTTTTTTAGAGGTTGAACCACCTTTTTGTGATATTTTTTTTGCCATGTAGCCACATGTTTTAACAGTTTCCACAGCAGATTTTGTTTCCACCTCCAACAGAAAAAAATGGGGCTTTGCCTTGACATACTAAATATAATCGTTAGTCATTAATGGGTTGTGTCCAGTACAGTAATCAGATTAGATGTATTAAACTATTTTGAAACATTTTGTTCAGTATAATCCTGCATATTTTTTAAAACAATTTCTCTTAAGGAAACTGCTGTCTTTTAATTATAAATTACAAAATATTTCATGCTTTATATGTGTCACTTAAAGGCAACAGCAATGGTGACATGTCTCTTGGTCAAAAAAGCACAAATATCATCCTAATGTCTTATCAATACTTATACACTGTCCACGTCAAATCATTTTAAATACAGTAAACACACTGTCAAGTAAACATGCATCCATGCACATTACAGACAGCTATTCACTGATTTCTCCTGTAAACAAGTTCAGGGAGGTTGATACACTACAGCTTCAAATTGTCTCTTACCTGCCTTGCAGAAAAATGATGGATGAAGCCCACACCACACACAAGATGTGCAACAGCATTCTTAGTTATTAGAAACAGAGGACATAAGACCAATGGAAGAAAGAATTGAAAAAAATAAAGATGCAGAGGAATTGTTGTTGCAGTTCCAGCCAGGCTCTGTCTTCAGGACTCAGCTGAGCATCCCTCCCCTCTCTGCAGGTGTAAAATACAGGAAGCTGCTGCTGTATAATTCAAAATCCTGGGGAAGTTTTTTTTCCTGCCCGTGTTTGTGTGGATGACTTCAAGCTTTATCTCTTTTTTATGGCCATATGCATGTTCTAGGAATTACTGCAAGAATATTTAAAGAGACAGGAGCATTTTTAAAGCAGAGCGACAACATTGCTCTTCATAAATACATTAGATTAGTAGGAACATTTGGCGTTCCAACATATTATTTACAATCATATTTTTTTGCCAAAAAATAAAACAGATACAATTTGTTAAAGAAATAACAAGAGTTGTTTTTGTTTTGTTTTTTGCCATTTTTACCAGTGGTCACACATGGCTGAGTGACCACACAGCACTCAAAGTGATTAACACAAATCCACAAACTTGAAAACAGCTGATAAATATGAAATGTTATTTGATTTCAACAGCACTGTTTCAATACCTTCAATTAATAGTCTTAAAAATAAGAACATTCACAGACATTTAAATCACACTAATATCTTCCCTGTTGGCTGTTTTTTAGTGTGGCAAAAAAGCCAGTAACATCACTATATGACTCCCTATAGTGGAAATGTCTACAAGAGAGATCTGATCATTTAAATCAAGACTGAATTGTCTTAATTATAAGAATATGTTATCACAGCGAAAAGGGAAATGGATGAAGCCATCAAGCTCTATTAAATCAAGTGCAACACATCTCTTGTGTCAGTACACATCCAGAGGTTATCTTTAGCAGATCTGTCCAACGTTTCTGGTCTAATTATTTCCATCTTCAAATCACCAGACAAATTCTAATATAAATGCGGAAGCTCATGTTTATTCCTCCATATGGGGGGGGGGGGGATTCAGCCATTTACTCATGTAAAATTAATGTCAAAGGAAGCGATGGGACGTTATGGCTGCACGTGTTTGCCTCACACTTTAAGAGACCGCTGTGCACTTTGCTCTGGAGCCCAGTGTCAAATAGGATAGGAAATGTGTGAGAATGCAAAACATGAGTGCATTCCTATTAACAAGACGCCCACAGTAGGAAAAAAAACAATGTTTCTGCATGCTTGAACATTTTTACCTCTGGACAAGATAAGTAGGCCAGGCTTCATTTTAATGCTGTTTTTGTTGGAATGCACAATGGCTCTACTTAATTAGATTGTACTTCCGCACACTGTAAAATGTACTTGTCTGGTGCCCTGTATGCAAGCCGGCTTATTCCCACTTAAACAATAAGTGCTTTTAGACACTCAAGTGGATTTACCAAGCCATACACATCAATTGCTTCAGGACAGATGAGCTCAACCACAAAGAATTTAACAACCTTCACAGCTGCAGGTCAATGTATCTGTCATCAGTGCTATTATCAAGGAGTGAAAGTGAAAATAATGGGAACACTCCAATTTAAAAATAGCTTTTATTGCAGCTTCCCTCGCGACAAGCTGCTCTGATCACAAAGAGGAAAACAATAACCCATGCTCAACATGTTCAGCCTTTTGGGGAAAAGCAGACAATTACATCATGACTATGATTTTTTTTAAAAACATGAGCATAAAGTTTGGTTGAAGAGAAGCGGTGAATTCTCCTGAAGAGAAAAGACACAACAAAGCAGGTGCAGCTGATAGAAATTCCAAATACGAAAATATTTCAGCAACATGACATAATTTACATTAATTCTCCCATTTTGCATGTATAATCAGTTTTGTCTTCAAGAGAGTGGCGATGTCAAAGTTCAGTCTTAACATGAGGCGTAATCCCCCCCTTCAACAAGCGAGTGTCAGCCTCCTACATCTTAATCCTCGTGGATGTTGAACAGCTTGGCCACTTCATTCAGATCTGTGTGTTCCTCTCCATCTTTAATAATCTACAAATGGCAGATAAAAAACATTTACAATGAGCAAATCTACATTTCAATCCTGACTATGACACAAAGTATTCATCTTACAAAGTGACCTTGCGTACCTTCCTTGCGATGGGCATCCTGTTGAACACGTTCCACAGGATGATGCCCACCACCACTTTGTCTCTCAGGTAGAAGATGACTCCTTTTCCGTAATCGTCTTTGTGCTGCTTCTCAGTGGGAGCAGGCGATGGAGGGGCCACTGGGCTAGTGGCCGTGTCCTCTGTTTCACTTTCTGAGCGGATCCCAGTCCCTGCGACACATTGACCAAGTAAGACTAAGTCTGGAATTTGGTCCTCAAATTCACTGTTGATTTTTGAACTATATAGTGAATGCTCCTACCTGATTTCTCTGTAGCAGCTTTAGGTGTATCCTTGGCAGTGGCTTTGGCGAACACTCCTACTGTTGGTAGGCTGCTGTCAACAATCCCAATCGCCTCGTAGCCTACATCTGGTCCCAGGTCACTCCTGGAAGACACCACATTAGATTGGAAAACGTGTTGAGGGAATAATATAATTCAAAGCTCTTAGAGCAAGAAGCATTCGCTCTTCGTTGATTTATTTTCTCTGCGATGCAATATCTTTTCGTGCTACATGGAATAAACTTGAACACATTTTTTCCCCTCAAACAAATGGCTTTTTCCCCATACCGATATTTTTAAGCCTATATATGCCGACACTGCAGCTAGACATGCTGTCATTTTGTGCCTAGTAATGTTAACTACATTTTCCAAAGCAAAAACAAAATCTTCTGCAATTTTCTATTGAAAATAGTTTTGCTGAAGTTCATCCTCAAATGTGAAGTGCAGCAACTTTTAGACTTTAAAACTTAACTGTCAAAACAGCTTCCAGAACACTGCAGATATGTTTATGTGCCTTACACAGCTATTATGGACACACATGCAGTACACGCAAAACAAATAAGCCTGAGAGGGCAATCGTTATAAATTTTGCTGTAAACTTCAGTGACAACTGTTGTTTATAAAGTATGACACCAACAGCGACAGACCAGTATGTACATCTGCAGTTTTAAACTAAGTTTAATTGTTTTTATTGAGTTTTACCATTACAATTTTTGTAGTTTCCAAAAAAGTTTCCAAAACTTTACTGTGCACATATATAGTATACGTTTTAAAATACAGAATTTACCAAAAAATACTTTTAAACTGAAAGTTTTCATTGAGGATTAAAAATGGACTTGAGGACTTTAAAAGAACTACCGAGCCACTGCAGCTGAATAAGGATATGGTCTTGTTGGTTTATGATTGCTGTCTGCACACCGACAGCCTGATTCAGACACATTACACTGGCATTCATAGGAATATCAATATATAATTTAACTACATCTGCTGGTGCATAAACCATGATAGTTTAACTAATGGCTCTGTGTTTTTTTTTTATTGGATTGTAGTGTCCAGTTAAAAACACGTCAGCAGTGTGTTGCATTTCCCTAGCTGCTTAAAGC
Source organism: Hollardia meadi (assembly GCA_037974645.1). Classification (NCBI taxonomy): domain Eukaryota; kingdom Metazoa; phylum Chordata; class Actinopteri; order Tetraodontiformes; family Triacanthodidae; genus Hollardia; species Hollardia meadi. The sequence continues at coordinate 9,036,237 of JBBPCS010000226.1, forward strand.
ATGCAGTCACAGCATTCATCTATGTATTGCGGGCCACACTCTCCCTGAATGGCTGGTAGTGTCTGTTGATCATATCCGTAATGTTTTGAACAAAGTTAGAACATTTATGACGGGCTTACAAACCTATCATGGAGTCAGGCAGCCCTTTGCTGAAAACTCCTATTCTAATGTCCTCTAAAGGCATTTTAAATATTTCAGAACTTAATGGTATTCAAGACTTCAAAGCAATCATGCATGTTCAGGTGACTTCTAAAAGGATTAAATCTGAGTCATTTGCAGAACTGTACATGCTGCCCCGGTGCCTGCTTATTTAAATGTATTCAATGAACCCATGCAATCAACAATTCAGACTGGATCTCGCTTTCTCAAATATTTCCCTTCATTTCCACTTCAAGCTGGTTTCATAGCTTGCAGCGACAGCACTCGTTTGCAAAACTGTTTGAATTTGATACCCATGATAACCTTGAGTTAGCATTACCAGCAGGAAAAAGGAAGTACTACAATACCCACCAGAACATAGACTGATGCCAGTAGGGTTTGTTGGCTCCCGTCATGTTCTCTCCTGCTAGTCTTCCACTCACAACAGCGTGATCATGGTGCTCCACTCGTCTGCGACCCAGTCTGATGTCATAGAAACATGCAGCATCTCCTGCCTAAATCCAGACAGAAGGGATTCAGGATACGTAGATTAGACTTTCTAACTAAATCACAGCTGCATTACCAGTCTACAAGCACAATGTTTCTGGACCATGACCTGAGGATTACTGAGGAGAGCACTATAATACAAGATAAAGCTGGAGGCTCAAAGCCATATGCAGTATTTATAAAACCTTGTATGCAGCTCAGCTTGACCTACTAAGTGAGGGGTATTCAATTAAAATTCAAAGATTTCCAGTTAGGAAAAATCTCCTCAAGCAAAGGTCTGGAACATCATGTGTAACTTGCATTATGATGCAGTTCTATATATATTGCTTTAGCCTCGTAGTACAGCAGCTATAATTCAATGTTATGGATGCTGAAGAACCAGCCGAAATGTCTGGACTAAAATAATCACTAAACCCTGAAGTCATGTCTCTAATTCACACAGCACAATGCCTGATCTTCATTGTGCATCACCCAGATCTTGAACTCGCGACCTTTACCACCAACAGCATGTCATGCTCACGTTGAGCTATACGCAGAGAGGTGCTTTGAGCTGGCAGGAACCAGATTCAGACGACTTTATCGATCCCAAGAAGGGCAATATATATTCAGTCCATATATACAACTCCATGTATAAGATTATGAGAATGAGAATTATGAGGTGGCTTCACAAACAGCAGAACAGCCCAGCCAGAATGTACGATAATATCAAGATATGAAGAGTTCAAGGAAACGTTAATGGCAAAATCCAACACTGTAACGGCCAACAAAGCCAGGGAGGTTTGTTGGCAGCACACTGCAAATACAGTGTTCTTGTCCTATCTTCTCTCTGTCTACTCTTCTTTTATTTGTAATAGAATTGCATCAGAGTCAAGCAAGAGGGGTAATATTTCGAGACAAAAATTCTGAATTTTTTGAGATTGTGGTGGTAAATTTATAAGAAAGTAATTCACAAATTTATAAGACAAAGACTTGAATATTCTCTGACAGTAAAATCATAAATTTTACAAGAAACATTCTGAAAAATAGTGTTTTTTTCTCAAGGAACCACATCTTCACTTTTCAAGGCTGGGTCAATCTCTTCAAACAACAGCAGACGCCAGAGCTTGTGTGCATTGGATGACCTAATCAAATTATAGGCCTACTTCACAATCGGATATAGCAATAATGAAAATGTCATGATTTCAGCCCACAGTCACCATATTATCATAAGCATCCAGACTTTAAAAGAGACATTGCTGTAAATCTGACCTGTACTGAAAAAAAACATAATTTGGATCTATTCTTCTGACATCTATTCTTCATCTCAGAGAGTTTTTTCCTAGATTATTAGGCCACCCCCTCCATCTTCAGCTTTGTTTTTTCTACCCAAATGGGTAGATGGAATAGCACTGGACCTGTGTGCAAAGTGTGGTAAATTTTTAAGCACGGGAAGGCAGACATTCTGATGGTACGAGGAAGAGGAAGAAGAATGGGAAAACAAGAGGGCCCTGGCAGCTCTGCTGCCCGGTCCCTAAATATTTCAACAATATTTATTTTCAAATTGAACTGGAGGGATTATAAATATTGTAAGTACTCTAATAATAAATTAATGTTATTTTCCCATTTTAAGTAAGGGCTGCATTTATGATGACCTTTTAACTAACCGATTTGGAGCAGAATGATGGGCTTTTTCATCTTTGCTACACAGTTCTTCGTGAACTTGTTGACTCTTACTACTTCAGCTACCTTATAAACATTAACTTACCACCCAAATATTGGATCTAGCTTGCAGCTCTGCATTGACTCGATAGCCACCAAAGTCAGAGTCCACCTCCAGACCAGCTGACTTAGCAAGGTCAACACTGGGCTCCAGGCCAACGGCTGCAACAATGTGATCGGTTCTCACCTACAAGGTGAAGCATGAGATAATCAGTAACTAAGAAGTAATTTCCTGATTTACGCTGAACTTGTGCAAAAAATAGGACCTACCAATCGCCCATCCTTCAGATGGATTTCCAACTTATCATCTTTGCATGTCACAGATTTCACCAAAGCTTCTGAGATGACTTTAACGCCCTCTAAAAACAACAAAGGGAGACTATTTAATAAAAGAAGAAATTATTAAATAAAATATGAAAATCAGACAGATCAGGCATACTAGAATACATAAATGGACATTAACCTCTCTTGACTTTTTCTGTTGTCCAGTTGCTCAGATACTCAGGCAGCACTTTTCCCATGTTGCCCTTCTCAGGGAACATCTGTATGACCTCCAGGTCAGACTCGTTGGCTGAAGTAAAGAGAAAGAGGATGAGCACTTCAACAATAGATCAGATCCAAAACAAATGAATTCTGGTAAACCTCACTATTAAAAGTCTTACTTCTCCTGCCGAGGGCACAGGCCAGCTCACTGCCCAAGAAGCCGCCTCCAATGATTGTGATGGACTTGATGTTTCTGGAGACCTTATCCAAAGACTTGAAGTCATCGATCTGTGGAGGAGAACAAAATTTATATCAACAATACTTCTTTTTGGTAGTGATATGTCATAGTTACTCTAAACACACCAAGGGGCCTTATATGAGTTGGTTAACCCGTCTGTGCACCTATGACAAAACTGTAATTATTCTTATTGCAAGAAAACTCAAATGTAACATCATAACAAATAGTGGACACTGCAACTGCTGAGCAATGTATCAGGATTTCCTGCTATTTTATATCTCATTAAATATACAGTATATGTCATAGAATTTTTTTCAAAGTAATATATTATTAACTAGATGAATCTAAGTATTTAGTATTTTGCTCGCAAACAAAGCTGTCGCCCCCTTGTGGCTAAACACTGACCTTGCGGAACAAAGTTGTCCTCTGCATCACCTCCTCTCCTGCTCTTTCAATGACCTGTAGATTTCTTGGCACTCCGCCTGGAGATAACAGCTCAAATGAGTTTCCACCAGGTTTAAGCCACATTTGGTAATAAAAGCACTCTTTAAAGCATCTTACCTGTAGCAATCAAACACTTGTCATATGAAATCTCAGTATCATCATCTAGTTTTACTTTGTTTCCTCTTACATCCATGTGAACCACCTAAAATGGATTCAATCATGTATTTGTTGTCAGATATCTCATTCAATATAGTCAAATTACCATTTTGTATTGTATAATTATGAAGTCAACACACTATAGTGTCTGACTGACTGAACAGACACAAACCAACCTTTTTGCCAGTGAGAACAGCCACTCCTCCATTTTCTGCACTATCCAATTCTTCTGGACTAATGTAGAAAGATGCTGGTTGAAAGTAGACACTGCCAAATAAATACAAAAGGTATCAAAATCATTGAACGGTGTCGATTTTAGTTGGCATTATGTCCAACAGGTCTTTCCTGAGGGAAAAAAATAATTTGCAGCACTGCTGTACATACTGTAAAAAGGGGAAGTCAGTAGTAATAGAGTTTAGTAAGTGTTGATCATTAACATGAACGGTGATATCCACCCGAATGTACAACCAACAGAAACTCTAATTTTGTAATGAAAACAAGGAATCTAACTGATATCACTGTAATGTGCAGGGATGTGACTCTCTGGGAATCTCATGATGCAATTTTGAATTCAAAATCAATTTTCACATCAAAATGATTCTTGATTCAAAATTAATTTTCAATTAAAAGCAGATTCTTGAGTAAATAAATAGAAAGGCAGGAATTTTTTTCAGTCTCTTGCGGCAATATGCTGTGTGCCACTGAAATACAATATGAAACACAACTGGCAATTAACATTAAATGATCCACAGCCTTTTCATTTGAAAAATGTAAAAGCATTCATGAAGCACGAATTAATTAATTTGAAAGCATCTTTGAGCCATGTCTGTATGCGAATAACAAAATGAGGGGAAGGTGGAGTGCTCCGCTGTGTCGTTATTAACATTATGTCTCCAGCAGTGGAGGGCAGCTTCTCTGCTGCACCATTAACCATCATTGTACAGAAAGTACTCATAATATACCTAACAGTCACCCCACAAAGGTAATTATTTAGTCATTACATTTTTAAAAATGCTTACAACCATTGCCTTTTTTGAAGACGAGTTACAAGATAACTGTAGCTGTGGACTGTCCGGATGCCGCACTGCCCTCGCAGTTGAGTGTCACTTTTTCGTTCCATCAACATAACGTTATTAAGCAACATTTAGAAAATCAATTTTTGACATTTGTGAATCGTGGGAGATAACAATCGACATTCTTATGGAAATCGGTTTTTTTTGCCCACCCCTAGTAATTACAATATATCACAGCAGAGTGAGAGAGACAGGTGTTGAGACAGAAAAATCAGACAGGCACAGAGCCAGAGTAAGACAAACAGACAGAATTCACAGCAATAAAGTTGAATAAACCAAAATCAAAAAAAGAAGAAACTTGAACACACCTTCTTTCCTTTCCATTCCACTGTTTAAAACGCAGCGTTTCCGTCACACTGGGGTCATCAGAGAACCACAGTTCCTTAGAAAGAGGTGGTCTCATGTATGGAAGGTCTGGCTCGTCAGTCACTATCAATACCTGGCAGCAAAAATTTAAAAAATGTATTAACATAGGTAGTGTCACTTAACAGATACAGGAAATGAGGAAAAACACAGATTTAACTGAGAAACTCAGGTACAACAAGGTGGACAAAGAACTGAATTCTGACTGACCCTAGCACCGGGGTCTCTGGCTCGAATGGACCGGGCAGCAGCGAATGAGGCGGTACCTCCACCAATAAGGAGGTAGGGTGTGTGTGAAGGGACCTTGCGAGAAGCAGGCACGGACTCTAATGCTGGAGTTTGCATGAGAGAGCGACAGCGAGCACGAGAGTGAGGGTGAAACAGAGACGGCAAGAAAGAGAGAAAGACAAAAAGCAATAGCAGGGGAGAGACACGGTCAGTGCATGATCTTGCTCGTGCTCATCAGTATCTATGACCTTGACTAATACACCTGAAAGGAGTGCAGGGAAAAAGAAATGAGCTTTTTCATGTGAGTGAAATGAACCATTATCATTATAAAAACCCAAACAATGTCAAAGGAAATAAACAGGTAGGGAGAAAAGCTGTAATGAGAAAAACATGTTAAAAACAGAAATAGGAGAAAACGTGTTTGAAATTAACATTATCAAAATGGGAAAAACGCATTGGTGTTGTGTTTGCCCACTTCCCCGATCCAACCTTTCATCTTACCACTCTCTGCCACAACTTCAGGCTGAGGCTCGGGTGGCTCTGCTGCGGGGCTCTCTGCTGCTGCTGTAGGCTCTGTTAGTATAACCGGAGCATTGACCATTAAGACAAAATAAACCCTCAGATGTAGTAAATACTGTATATATTACTACTTCCATTCCCTGGACTGACTGAGTGCTTACCACTCTCCACACTGGGTGCTGGGGGAGGCTCTGTAAGCTCAGCTGGGGACGGCTCAGAGGGGGGTGATGGTTCTGGTAGTATAGTGGCATATGTTACATAATAACCTGATGTGCACTACAGCTAATATCTGAAATCTATCTTTAATTGAGCTGTAATTCTACTCTACAGACTCAGGTCAAATGAAAAAGTCCAATATTTCCAATAGATTTAGATCAGAGTACCCTTTCCTCTCAAGCTTACCCTCCTCCTCAACTACAGGTGCAGCAGGTGGTTCTGCTGCCTCTTCTGGAGGCGCTTCTACCAGTGGTTCATCTGCTGTTGAAGGCAATTCATAATATGGGTTAAGATTCAATTCTTTACGACATCATTAAAGGGGAAGACCATCAGGATCCATGCATTTCTCCAGCTTTACCCTGGGAACATTTTGCAGTGCATGCACACTAACACAATACCAACTGAAAGCTGCCTGATTTGTGGTGATATAGATACTGTATACCTCAATATACCAGGAAATATTACAGTTAGATTTAAAAGAAATATTATCGAGAAGCTGAGTATAGTGTTGTAACTTTTATCAGTGTTGATGACAATGTCACAGCTAATTTTTACTCAAACATGTCTCCACACTAATATTCACAACTACCAGGGACTTTTTGGTTTTAAGACTTCCTGTTTAAATTAGACAACACAGCATGAGAATGTCTGGAGGTACAATATGTAATCCACTTCCAGCAAGGCAGCTTGTGAACAATAGTATTACATTACAGTTAAAAGTAAAAACAAACCCTGCTGAGTACTGTCCCAGGACAAAGTATAACACACAGAAAAAGTCAGACAGGAGGAGTTCAATTTTACATCTCAAACACGACAGCATAGCAGACTAGGAGCCAACATATTTGTAGAAAATGCTGAGAGCTCCAACGACTGAGTCCCACAAAAACATAAATATTTACAGCTCAGAATGGTGTGAGTGAGTGTGTGAGTGTCCAACGTTTTACTGAAACTGTAAAGGGTTAATTTACAAGGTTCGAGGACACAAACTAAATGAAACCCAACAAAACACACTGAGCATGACACGTGCATCACTAAATACAAAAAAAAAATAAACACAAGCAGCAACAAGGAGGCAAAGTCACAGTTCACAGTTAAATCCTTAATGGCATAAGCGGCAACCTCCGGGGCTGAAAAATGAAGCCAATGCGGGAGTGCCAAAAACTGCAATTCCTCAAACGGCCAATGGAGGCTGGCTCCAAAAGGGAGTCAATCTTCATAAGCCCCCGTGTTAAAATGCCCAACTTTACAGCAGAAATAAACATGTTTACAGCCTGGTACAAAAAACGGTTTT
>JBBPCS010000226.1:9045325-9076809 GCA_037974645.1 Hollardia meadi
CTCTCTCTCTCTCTCTCTCTCTCTCTCTCTCTCTCTCTCTCTCTCTCTCTCTCTCTCTCTCTCTCTCTCTCAGTGTGATCAATTTGACTTCCTCCTTTTGGAGTGGCTAGGCTGAATACCAGAACACAGGATATGCTTTGCAGTGCTCTCAGTTTCACAGCAGCAGCAGCAGCACAGCAGCAGCAGCAGCAGCAGCAGCCGTGAGGACGACACGCTCTGCAGTCAAGATGAGTGCTGGGGATGTGGTCTGCACCGGCTGGCTCATTAAATCCCCCCCGGAGAAGAAACTAAAGAGATTTGTAAGTAGGACTACACACCGGACACTTGTGTATGTCCTCTGGCAGCAGTAGGAATACCAGGTTTTGCTGATGAGGCTTGTGGTTGTGTGTGTGTGTGTGTGTGTTATGATGTGGGATGATGATTTAGAAGCATACTGTGGGTTTGTGTGCTTTTGTTGAACTGAGCTGTCATTCAGTCCTCTTCATATCATCTTCCTCATTTCTATAATAAGGCCTTACCTTAGTGTTTTGGCATGTGGCTACACTTCATATTTGTAACAACAACAATATATTATGGCAATAACAATGTATCACAAACTGCAGATGGTCTTCAGGCAGACATGGATTTTACTCCTACAGCAAGTATATGTGATTGCCTACATGAGCAGCATACAGCCTTGACTTTTCTTTTTTTTTGTGGTTGATAGGGTCATGTGATAATGTTGGGCTGGCCACTTGCTCTGCTCTGTGTTTGTGTGATGAGCATGTGCATTGTGAAACATGGGAAGTAATGTCAGAGGCAGACACTCAGACACTTCGCTGGCGAGCAGAAATAGTGCAGCTTTATGATGGCTGTTTGCACTTCCTCTGTACGAATGGAGGACAGCCATTTGTCAACACCAGTGCAGGGAAAGGGTGGGTAGAGTTGTGCTTGTGCATTGATGGGGTTCGGGGCGGGAAACAGAAACTTATTTTAGCACACTATGCAAATCCTGTTGATGCCAAAGAGCAATTTGTTTTTCTGACTGTTGAAGGACAGACACATTATCTGCCTTATTACTCAAATGTCAAGAACAGGCACACAGCATTATGAGTATGTTGATTATCTTGGTTAAATGTATCTTGGTCCATGGTGTGATCAAATGAAAGGAAAATCTGCAAGCTTCAGTGTATAGTGCTGTGGGGGTGTTCACAAAGGTGTTTGTTTAGTTGCCGTGTTGCTGAATTTGGCTGCAGCTCCTTGGATTTACTTTTGACTCCTTGTAGAAGTATCCAAACAATTCAGATCTTTTCCGCTCTGACGTGGAACAAGTTCTGTTGTCTCATTTTCTGACAACATTGCAGCACCACTCTCTGCCATGATAAAAGTGTATTTAACAGTTGTCTGTCCAACTCCCTACAGTATGTTGTGAAGTTGTGAAGGCTTATTACAATTATTGTCATACAATAGAAATATTGCTTGTTTTACCTTTCACAGTGTTACTGTTTTATAGTGTTTTTTGGCTTTATGTTTGTTTCATTGCTACTTTTGACAAAGTATATTTTATTATAAACAACCCCTGTCACTGTTTTGTTACTGAATTCCATTTAAAAAAATACTAACTTCCACCCCCCAAGGTCACACAGGAAAAGTAAAATATTGAAAGAAAAAGTGATTAAACACTGTATTTAGACACATCAAACTGAGCATAGTTGATACTAAAATATACATGTATATATGCTTTCTTCACTGAAAACATTTTCAGTGAATTTGCAGCAGGGGAAGCACAGGTGTAAATATTAGGATCAATGATAGCTGGATTTCATTTAGAGGCTTCACTTTGGGGATCCTGGTATTGTGAATGTTGGCTCACTGTCACACTGTCATAACAGGACACTTGAACGTAACAGAGCCATTGTTAATGGTACTATTGTACCTGCTTTTGACACAAGTCAAAACATCTGCTGTGTTGGTAAAAATGTCTTAGAGTGTTGTAAATATAAACCTCTGCTTAACCTTGGAGATTTGGGCAAAAACAATAAGATAACAATTCTGAACTCAAGGTCCCCTTACCAGCATTATCCAGAGTTTTCAACATAAGTTCCATACTTGGGTCAGATAATGACAACATCTGCTGAGGAAGACCATAAGTTGAGGATTAAAACTCTGGATAAAACTGGGAAGTGAACCATTTTTTTGGTCAAGCCTCAGCTTGTTTTTGCCTCAGCTTTGCTATTGCGATTCTCTCGTTGGATATGGAACACCTTCTGCATTTACCATCTGCTTCTATTAGATGCACCTGTATATACCAAACAACTTATTTTAGTTTAGCACAAACTCTCCATTTTTAAAGCATCCACAGGCTCAAATTGCCATCTGTCTAGTTACGGTTTCCTCTTAAATGTGGCAGGGTTATTGGCAGTAAGTGTCTAACCATTTCCTGGTATAAACACACAGATCACCAACTGACTTGAGCAGGAGCGGATTACCCACACCCACAAAAAGGTTTTCACACCGCGGAAATATCAGGAAAGGTTTCACCCTGACAGTACACAGAAAGCCACGAAGCCAAGTGTGAACATGATATCAACATCTGCAGCATTACTTTTCATTACTATTTTTAAATATGAAATATGACACCTACAAGTAGTAAATAGTGTTCGCAGATTCAGTATTAAGTTTTCAGTAAGCCCTCAGTAAGAAGTAGTGACCAAATACTGTATAAATACGTCTTTCGTGGTTAGACATATTCTGCTAAATAAAGTGAACTTCCTCTTCTGTCTACTTCTGGGAAACTGAAATAGAGGTTCCGCTTACTGACCATATCAAAAGCAAAAAAATTGAGTTTAAAGTTGCCAAGTTAGCTGTTGTGAGCAGGAGCTGTGATCTAATTCCCATGTCTGGTCATGACTAATAACCCCGTGGTGGAGGTGGAAAGGGAGATAGCAGTACTGTGAATAATACTACAGTTTAAAGATAAAGTTTCATCTTAAATGTAACTCCATGATGAACTGTTTGCTCCTTTCTTCTGCAGGCGTGGAGGAAACGCTGGTTCGTGCTCCGAAGAGGTCGCATGAGCGGTAATCCTGATGTGCTGGAGTACTATCAGAGTAAGAACTCTAAAAAGCCGATCCGCGTCATTGACCTGAAAGAGTGCGAGGTTGAAATGCTGAACGGGCAACTCAGGATAAAGCGAGACTTCCATGGGAAGCATCTCTTTGTGGTGAAGACCTCCTCTCGCGTTTTTTACCTGGTGGCCAAAACTGAGGAGGAGATGAACGGCTGGATCAGTAGCATCAGTGAAATTTGCCAGTTCGGGATCGTGGAGGATGCTGGTAAATACACCGAAATATTTCATCCTATTAATTTTTAAGTGTGGTCATATTAAAGCTGCATTTGGCAAGAGTTTTAATTCTAAACTACACCTGCCTCACTGAAAATCATAAAGAAAACGGTGTAAAACAGGAGGCAGTGCCATTCACTAGCTGCAGTTCAGAAGATTCACCGTGCTGGTCCAGAAGAAACTGGTGTCACCTATCCTCACACAGGAAGTGGCGAACTGAAAAACAAACTTTCCAATGAGGTCAAAACTAACGGTTTATTTGGTGTGGTTTTCAGATGAACAGAACAGCAACATTCAGGTGCAGTTTACTGACAACTCACGTGATTGTTCAGTATTAAAGTCCTGAAAGTTCAAATTGTTATATCTTCCTGCAAAAACATCCAAAGCTTTAACTGAGATACTGTGTAAATCAACTGCACACGTGATTATTTTTGCATTATTTTCAATTGAAGGGTAAAGTGTGTTTTATTCCAAAATTTCAAAAATACCTGAGGGGAGAAAGGGGGAAATCGAGATTTGAAAAAGTATCAAAAACACTGAATCAGATGAAAATGTCAAAAACAGTTAACGCGGTTTGCTTACCACTGAGCTGTGGTCTTTTCAGACGGCTAAATTTGTCTGTAAGTGAGCTCCTAAACCCCCACACAAGCTCACATCATAACATTGTGTTCAAAACCATTTGATACAAATCATATAAAGTCTTTTTTTTGTGTGTAAAAATGTATAAAGGTCACGTTGATTTAAACTATACAGTTCTTCACACAACTCCGCCGGAGTGAAAATTTAGATGAGTAAGCAATGTACATGCTTTAATGACTGGACGACAAAACGTGACCTCATATGAGATCATGAATCAGACTATTGTCTGTGTGCAGGAGACGTTTCCAGCACTTCAAAATGTCGTTGCTTGCCTGTCACCCAGGAGATAACAGCAGATCAACATGTAGCTGAGGTCACATTCAAATTAACAAATAAAAGATCAGACTTTAGTATCACTCCTGTGACAGCGCTTTGGGGATGCCCAAAATTAAATGTCATCTTATGTGGGTGGATATTTTATAAAGTGCTGCTTTTACTGCTGTTAATTGTCCTGTGACCATTGTATGTTTGTGAGGAGACTTAAAGACATGTCTGTTAGAACGCTGTCATCTGTGTGCAGGAGATAGAGCAACAGCACACATTTGCTGATATGCTGCCATGCAGGTTCCCGAAAATCACATTATGCTCCCAGAAAAACACACACAAGTAGTCTATTGTAAGGAACATTATATATATATCCCATACTCTAAAAAACTGAGTTTTGCTGTAGCTTGTATAGAATTTTATGTTGCTTTAATGGTTTTCAGACAATGTAGGACAGCAGTAGATCCTTCCTGGATCTCTCAAGAGCTCTGTGTGCTAGCACCTCATAACTATTGCAAAGGAGTATAAAAGGTACTTCTGCACAGACAACATCTCTTAAGGGTAGAGGGTGTTTCACAAGCAATTGTTTTTCCTCGCGTGGTTCTGCAGGGAAATCTTTGACTCAGTGGCCTTGAGCGAAATGGAATGAGACACATTTGTGAACAAGGGCCAATCTGACTAAAGGATTGAAGAATATACAAACAAAAGCGAGAACAGGGCTCACATGTGTCTACTTTCAACGTGCCAGCAAAATATTCCTTAGTTTGCTATTTGTTGTAAATGTGACTACAGGCTGGGGGAAACCAGCGTGTGTGTTTTGTGCACGGGTTGCAGGCTTCAGCTATCCTTTGGTGTCATGATGGCAGTTGTCTTATCACTTTAGTGCTTGCAACATTTCAGAAACTACATGCTCTCTGTCCCTCCCTGCTTGTTCCCAACAGAGAGCTCAGAGGAAGGCTTTCCCCACACCCCCACCTCCCTTCAACCATCACCAGACAGCTCTGGCCGAGCGTCTGTATCAAGCCAACTAGATTCCGGTCATCCACCTGACTACCTCTGTCTCTCCCAGTGCAAGACGGGGAGTGTAAGCACTAGTAGGTATGTACGTGCAGTCTGAACCCTTTGACACAAGGTGATGGCAATAAATCATGTTTAACAAATACAATGTTTTCATTTTTCCCATATCTGTAGACATGACAGCTTTTCAAACTCTGAGATCTCTCTGGACCAAAAGTCATCAGACGACACCGTCAAGGACATTGTCCCCTCACCTCTTTACACCGATTCCTCTTCATCCTCTATCTCTCACGCAAGCCCCAGCCCATCTCTTTTCCTCCATGGGAGGTTGACTAACCCTCCCTTCAGTGCTCCATGCACCTCCATGGCTTTACCGTCATCCTCTTCCTCTCCGCTACGTCACTGTGCAACAAGTGTCTTCCAGTTTGACAAACCTTTTTCGTCTGCATCGTTTGAGGCAATGAGTGACAGACAAACACCTCCTCAACTGCCACCCAAGCCCAATCACCAGTCAGAGCAGCAAAGTGATGAAGGAACTTGCAGGCCGAGGCCGATGAGTGCACAGCATTTCTCAAGCCACACTGCATTATTTCCCCGGAGGACCTCTTTGTCAAGTCTGGACCATTTCAGAATAGGTAGTCGTCATAATCCTGGTGTTATTATGATGGGGCAGCCTACGGACTAAGGTCAACAATATCCGATTGCTACAGTGAAGAATGTAAACTAATGTTATAATGTTATAAATGTTGTCATTTTTCAATTACACATCTTTTTTTAGGAGATGCTGACAGCCGATCGATTCGGAACAGGAGGCAGAGTCTTAATTTGGTAAGAGACTCATCAACAGTAGAAAAACAAAGATCTTGCTTAAAAGTAGTGTCCTGCTTAAGGAATAGTTTGATATTTTGGGAATTAATCATTTTCCTACTGTCATGACTGTCCCATAATTGTTGGAGTTCCACTGCTTTTCTTGGCAAGGCTCATTGTACTCTGCTTCTGAGTGGTTGCCTTCATTGGTTGGTTGGTTTGGTTAGGTTTAGGCATGAGGAGTGAGATTGGTTAGGGTAAGATTATCAGGGTAAGCCAGATAGAGGCAGAGTAGGGCGAATCAGAAGCAGGGTATGGTGGGTCTTGCCAAGAAAAGGCAGTGGGATTCATAATAATGCGTGCCATAAATATGAAACTCTAGCTAGCAACCAGTTTAGCAGAAAGATGGAAAAGACTATATATCTCCTTTGTTTTATCTGTGAAAGACACACAGTAACCTCCTGGAGTTTCTGCTGGAGTGAATGCTACAGCTGGGAGATGGTTAGCCTGACCAATCATAGGATTTCACAGGTTTCCTGACAACCTCATGGTGAAAACTCCAGGAAGTCACTCTACCTGGCACGTACCCCCAAAACTTGTCATTTTTAAGTTTTGGGTTTTGTGCAGACTTAACAAATGAGACATAACATGTAGTGAGCTTAAGTGGTGCCAGTAGGCACATACCATTGAACAGAACCAGGCTAGCTGCTTCCCTCGTTTAGTTGTACTAAGCTAAGCTAATCAGCTGTTTGCCATAGTTTCATATTTATTGTATGAATATGAGAGTGGTATTGATCATTTCATCAAACTTTGTGAAGTGAAGCCGTTTGAAAGTTTACAACTTTAGCACCTCAAGTAGGTGGTACTGGTAGTATCATTTTCTACAAATTAAAAAATTAAGAATAGACAAATGTTAGAGGCACATACAAATTCTACACACAGTGGCTTTTACAAATGTTGAAGTTGTACCAATATAGTGCACTTGCCTGATCTCATGATGCTCTGCCTTTTAACAGCCTTGTTTAAATACTGTACGAGTTCAAAGCTACCAGGATGAGTCATATGTCCCCATGGCTTCCCCTTCTCCCTCTGTTACCACCGCTGAATGTGACGGTTACATCCCCATGAGCCCCAGGACATTCAGTTTCCTCAATACTAACTGCAATGTTGAGTTCATGACTCTCAGCCCACTGATGTGTCAACCTGGAGATTTTGCGCCACCTCCAATTCACCGGCATCTCAAGCCTCGCTTGAGGAGAGGTGAGAACCAGCACAGCACTGATTGGTTCATGTTAGATTTTTGGCATTGTGTGGAAAAGTGAGCTTTCGTTTCTGCTCAGCCAATCAACTCTGTGGCTGGAGGTCTTAATGATGTCCTTGTCCACATGCAAATTCACAGGCATACAGTGAAAGTCACTTGCATTGCTGTGCAAATGATACATAGCTGTAAATGTCAGTACAAGATTCATGTAGATATAGATATAGATATATAGATACTCTTTGAAAGCTGGCCTTTCCATTGCACATTAGAGAATTACATCTAATCCAATAACTTTGTTCTTTCTTGGTTCACAGCTCGACCCCCACCTCTTGACTTGAGAGGCCTCTCTACAATCACAGAATGTCCCACTCATCTACCTTTGAGCAGGGCAATGACTGAATCATGGTGAGAGAAAAAAAGTCAAGTCTCTTCATCCACAAAGTCTTTCCATTATCTACTGTACAGTACCTTAACACGATGACATAATAAACACCATGTTCAAATTGCAATTAAGACTGAATGCTAATTTTTGACCATATAAAAGTCAGCGAGAGATTTTGTACCTCAGAATTTTATGTTTTTCAACTGATGAAAATTTTAAATATATACCTTTTTTTTATAAACATTAATGATCAGCATCAACAACTTATATTAAATGTTGTCTCGTGATCATCTCTACATCAAAGCATCCAAACTCTATCAATTGGGAGTTGGGGTTAATCTCGTTAAGATTCAGTTTTTGCCATTAATTATGACAAGTTAAATTTAATTTTACCTTGGTTATAAATATACGTACTCAGCTCAAGGATAATGTCCTTTTCTGGTTCTGGTTGTGGTTCTCTGGTTGCTAATCGGACAAAAATGATCTCTGTTTTTTGTTTTCATGGTGTATTTGCAGCTTTTCAGTGAACTGTTTGCCTCCTGAAAGCAGACCTGAGAACAGGGACAATTCAAGAAATGAAGACACAAACTGCACAGCACTGGTAAAAAACACATTTTACCTCAATATATAAGTAGTGTAGGCTGACTCGATCATGCAATCATAAGAATGCTATGGTCTTTCTATCAGAGAATGAATGAGGCCTTTAACTGTGCATTTTTCACAGATTTTGAGTAGTGATATAAATTCATCAGTGTTTGTTTTGTTTTAAAGAAATGTACCTATTTTTTTCCCCCCCTTTCTGATACAGAAGAGCTGTATACGGCTAATCCTGTATGGATGTTATGCTACGGATGCGCTTGCAGTTACAAAAGTCCCTTGCCATTTATGGATATTAGCTACTTTTGCGGTAAACAGTCTGTTTAGTTGCATACAAGTGTACAAAATACTGCTGGGCAGTAGCAAGGTCCTGTCTCTAATATATACACTGTGAGGTATTGGTGCATAGACTTGTGTACTTGCCAATACTAATGCCAGCATTTTTGGCAGTATTGGAGGCATTTCCGATATGGAACGGAAGAAGTTTTTTTCTGGGTTTCTTATAATGTACCAAAAGGATATTGTTCAATATGACCTTTCATGATACTAAGATGTTGGACTCAATTTTCTTTCTCCTTAGTAAAAGACTAGACATTATTGATAATAAGTGAATCATTGAAAGTAGCTCTGATGGTAATTCACTTTTACTGTAGCTCACCTGAAAACTCGCTTTGTCATGTAGCTTGTATCAACAGCCCTTAAAAACAAAAGAAAAATAAATCAGCGTAAGTTGATGCCCCCCCAAGATCCACTCTGCAATATGGCACTTTGTTTATGTTTTACAAAACACTAAAAAGGAAACAATATTGAACCTCCTTGTAGTTGTAAGACCTTTTGTCTCTCTACATCTCTAGACAGCTAAGAACATGAGTGTAGACAGTGACTGTACATTTCTCAAATATTCTGCTCAGCAAATTGTAATCACACTGGGGACCTTCCAGGGTGTGAGCTTGTGTAACAATGTGATGTTGGGTGTTCCTGGAAAGGGTGTATGTTTAGTTTCATTTTAACAAGCTATGTATTGGTGTGCTTGGCTGTACAAAAATATGCTGACAGAGATAAACTGGATACCCTCTGGACACAAGTAGCTTCTTATGTTTGCCTAAACCTAAAAAGTTTAAGGCCACATTTTAATTAATCAATAATTAACTGATAATGCAGCACATATGAAATTAGATTCACAATTTATAAAAGCTGGCAAAGCTGACTTTCAGGTCTGTTTAAGTGGGAACAGTAATGATTCTGCATGTATTTCTCTCTCTGACAGGAGTCAGGGGAACAGTTCTGTATCACCTTTGACGGAGCGGTTCAACCCTGGGCAAGAAGATCAAACCTTGACTATTTGTCCCTGGATTTCAATTCTGCATCCCCGTCTCCTGTGCAGAAGGTATGTTTTGATGAGATAAGTGACACTGACTTGTAATTAAAGATAATATCCTCCATCTCTCAAAGTGGAGCCTCAGCGTTTTGTACCATTGTGCAGCTGTAGAAACTCTAGACAGTAACAGACTCTTTGCTATTGCTATCACTTTTTATCACCTGTCCTACCTACACCTAAAAACATTTGTCACGTGATATCTTGAAGCAGTTGATGTAAGAATGATACAATCATGGCACTGAAGAATTTATTGTTGTGCAAAACATCACTCACCCAAAATATGATCCTGAAGATTTCTACAGTATACTCAGGAGTCTCAGTAGTTTAAATACTTTAAGTGCAACATCATTGTTTGTATGCTGAATCATGTTAATTTTGGAAAGTAGCCTCATCACATCACCGTCTCCTCATCTCTCCCTCTACGTCTAGCAGAAGCCATTTCTGTCCGATGAGCACAGAGTAGATTACGTGCAGGTGGATGAGAAGAAGACTCAAGCACTGCAAAACACCAAAATGGAGTGGACGGATGTCCGGCAGTCAAAAACATGAATATAAAAATATGTAATGGAAAAAGACTAGGAACATTTGGCTTTAAGAAGACCAACAATAACACCAGCAAGGAGGACATACGTATATGAAGAGGACCAAAAACTGTAAAAGCACTTTGAAAAAATAAATAAAAGCACAAGAGTAAATGAGCAGGTAAATCCTTGATTGAGTGACACACAATTGCACTGTAAAAACTGAATTAACTCTCATTAAATCTGTGCTGTAAATAATACCAGATTATGCATTGTATCAAAATGGTTTTTTTTTTTTTTTTTTACTGTAGCATAAAGTTTTACCAAACTTTGAAAAGGGCATCATATTGCTTTATTGTAAAAAATAAATAAATAAATAAAATAAATCTGTGAGACTTTAAATGTATATATAGTAATTATGACTGTAAAAATGACTGAAGAATATTTTAACGATAAAATGTTTTGTTTTTTGTTTTGTTTTTAAAAAATATTTCTTTCCCTCATTATGTATCATGAACTCGAATGATCCATCCTGAGTTTTCTCTTTCTCCTTCCTCCTTCTGTGACCTTCATGTTGACCATGATTTTCTCTTGTTTTGGTTCTGTAATTACACCAGGTGATTGCAGAATGAAATGATGGACACTGTTTCCTGTATATCCAACAAACCTCTGTCAGGTTTGAAAATGTGATCTTTGGTTTTACAGATTTTTAGACAGACATATCTTTTTTTGTGAGTAACCTCGTCCTGCTTCTAGCTAAATATTACATTCATGAGTCAAAATTTAATGGAAGCAAACCATCGTTCTCTGTTTTTATGAACAATGTTACA
The DNA here is from genome assembly GCA_037974645.1 of Hollardia meadi. NCBI lineage: Eukaryota > Metazoa > Chordata > Actinopteri > Tetraodontiformes > Triacanthodidae > Hollardia > Hollardia meadi. Next base: position 9,056,344 of record JBBPCS010000226.1, read on the forward strand.
TATATTACAATTGCCTTTTCATCTAAAGTCTTTTTTTTATTTATTGTGTTTTGATTATTTATTGTTTTTTTCTTCACCTGTGGCGTGTTTTAATGTTTATGCCCTGATAAATATAAATACATTTTATATTAAAACAAAAAAAACTTCCTAAAGGCATTTTCTTTAATTCACAGATGACTGATGATTTATTTTATTACACTTAAGTGGATGAAAAAGACCTCATCTCATCAAGGTTCCCTTTCCCACGCAGAGAAATGTGTAGTACAATGTGTAAACCAATTATATTATTATATTATATTTTGGAATCGACAGACATGCATATTGGTGAAGGAACCTTCCATTCACTACCTTTATAAGAAATGCATTTATAAAAAATAGGGGGTTACATTATTATTATTATTATTATTATTATTATTATTATTATTATTATTATTATTATTATTATTATGTTATAAAACACACGTTACACGTTGTTCTATGTACCGTCAATGGTTACACACATGTTGCGTCACTAGAATGCGCCGAGAGTCACGAAAAGAGATTTGGGAAAATTACCTGAGAAGTCGAGAGAGGAAGTCATCACCCAGCAGCATTTAAACGCTGGGATTATTGTGAACATCTGAAGTAAAATCGGCATGCGTGGCCTTTCTACACACACGAATCAAATCCCCGTGTTGTTGCTCTGCGTATTTACAGCATACTGCGATGTGGTTTAACGTTAGCCACCGCTAGCAACTGTTGACATTACAGCCACAAAATGCAGGACACACAACTGGTGAGTGGGGTTTACGTTGTTAGCAAGCACCCCAGCTAGCGTTAGCTAACGGTAGCTGAAAACAAATGAAATCGTATGTGGTCAAAGCTACTCCGGGGCCCGATTCGAGCACAAGCCAGCTGCACTAAGCCAAAGTTAAAGACAAGTTAGCATTACCAGAAAACATGCATTGAGGGGCATCTTCGTCTGGTCGAGAAACCAGCTCTGTGCTGCGAGATTTTGGCTTTAGTTGGTAAGTTTGTCATTTAGCTTCATCGTTGTGTGCTATTTTTTTCATTAACACCACGGTCTCGAACTAGGTCTCAGAAGGTCTGTTAGTTGGGCTGAATGAAACGTGAGGTACTGGCTATTTTCTTTGCTAAGGCTCTCATTTATAGTACATTTTGGAGAATTTTTGATCCACCTTCCAACGCTGGTCACAGGTGTAGCATAGTTGCATCTCTAGCCTGTTGTTGTATCACCTGGGCTAGTCACAATCTCAATTGATTATATTTAATTTTTGAATAATCAATCAGTCGCTTTGGTAATTGTGTAACTAAACATAAATGTACTGGATAGTTTTACCTTAGTCTTGTCTTTATCTTTCCCTGGCATGCATGTACTGTAAGTTTAGATATAAATTACCATAAGGTTGTATTTCTTTATTTTAGTTTTATTCTCCCACAAAATATATGCATGACATACTTTTGTAAATATACACAATATCAAAAAAAATATTCACAAAACAAGAAACATAAATATCCTATATTAAAATAAAAAAATAGAATTAAATGAAAAAATAAAATGTTTAAATTGATGCGCTAAGTTGCTATGGCCTGTAAGCTTTTTAGTGATGTAAAGGCATTACATCACCGGTCTAGTGCGATCCTGATAATATTACACAAAAGTTCTTACATTTATTTACATGACTCTTCTTGACAAAAGAAGCCTTCAAAGGAATGAGTTGGGAGGGAGACTACTTGGATCTAAGATCAAATTTTGCTTAACAAAATAACACAGAAAGATGTGTTGGGCCATAGCAGACCCTTGGATGAGGGTATACACCAGGACAAGTGTACATGCAGTAGGTGTGAAGACAACGCATTCAAATTTAAAGTAAAATAAACAGTGAGCTGAGTGAATAAGACAACAAAAAACCACACAGGCATAAGAACTTGAATGCGGTCTGCAAACTTGCAATGGCAAGTCACAAATGCCTGAAAGAGAGGAAAGCCACAAAGACAAGCACGCATGGTCATACAAAGCCCACAAGACTGGTACCAGCCATACAGACATTTAGACCACAGCCCATGCAAACCTGCAGTGACTCGACTCGGCTGTGACAAATAATTATTTTAATTGTTGTTTAATCTGTCTTTTTTTCTTAATTGTTTCATAGTTTGGTCTATAAAATATTGAAACAGAGAATTTAGACTTTTTTTTCTTAATTGTTTGGTCTATAAAATATTGATAAAGGAGTAAACAAACCAGAAAATATTCATATTTAAGATGCTGGAATCAGAGAATTTTGACTTTTTTTTTCTTAAAGTTACTCAAACCAATTGATTATCAAAATAGTTGGCCAATAATTTAATAGTCGACAACTAATCGATTAATTATTGCAGTTTTACCGAGAATATGTTCAAAAATGTGTAGTAATAATTTCTTTTCTTTGGGTTCTTAGATTTTAGTCATTTTAACTGACATAAATGTGATTCTTATCTCCAAGTAGGCTGAACACACTTTGGGACAAGGGAAAGTAAAAAAAAACACTTGTCTATCTTGTTAAGACAAAATACACTAGTGGGTGGCCAAAGTAAATAAATTATTTATTGATCATTGACATTGGTCTCAACTACTTTCTCAACACAGGGCTCATATCAGATGGAGGACAAACTCATTGCTGTGATTTCATCTGCTGATTTGGAAAATTCAGCTGCTATGCCTTCTGTTGGACTGCTTCTGTAAATGTGGTAGCCATGGCTTCTTGCAAGGTAGACGAGCTACCGAGTGACACCAAAGATTCATCTTCACTCCCCGAGCAGCGTTCCCAGTGCAGTCCTGATGACATCACGGAAGAGCTTCAGTCGGATACGATGAATGCCACGGTGAAATCTCAGAAATCTGGAAGATTTAGAAGGACTGCCCTGACATTTTTTGGAGTTCGTAAAAGTATCTGTATTTTGCCCAGTTTTTTTGGAGGACGGAGTAAAAATCAGAGCAAGTGGTCCTCTAAGAAAGGAATCACCAAAAGCAGAACACATGATGGGCTGAGTAAGGTTAGTCATGATGACAATCTGAGAAGTGGATACACCTCAGCTGGAGATTTTGAGTACCACAGCCAGAGGGACTCTGCTGGAGAGCTCCACAGCAGCTGCCACAATGAATGTAGCCACCCCACTGCTGACCAGAAATCACTGACTCTCACCCGGCAGAAAAAGGGTTTGAGGGGACTTTTTAACAGTTTTAAGTATCACAGAAACCATAGAAATGTTGGATTGGACAAAACTGAAATGATTGCAATGACCTCTCCTCACTGCAAGAAAGAGGTGCCTGTTGTCCAGGACAACACCAACCAGTATGTCACAGAGTGCCTGGGGTCTGAGCCTGATGTGCCTGATTTTGCAGATGTTATATGTGATATTTCCTTGGGTCCTGAATGTATTGATGCTGATGCGATGACATTAGAGAAGCATGTTGAGCACAAAAGCCCAAAGTCTGAGCTTGATGATCAGATGTGTGATGATCAAATGGAGGAGATGACTTCGGTGGCCGTAGTTCCCACTGAATATGAGGAGAGCTCTATGGAACACAGCGAGCCTTGCCTGATGACGTCTGAGCCTGTATTAAAGTCGGAAACACCTGCGGGATCATCGGATCAGCTAAACCTGATTTTTGGAGACGTTGCATCATTAAAAAGCTTTGATTCACTCACTGGCTGTGGAGACATTATTGCAGATCAAGAAGATGACAGCATCACAGAGAGCACCGTTTCTGGAGAAAGGAGCAGAAATGGAGGAAAGAGGGCTTCTTGTTATCTTACTTATCAGGGTGGCGGTGAAGACATGGCCTCACCGGAAGATTTGGATGAAGAGTGTCTTCATGATTTCTGGGGAAATGATGCGTCTGAGGAAATTTGCTATACTTGCAACCAAGACCACACAGAATTGACTGCTGACCTGACAAGTTCTCACAATATGGACTTGCTTAACAGTAACAGTGCACAGCAAGCCAGTGGCATGGACACTACAATTGCTGACGTGCTAACTCCTCAAAGTGAGCATCAAGAATCGGTTCCAAATAGTGATGAGGGCTACTATGATTCAACTACCCCAGGGCCAGATGAAGGACAAGAAAAAACTGACAGACTGAGGACTGACAGATTGCCCAGGGACAGTTACAGCGGTGATGCCCTCTATGAACTTTTTGCGCCTGATGAGAGTCTCATCAGTCCACATTATGAGAACAAATCAAAACTGCCTGGTTCAAATCGGTGCGAGTATTTAAGTGAGCCAGTGGATGCTACAGATTCTGCCTTAGTTCCAGACATGAATCGATTACACATAAGTGCTGAACTGTATAAAGGTCACAATTTTCTAGAGAGGCCGAGTACATGCAGTAAATCCCCAGAGTTGACACAAAATGTGGATGGACGGCAGGAAATCAGCGCAAATAAAAACTCTAATTTGAATTCAAAACCACAAGCACCATTCAACAAGAATAATACAAATCAGGATACATTTGATGGAAAAGAAAATGTTCTTGCCTCTGCTGAAAAAAGGACAAAACCCATAAATGCGGATTGTGAGAAAAGGCACAGCAGCATATCGTTCGGAAGCCCATCTGACCCAGATTTTGAAACGTTTTGTGAACCCAAAGAGCAACATCTTGAGGAAAACAAGCCTGTGGCTTTACCGTACCGAAATATCAATCCTCAGTCTCCAGTTTGTAGCAGTGATTTAGATGATGGACAAACTGTGAGTTTCTCTCAAGCACTTGTGGACTACACAAAACACTCTCAGATGCTGAGTAACTTGCAAAACAGTGTGGATGATTTGGAGACAAACTCAGCCTTCACTCCACATATGCAGGCCTTACCTACCATAGTCACATTTGATGTAGTGGATATGCATAATGAGGGGGAATACGACGAGCAGATTCACATGGAACTGGAAGAGGACATTTCGTCGCCCTACCAGGAATTTGAAGAAAGCTACCTACAAAAAGATGCATTCGCTGAATGTGACTATCAAATGTTAGACCTGTATGAACAGAATCTGACCAGTAATACATGGGCAGTTGCTAGTCTCCCACGGCACCTAGGCCTTACAAGAGTGAGTCAGTCCATGCCTAATCCATTGTCTGTAGACAGAAGAAGTAGGTCTCTGGACACAGAAAGCCTTGAGTTGAAGGTGCCTGACACATACAGAGAGAACAGAGCTGCTATCGTTTCTTGTTCTCAAACTGAAAAGAACTCGGAAAGAGATTTCTCACCATATTACAAAAAGAATGTTCCTGTGTCTACATCGGAGGTTAGAGACAGTAGCAGCATTATGGCCTTATCATGGCAAACAAGGTCAGAAATGGCTTTAAGCCTTCCTCTGGTGGATGGGGAAATCGCTGAAAAAGTACATGGTCTCAGTCAAACTCCAGTAAAACACAAAATATGTTCTGGTTCATCCAGCAGTGAGTGTCCTAATGGTAAATCGCAACAACTTTCCTCTAACATGTCAGACAGAGTGTCCTGTGATTTAATTCCACAGAATACAGAGCTTTACAACAGGTGGTGTCACCTTCCTCTGCAGTCAAATTCTTGTTCACCACATAGCACCTCTGTTTACTCTGGAATGATAGAGGAGGCATCAGGTGAGGTTGATGAGGATATTTTTTGTAAAATGGTCACTAATTTGCAATCCTATAATCAGTGTGGTAAAAGCAGAGCAGTGGCTAGTAGGGAAGGAATATCTCATTCAGAAAGTCCTGTGAAGGCAGGTGTGTCTAAAGAAGAAATGGCCATCCTCAGTGAGACACGAACACATAGGGATGTGGCAGCCTCCAACAAACTCTCCGAGGCACCCTTTGATTGAAAGGCTCTCGGTCATACAGTTGGCAGTGAGATCACTTGTATATGTACTAAGTAGTGCTTTTCTGTTACATCCAAAGGAGTATTGTTGCTTAATTTGTACTTGCATAACTGATTTCTTTTGAAAACTGTGATAGACAGGACATGGATTGATATCTAAACTATGTGCCATCATGCAGAGTCAAATTCAGTGCGATCCTATTGGAAAGTTGAAGCGATTTTCTGCATTTGCACAGTACCAGTTGTTTGCTTCATCATTGCACATACAGTATACACATTGAAAATACTCACAGATTCATCTCAGTAAGCTATTGAGTTGTAATAGAATGTTTAAACCCGTATGTAGCCTCAGTATCCAGGTCTCAATAGTGATGCCACACTTTGTTTATTGGGTATTCATTAGCCTGGTTTCTATACCACAGCCAAAACAGGGCTAGCCCAGTCATGCTTATGTTGCCCTTAAAAAAAAAAGTATGCTTATGCTTTAAGTGCCAATTTCTGTTTTTTGTTAGCTGCTTTTTCATAGCATCTCTTTGCTTCAATAAGGTTTGTGTTGGTCTGTCATAATGCTCAAATTTAGTGTCTGTAGCTGTTTTATTGGTTCACCTAATTTGGGACCGATAGTATCTCAGAGGGGAATATCACAGAGAGGGGTAGCTCAATCCACAATCTAAAATATATTTCTTGATACCTTAATGGGGTATATTTTAAATGTTTTTGCATTTTATTTAATTTCAAAATATCTAACAGCTAGTTCTCACCCTCAACCCTGAACAGGATAAGAAGTTATAGGAAATGTACAGATGGACTGAAGTTCTTGTATCTTCATTTCAGCTTCCATTTCATTCACACACTATAGATAGCCTCAGTACTTTATCTGTATAGCACATTTTGCACACAATTGCCCTGTGTATGAAAGTGCTTTTTCGTAAGATATTGAAGAAACGGCCATTTTATCTAGAAAATAGTAGTGGAAAACAAATCGAGAAATATCAATCAAGAGGTCAGTCGTTTTAAACTTAGTGTGTTTGCTTCTGGCCTGACAAGCCAATTTGGCCTTACTGTGGCTGTTGTTTTTTTTTGGTCCCATTGTCCAACAGCTTGACCTCTTGTGAAATACAAAACTTCTTGCACTCCACTATTGCATTACTGTAAGCTTGTGGAATGAAAAAGAATTTGATTGATTTTGTTTGGAATTGATATGTCAAAAGATAAACTTATTTTCACCTTGTGTGTCTTTTTTTGTGCATTTCATGTTTTCATGTTGTTTAGAGGTTAAACTGTCAGATTATGTCGTTTTTTTTATAGTGTGGCTAATATTGAACAAATGTAAAAGAATTTGTATTTATATTCTCAGCAATTTGTACACTGTAACATATTCAAAATGGTTGTTACAAATCGGTAATATTCTTTTTTGTTTGAGTTTTTCTGTTAAATTTGGGATTTTCTTTTTATTGCTTCAGTGACATCCATGTTACATTGGGGAATTTCCTCTTGAAAACCTGTTACTGTTTTGTCAGAGTTGAACACTGCCTTACACAAATAAACACAACAAGACATTTTTTTTCCTCTTTCATTTTCTCTCACTTGTTGATATTGAGGGTGATGGAAGAGCTGAGGTCTCCACATCCTTGAGGCCAAAGGCAGGGAAACCATGGTGGATTAATAGTCTCTTGTAGTGCTTACACATAGGCAAACACATTTACAGTGACACCTATAAGCAGTTTAGAGTTCACTTGAACACAACATGACAGCACACAGTTTAGAAATCACTGACACCTGTCTTGTGTATGCATGTACACGATACACATAATTTATTTATGTATATCTGCTAGATCAGGCTTCTGTATTCAAACTGATTTGGAATTGGCTTACTCTTCGGCAAGTCACACAATGCAATGAAAATAGACATTTTATTAGAAATAACATCTAAGTCCGTCCTTGCTTGCAAGATTCCGTGTTCTGGGAAATATCCCTTAATTTCAGAATGCAGCTTTCAGAACAGGCATGGGATAACGAGAGTTCTCAAACTATCATTACAAGCCGTAAAGAAAGCATCATAGAAGCCCTGCGTTGATTAGACGTCTGATGAAGTAGCGGAAATTGAGTTTGTAAGGGTGTTCTGACCCCGGTGTCTTTTCACAGCTAGGTTAGGGTTACTTGTTTCCATCGCGTTATCTGGCAACCCCGACCAAACTGCGACAGCGCCAATGGCAGCAAAACATAACTTACAGGCGATGAGGATGACAGCAATAAGGTGAGATGAGCACCGTTATAAATCAAACGATGGCAGTGATAGACGTGTAGATTATGTAGAGAATCGTGTTGTGCCGCTCTGGTTTCACCTCTGTCTGAAATGTTGAATGGTCGTCAACTTTATATGAAGTTACTGTAGTATTCCGGTAAAAAATGTTAGCACACGCTCAGCAGCTATAGCTAACTAATGTTAGCAACCTGGCGTTTAAGTTAGCCTGTGGAGCTACTGAGTTGGCTATTATTACAGTATGTTAGCTAACTACCTAGCTTTGCTACCGTTAACTAAATAGAGAGTGGGGTTGCCTGACAAGCTCGTTGGGTAGCGTTAGCTTATAGAAACGGCTATGTTATCGCTCTCTTATCATTGGCCAACAAGATAAACCGATGTAGGCCGGTTAGTTTATGTAGCTAAAATGTTGACTCTCCAACTGGCTAGCTTGCTAGCGTATGCCAATCGTAACTCGGGGCCTAGGGTTTCAAAGCAGTTATCTCTATTTGGATTCAATCATAAAGTTAACGACATGTGCAGTAGTAATGATATAACGTTATTCGAAACGTGTATTAGTATGAGATCTCTTTAACTGTCACACTATTTAACCTTACTGTATTTCATTTCTCTCTACTCATGATGCTGTTGCTAATGATATAAAGCACACTTCAGTTTTTTTTTTGGTATTGACGTGTCAACTACTTAGCTGATGAATGCAATAACATAACGTAGTAAAGTTCATTCAACAGATCAGCAGATTTCCTGCATGGTCACTGTCATTGGGATCAATGCAGTGAATTAATGTGGTTGCACATTAATGTAAGTTGTTCTTAAGTAAAGGTAAAGCTGGCTTAATATGAGACTACAGTTCAGTTCTGACTTTTGGTTTTGCCTACTGTTAATATCCCCCTGCTAAAGGCATAATTTCCTCAATTTTTACCTGGAAACAATTCTAATTCAAGTAAAAATTAGGTAAATCTTTAAAAGTTAAAATTCTACTAAAAAAAATCATCAAAGACAAATTAATTAGAGAGAAAAACTTAATATTAGTTAAGCTCACATCGATAGAGCAAAGTTGGTTAAGACTTGTGCAAAAAAAGCAATGTTTATGATGTACAGTACACTTAAAAGATGGTGGCAGGAAGTATGAAGCAATTTGTTGCCCATTAATGATAGACCTATTTGTTTCATCATTCATGTATTTATCAATTAATTAATTTAATTCAGATATATGGAATAATAGACAGTTTTATTTTATGTAAGGCTTTTTTTTTTTTTGGAGGGACGGTTTATTGGCCTGTTTGTGAACCTACATGCTAAGAGATGCAAAGTATAACCAGCCATGTGCACTGACAGTAATCAGTACTTTAGACTGACAGATAAATGATAAAAAGGATTGAAATGATATCTTTCCTCCTGCTTGACTTTGAGCATGACTGTTAGAGTATGCTTCCATAGACGTGAACATGAACAAATCTCTGCAGATGATGAACCAAGCACAGAGAGAATGTGTACTTATAATAAGGTCATATTCTTGTAAAATCCCCTTGGTTATGTTGAAGCATGTGCATGACCACAAATCTACACTCTTATTTATGTTTGTGGGTGTTTGCTTTTCAGCTCAGAACCTTCTTCTTTCTAGCACACTGATTAATTGTTGCATGGCCACTGTTCAAGAGAATCCAGTTTTGCAGTGACCAGGTAGCAAAACTGCAAAAGGGAACCTTTCATTTCTATTTATAATTATTTTCTTCTGTGTGTTCCATTCTGTCATTGGTCTGTCCCAACTGCTGGATCATTTTTGTACAGTGTTGGCTGTAAAGTCTTGATTTCAAGATATCTTACAAGCCAAGTGGTAAATGCAGCCTACACTAACCATAATGCGGATTATCCCTGCTTCATACTGGATATTATGTGGGGTCAACAATGTAAAAGATGGCTTCAGAGTCCTGCTTCACTTGTTGCTATGAAACAGAGCCACACTAGCCTGTGCATGTGCAAAGACAGTCTGGAGGCCTTTCTGAGTCCAAGCTTGTAAATCTGGAGGTGGGAGGGAAAGGATTGGAAGAGCTCTGCTCCCTTTAAACATGTATTGGTAGTTGTCCTAAAATGTCTTAAATGGCATTGGGTTGTGGGAGTTTACTGTTGAGTGCCTCAGCCTCCCTCCTTTTTCAGCTAATTGTTTGAAATGTTCAAACCTCGGGTTGTTGTCCATCCTTGTTATACAAGTTGTGATCAGTGGTAAAACAGTTTTCACCACACATGCTGTAAGCTCACACAAAAACTCTGACATTAAAAGGTGTGCATCTGTAGATTGACCTTCAGTTTATATATCAACTTTCAGGGTCTTCAGTGATTCTCAGCCTTGTATATTACCTGATGAGGGTGTTGCCATTGACACAATATTTGTAATTTCATTACATGAACCAATGTTGATGGTATAAATCTTAGACCATTACATTGATCATCATTTGTTTTATACACACATATAGGTATCCAGGTTGATCTTTACTTTTCAATGGTCAGCACTGTCACTATCATTAAGTAATGTCATTTTCTTTTATTGCAAAATGTGCTGCCTTAAGAGTTTTAATGTAGAGTTGTAGTGTAGCTGTAAGTGTTCTGCATTTACTGACTGCCTGAAGAGAGATGATGAGCTGTGTTTGTGTTAGTCGTGACTGGTAAAAAGGAGTTAGCTGATGACAAGGCTGTGTTGCTAGGCAACGCACATCATGGGCTGCGCCTCTTGAAGCTCGAAGCTGGCTGTATTCTACTCTCTGCAAGACAGGGGGAAAGTGCATTTGCATGTTTCAGTCCATTGATGCACTTGTTATTAAGATTATTTTATTACCAATATCCATATGTACAAATTTAAACCTGGAGCTGTTGACGGTGTTGGATATTTATATTGCAGTCCTACTCTGCTTTACCATAAAACAGCTTTCTTCCCTAAGGAATTCCATTCATTTCAGATAGTCTGTCAGAGGGCTGGAGGCGCAGGGATACACTGTTCAGCCCACACTGTCTCAGGTTATGTTAACTCTTCCATTCGCATGCACACACCTTGTGCGTGTCTGGCTTAAATGTTGCTTGCTAGACCAGCAGTGATTTTGCGCTCATAAATGCGAGGGTTTTTCTGCATTACATTAACAGGTTTTGTGCAAAAGGACTGGGGTTTTATTTAATAACCTGTAAACCAGCGAGGCAGGGAAGTTGGGTGGAGACTTTATCTGTTGTATCTGTATTTTTCTATATTGAACCTACAAGCAGGAGGAGATCAGTGACGGTTTCTTTTTTGTATGTGTGCACATGTTTATTGTGAAAAAGTACCTAAATCAATGACATTCACAAACAACAAAACAAAGTCAGACAGGTTTTCCTTGTCTGATTTTTCCTGTGCTGCTGTGGTTTTTTGGTTACTTTGGGTAGGTGACTAATATCTTCCATTTGTCTGATTGATTTTTTCAATTGCTCCAGATTGCAGTGTTTCCCACAGATGAAGAATATATTGGTCTACCACAAGTGGGTTGGAGGGAGTTGCGTCTACTTTATGTTTTCATGTGAATTCACAGGATAGTTGTTCTCATGTACATGTATTGTTTGCGTTTTCAGACAAGTGAACAATTATGAAATAAACATAAACATTACATGTTAACCAGCAGTCATTCCCAAGATACTGTACAGCAGTGATACATTTAAAGGGGACCAAAGGTTTTTTTCTTAGCTTACTGGCACTGTGGCACCCCAACACTCAGTAGGATGGCATAGGTCATCATTTTGCAAAAGCGTCATTTACACAGTCAACTGGAATTGTACCTTTCAATGTATTTTAAGGCCTACCTTAAGGCAAGCCAAACAACACCACTCCAATTGTGAAACACGGGTGGCAGCATCATGTTGTGGGGTTGCTTTGCAGCAGGAGGGATTGGTGACCTCCACAAAATAGATGGCATCATGAGGAAGGAAATTTATGTGGATGTGTTGAAGCAGTATCTCAAGACAGCCAGGAACTTAAAAGCGTGGTTAAAAATGGGTCTTCCAGTTGGACAATGACCCCAAGCATACTTCCAAAATTGTGGCACAATGGCTTAAGGACAAGAAATTCAAGGTATTGGAATGGCCTTGCTAGTTTCATGTTGGCATCTGCCCACATTTAACCAACACCAACCAATATATGCGACACGACATTGGCAGTGTATAATGCATTTCATCCCAAAATCTAAATTGGTAAAGTTTTCATTTATTTTTTTAAACTACATTTTAGATTTGTGTTTTAGCCACATTAAATGATATATGAATTTACCAGCTAACAAACTGTTCCACTGGAATATTTAATTCTAATAGACTCTATTATCTTTCTACACTTTCAACTGCTTTTCCAAGCAAACTTTTGAATGTAAGAAATACAGATTATTTTAAGGTTTAAATAAAGTTGAACCCATTACTAATTGAAACTTCCCATTATGTTTTTACTCTCTTTCAGGATTCAATAGTTTGATTTTGCCTGCCCACGTAGGGGAGTCCGTGTTACTTTGGCTCTACACAAAGAGCCTGTAGTGCTAAAGTCCAGCATTGAGTATGATTCCCTGGTTGCGGTGGAGGTGATAAAGCATGGGGTGGAAATCTGAGGTGTCAAGAAGAACGTGACGACAGTATGGTCAATGGTGGAGAAGCTCAAAATGGAAAAACGCCCATGGAGGGAGGAGAACATTGACTCAAGCGAGGCCCAGCATGCCACTGATGATTCTGAGGATGGAAGCAGCTCAGAAAGTGAATCAGAAGAGCTGCAATGCCAGAGGGTACAGGTGAACAACAGCAAGAGTAAGAAGAAGGAGCCCCTGGCTGTCACAAAACCCCACCGGCAGCTCTGTCGCTCTCCATGCCTTGACCGGCCCAGTTTTTCCCAGAGTAGCACTGTGCAAGATTTGCGTGAGGATGAGACCAGCGTTGGATCAGCAATCAAGACTGCAAGTGACAGGGAGTATCAGTCCAAGATGGATTTTGCTTTGAAGTTGGGCTATTCGGGAGAGCAGGTGGAGACGGTGCTCAACAAGTTAGGGGCTGCTGCACTTATTAACGACATACTTGCTGAGTTAGTAAGGCTTGGAAACAAAGTAGAACCTGAAATCCAACCTTGCAGCAGTATGGCCATTACAACTATATTACGATCTCCCTGTGTTAAAGAGACTGTTAGTCCAGAGGTGTCAGTGGAAGACGACTCTGTGGATACCTTTGATAACCTCAGGCCTATCGTCATTGATGGCTCAAATGTGGCAATGAGGTAAGACACAGACATTCGCTCATATTTAATTGCTCTGTGCTTCATTTTGCTTGCTTCATTTGGAATGCACTTAATGTTCTGAAACATTTGCCTCTATTGGATGTCCATTTCATGAGATTTAAGTAGACCTTATACCACACTGTTTTGTTTTGTAGCCATGGAAACAAAGAGGTATTCTCTTGCCGTGGTATCCAACTTGCTGTTGAATGGTTCTTGGAGAAAGGACACAAAGACATCACTGTGTTTGTCCCTGCCTGGAGAAAGGAACAGTCAAGGCCTGATGCCCTCATCACAGGTAGGAAAGATATTTTTAGGTAGTTGTTGATTGAAGTTAAACATTAGTCGATGAAATGTGTTTTAGTACTTGCATACTTTTGCCATTCAAAATACATCATGATATTGGTTTCAGTTATTTTCACAGAATTATGATGAGCTGTTGATAAAAATGTTAATCACCATTAAAGCTTACTTGAAACGTCTTTCAGATCAAGAAATACTACGCAAGCTGGAAAAAGAAAAGATCCTGGTTTTCACGCCCTCTCGGAGAGTTCAAGGCAGGAGAGTGGTGTGCTATGATGATCGCTTCATAGTGAAGCTGGCTTATGATTCTGATGGAATTATTGTGTCAAATGACAACTACAGGGACTTGCAAAATGAGAAGCCAGAGTGGAAGAAGTTCATAGAAGAGCGTCTCCTAATGTACTCATTTGTCAATGACAAGTAAGAAACGATAATTAATTTCTTATGATGTATAATAATACTTTTTAATCAGTGGCATAATCTATTTAGTCATTGTATTATTAAAAAATTGAGAGGGAACCAATTATTAATTCTGATTTGTGGCCCGGACTCTTTATGCTGGAAATAATAAAGCTGGCATTTAATAATGAAATATTTTTCAATAGGTTTATGCCGCCTGATGATCCATTGGGAAGACATGGTCCGAGCTTAGAAAATTTCCTCCGCAAGCGTCCTGTTGTTCCAGAGCACAAAAAACAACCTTGCCCCTATGGTAAGTTCCCTAAAGGTTTTTTCAAAGCCATGTCTGCATTTTTTTCATCATAATTTTAGTGTGTGAGTTTCTTGACGTGATCTACTCTTTCTTTAAACAAGGAAAAAAGTGCACATATGGACATAAGTGCAAGTACTATCATCCAGAGCGTGTCAACCAGTCACAGCGGTCAGTGGCTGATGAACTACGGGCCTTTGCAAAATTATCTGCAGTGAAGACTATGAGTGAGGGGGCTTTAGCTAAATGTGGTACTGGTCCAGTAACTATAAAGGGGGACAGCAACTCTGAGGCCAAACGTGTGGCACCCAAACGCCAATCTGACCCCAGTATTCGCTCAGTGGCCTGTGAACCTCCAGAGGCACTGTCCATTGTTAGGAAGTCTGAGACAAATTCAGTGCCTTCCCTTGTGTCTGCTCTCAGTGTGCCCACCATGCAACCTGCCAAGAGCCATGCAGCTGGGGCCTTGAACACACGATCAGCCAGCAGCCCAGTGCCAGGTTCTTTGCAGTTCGCTCACAGTTCTCTGAGTTCTCTGGAGCACATGTCTAGTGTACAGTACCCACCTATTTTAGTTACTAATAGTCATGGCGCCTCTGTTACATACAGTGAACAGTTCCCAAAGTATGACTCAGTTAGTGACCATGGATATTATTCACTGCACAGTGACTTTTCAAATATGAGCATGAGCAGCATGCATAATGTCGACAGTTTCTGTAGCATGGAGCACGAGCATGGTGTATATCAGAGAAATCCCAGTCACTGCCCTGAGTCCTGCCTCAGCCATTCAAATAGTGACTCATTCTCCTCTTATGGGGACTTGTACCCAAGCTCTGTGGAAAGTAGCTTAGAGGAGAGCATGAAGGGGCAGCAGCAGCCTCCTGCACAAGGTAGGATGCAAACTTTCTCCCATGGGTTTCGTCACGAAGCACTGACTAGGGTCCAGAGCTACGGACCAGAAGAACCCAAGCAGGCCCCCCGTAAGCAGTCTGGATCTCATTTAGCACCACATATCCAGCATGTTGCAGTGGGAGCCAGGTCCAGCTGTCCTGGAGACTATCCTCTAACTCAGAATGTCCTCCCACCTTTGTCCTCACAGCCCACACGGTCTCTTGGTATGACTCGTATGGACAGTATATCAGATTCAAGGCTATATGATAGCAACCCAATGAGACAGAGGCGACCTCCACTGTGCCGTGAGCAGCATGCAAGCTGGGACCCTCTGCCCTGTGGTAATGAGTCCTTTGGATATCATTCATATCCACTAAGTAACAGCCTGATGCCGTGTTGTGAGAGGGTGATGGTCCGCAGCATGCCAGAAAAGATGGAACAAATCTGGAACTCACCATGGGAGGTGCCATCTGCAGGTGAACACCAAGAGCGGTATGTCATCCCAGACCACCAGTATCAAACATATCGGAACCTTTGTAACATCTTTCCTGCTTACGTAGTCCACTCAGTAATGGAGAAGAACCCTCATTTGACAGATCCACAACAACTCGCCGCTGTCATTGTTACAAAACTGAGGTCATGCCATTGAGCAGTTAATCTGATTAAACATTCAAAAGTGATGTGATAAGGGAAATATGGATTTTGCTTGCAAAGATAGGCACTTGATGAATGTTGCTATATGTGCAACATCTGCCCTCAGGAGTTTTTTTTAAATGTCTTGAGTGGGAAATCTGGCAATCAGATTTTACATTGCTAAGATGACCTAGAAGTAATCAGCATAAAGGAAGATTGTCTAATAAGTTTATCTCGAAATATAAAATGGCTCACATGAACATGAACATTTTTATATGAAGTGTGGTGCAGTTAATAAGAGGTAACGTTTTATTAGAGATCTGATTCATAATACATTCATAATACCTGAGCAGGAGCTGCATGGTCGCGTATACAATGATTAACTGAACCTTTATTTACCATCATTAAGTCTAGAAAATAGATATAGAATAGTCTGCTAACTGGCAGGACTGCTGAATGTGCCTGAGATCAATTCTTAAAGTGTTGTATTCAATTCTTAAGCTGTTGATTTAATTAATTACGTATTGCATAAAAAGTATGTATAGAGCCCCAAAGTGTTCAGTATTTAAATAAATGAGTAGATAGAAGAAGTAGTAGAAAATAATCATAGGAATAAATTGTGTAAAATATAGAAATCAAATTATAATGTTTTAAATAATTTTAAGAAATCAACCCTAGTATATCATTCTTATTTCCAGAGTTTTGCAGTTCATTTTTATTTCATATTTTCATAATTGACCTTTTCCCTCTTTTCATAATTCACTTATTTTTAAAAATGTTTTTATTTCATAGTGGAATTTTGCACTTAATTTTCTGCCACTTTTTTTAAACTCACAAGAATGTCAGTTTTTATTTCATAATGTCCTTTTTCATGACAGTGGTGTTGTCAACATGCTCTCACCTTACAACCAGGCACATGCTCTCTGCCTCATAAGCAAGCAAATTTAACAAATGCTACAACAAATGCTAGCCAATTAGCTCCTGTTGGGTAGAGTTGAAGTGATGGTATGAAATAAAATCTGTCTTTATGAAATACAATTGGACATGAATAAAAGTGAAACTGGTAACATTCTAATATGAAATAAAAAGACTTCTAGAATTAAATAAAAGTGATATTAAAATAAGTATTGTTATAAATTAGTTGAGTTTTACTACTTAAATTATTTCACAAATTGTTGCTTCATGTATAATAAACTTTTTATTCAGTTTATTTATTTCATAATGTATTTGTTGTAATGTAATACATTTTTTATTACTTTGGGTTACATAATTATGATGGCCAGCTGGCCCATCATAATTTCAACCTAACTTTAACCATAATCTAATCCTTACTAATGTAGCTAGCTAGTGTAATACTGAACCTTGTCCTAATGTGAGTCAATGTGAACTATGTGGATCAATAAACAGGTTAGCTACATGGCAACACAGTCAAAATGGGAAGTAAAAACACATGTTTCTTATTTAATCAGGCATAAGTGAACAGACATATGTGAACATTTGGCACAATGTAGCTTTTATGAAGATCTTGTTCAGGCCCTGTGAATGTGTTATGAAAGGCATCTGTATTTCTGGTGCAGTGGAAGTATAAATAACCTTGCCTGGTCTGCCTCTGCTGTAAATAATTCTTGTAACTTTTTTGAGCATTTGTTTTGAAGATAAGTGAAAGGGAGGTTGATACATACCCATTGACTGTATATAAAGATGGACAACATGAGAGCTCCCCAAAAGTGAAGCCAAAACATCTCGATTGCCCCCTGGTGGTGGGCTGCAGTACACGTCCTAAATCCTGCCTCTCAATGTTATCAGATCGGACATGGGCCAAACTAAAAACTCAAAGTACACGTCAGATACATTTTTCTAAAAGATGGTTTCTGTAATTTTAGGTAGTTCTTGTCATGTTGATATATGTTAATTTTTCTGATATATTTGGTCATTTGATGCTATAAAAAGGGGGTGAAACGTCATCAGCTGAGCACTACTCGCGATTGAGTGTGCAGGTGACTGGGCGGGAACTTGATACCGCGGCTCCACCGCATGGTCATTACATAGATGCTGCCTCCAAATGACGTCACCAGCGCAAGATGACAGCACTCGTATCC
Organism: Hollardia meadi; assembly: GCA_037974645.1. NCBI lineage: Eukaryota > Metazoa > Chordata > Actinopteri > Tetraodontiformes > Triacanthodidae > Hollardia > Hollardia meadi. The sequence goes on from JBBPCS010000226.1 coordinate 9,074,339, forward strand.
GGGATATTTTGGCTTCAATTTTGTACAGTGGGAGGAAGTGGACATGCATCGTCCATCTTTATTTATGTCAATGATACATACCTCACAGCATGAACTATGACATTTAATGGCCTTATATCTGAATGACCTCACGCTTTAGTCATTGTCTGATTGGTTTCAGTGAAAGTCTTATTCATTGAAGCCTCCTATTTTCAAATGTAAAGCACTATCTCAGTATCTAAAGAGATATATTTTCTCAGCCTCACTTAACAAAGCTACTATTTTGGTAGAATTTGACAGTGCACAAAGCAAGTCAAAAAAGAGATTTGACTTGTATTCATGTGCACATATCTATGTACATATGATCACACAAAAGCCATTATTTCAAAGTCATTTATAAGCTGCTAAATAATGCCAAAAAAGATACAATTTATATAGTGTCAGTATTCTACATAACTTTACATTTTGGTTCACGGAATGGATTGGATTATAGCATAAACTAACATGTTTGGATAATTTACTATGGTGTACTGTATAGTTACCTTTCTGATTTTATTGGATGCTACGTCCAGTATTTTCCTATTTATATATTTGTCAAATTCGTTGTGCTGATCTTTTCAATGTGAAAATATTCAAAGTATCTTTGTTTGAAACAGTAGCTCTAATGGACTCCTTCAAGTTGTCAGCAGAGCAGTTTGTTTTCAGGAGCAGGGTTATTTTGTTTCAAAAACTACTTTTACATGCACTTAAGTAATAAGTAAGTAAGCTTCTGTTAATGACCCAATTCCTTATGCAGAAATGAGAAGCCTAGTTTCCTATATGGGTTCAAGGCATGAAGAGAAACTTAGTTTGATTGAATTTGGCCATTTATACACTTTGTTGAGGGTTGTTTGTTTTTACGTGTGCAAGTTTGCATGACGGAGACCCAGGACAGGGAAGGTGTCATCACTGTGGCAGTAATCTAGCAGGATTAAAGGCAGTATTGTTGCATATACCCTATGCTGAACAAACTTGATGATTTCCCTATTATAAATGTATGTGGTTTAGTGTATTAAATAAGCTTTGTCTGTTTCCACAGATAAACAGAAAATGTGATTAATTTAAAAAAGAAAAAAAATTATGAATAATTTAAATTTAATGAATAATTTTAATCTAAACGCATGCAGTCCAAGTCAAAAAATATCATTACGGTAATAGGTAGTCCTATTCCATGTAAATTTGAAAGAAATCAGACAATTGCAGGGCATCTAAACAAGTTCTCCAATGCCATGCCTTAACCTTATTCCTGGCAGTTACCTGATTTCTTATGTGCATGTAAACGTAATGAAACTTTGGAAGAATTGATTTTGCTGGGACAGTGTTTACCATCATAGTTTAAATGTTTGCACAAGGAATTCTGCAACAGACTGAATATTTACCTGATATTACATTTGTCAGATAAAACGATAATCTGGTTATAAATGGCATGGGAGTGAATTAAATATTGGATTCATTTTGTGATATCTTGTAGAGCATTAGGTTTCAAGAATTGTATAAAAAATGAAGTGAATGCTAAAAAGCATGTTGAGGATTAAATTTACTGTATGGCTTTTATGGGAGGCTGAATTGCTCAAATACAGATGTACAGTACGCATGTACGCATACATGCAGCCAGTCTCCAATGATCATGGAAGGGTTTGGCTGTGCTTTGCAGCACATTGCTCTCAGGATGCTTTCAATTTTCTAATTTTCAGTCTTGCTCTGCCAAAAACCAGTGGTTACTGGCAAGAGTCTAGTAGTGATATATTTTGTGAAAATCCTACATGTAACATGTAGTACCTTAAAGTTTGTTATGTACAGTTGAAACGTGGAGATGGCATTGCAAAACTTTGTACTTTTTATGTATATTCTTGTTATGCACCTTGAAATCTAGAAAACTGGGCTAATGGGGTGGCTTCACATGATGCAGCTTTAGACAGATGAAGTAATGTTGATTTCATAAGGGTGCAAAGTTTTCATGCAGCCCAAGAAAAAAAATAGGTGTTAAAAACTGCTCAAAGGCCATCTGATTAGCCCATAATTAGCCTATAGTATGCTGATTGTCAGGCAGTTAGCCAGTGATCTTGATTGGACATTTAAGTTTTACCCATACTGGGGCTTAAAGGGGCTTTCAGTCACAACTTAATTTGTGCTCGCCACTAAGTTGTGCGCAGTGCCGCCGTGGCAATTTTTACAAATATAAAACCTCCATTGATCAAAAATATAATCATAATCATAATAGTCATCATAATTGAACTTGTTTTCAGTTTGCCACTGGACAAGCGATGAAGCAAGGCTGAGCTGTACTGTCATATCCAAGTCTAAATAATACATTCATGGGTCCAATCTATAACTTAATCACAAAAAAATAACTAATGGAGCGCATTACCATCAGTTTTGCTAAACACATTCATGCTCCCATGAGGATTAAGAACTCCCTTCATTTAAATGATCCCTTGTGGGGGGGGGGGGGG
>JBBPCS010000226.1:9078634-9117924 GCA_037974645.1 Hollardia meadi
TTTGTCACGTTCCTCGGGCTGTTCCTGAGCAGTTTTTGTGGTGTGGCAGCACACATTGTCCTGCTGGGGGACCAATGCCAATCCTAAAGGTTGGACTCACCGCTTTCACAAATTCTGTCCAGACATTTTTCCAGCAGGGTTTAGGGTTCAGTTATCAAACGAAAAAAGACTAAAGTTAATTGGCATGTTTAATGAGAAGGAAGCAAGATGGCTCACTCCTTGGCTACTTCCATCTTTAGATCTGGAAAAAAAACATGTTTTATTCTCTTTTACCATTTTCCTTATTGGGCAAGACAGTTGCTAGATTTACTAGCCTAACGTAGCATTTTTACTTTACCCAGGCAGTCCTTATTGTCGAGCCCTGCACAGGAACAAAAGGGAAGAGAAATGTGTTATAGAGACATACATTTTGTTTTTATGGCTTTCATTGATCTTTCTTTTATTATTAGAGATACCTCAATTTTATCCCTATCCCTAAGACTACTTCCAAAAAGATTGTGTGTTCACTGGGCAATAGACAACTTCCAGGCCAAAAAATAAAATCCTCACTATTGCTACATTAGAGTTTAAAATGTATCAATCCAATATTTTACTGCTTTGCCAAAAGGTGACACTAAAGGCCAGAATGGTGGTTCATAGTCACCGTCCTTCCTGTCAAAAAGTGCCGCAAACAACTAAGCCACAAATGTCTAGAATTGACTTTTGCTTGTTGATACAAATTGTATCTATACCTTGAATGTAACAAAATATGAAATGTATAATATGAAAATAGTTTTATTTAAATAAAGGGGAAAATTAAATGCCATAATGTTTGTGACACTATGTGTCACTGGGAGTAGCCCATTGGTATGTACTAATTCTTACTGGGTACAGTAGTTAACTTACAGGGACATTTACGTGCTACCTAAAAGTGCACAGATACCCTGTGTACAGCAGTAAGCATCATGTCCTCTCTGTAAATAGTCACACCTGTGTGTGTATATATAGAAAGCGATCTGTAAATGTAACAGTAACAGTTACTTCAGTTGTTCAAATACTAAATTCTGTGTTGTAACCTGTGCACCTTGGTTTAGTGCATCTATTTCCTCTAAATTGACTTGTCTGCTTTATGCTATTTTAATGGGAATTTCAATATTTTTGAATATATTTTGCCTAATAAAACATGCCAAAGTTATTCTTGGGTGACTTTGTCAAACATGATTTCTTGTGATTCAACACATGGGTTGTCATGCAATGAATTCTATATTTCAGGGGGCAAATGATTTCTTTTCCACACAATGTAAACTATGAGCAACTTGACACCAAATGCAAATCTGTACCTATCCTGATGGTTAAAAATGATTAAAAGCGTCATCTAGAAATTGCAGTGGCAGTAGTAGCATACCGAAAGGCAAATTCAGTGCCAGTTCAGATTTGTGTTTGATGTTGATGCTCTTTCAAGATACAGATTTTAAAATGGGAATTTGTCTGTTTGGCAGTTGACTTAATGACCAACCCTGTATGTTGAGCAGCAGAGGTGTGTTGAATTGTGATTTATTCTACTATTTAATTATTCACTAAGTGTAATTTCATAATTTTGGGTCAGTTTGCATACTGTTGTTTAAAATGAACAGTCTGTAGGTTTTAGCTAGACTAGAGCTATTTTCAAGATTTTAAGACTGATATTGTCAATGAAGTATTAATTTAAGTTCAGTATCAGTTGTTAATAGCTAAGGTCAAGACCAAAGTGATTTTTGATGTGCACACGTTACGTACCTGTTATGATAATTGGTTCAAACACACATACGAACAGTTGTGGTCTAATAATTGTGAACCCCTTGATGCTTTGCAGTTTCTGCTACCATTAAAAAAAAAAAGAAAGAATAATTGGTGTACAAAATGCCACAACAAGAGGTACACACATTTGAGCATGACTGTATACACATATAAAGTGTAATACTCAGGTTAACTCACGCAAACATTTTAAATCACATTCTTGGTTGTTTTTCTAATATTAAGAAATGCAGTGGTCACGTTTCTGAAGTAGTGTAGGTCTCCTGTTTGAGTAGACCATTGTGTCTGCACTGTAAAAAGGGACATATAAAGCAAGTTTTATTGTGTTGTGATGATCTGCAGTATTGTAATCCACACTGACTGGAAAGGATTGCTTTTATAGACCAAAATATACAAAAAATAGACTATTTGGGTCTGTGGGCTCAAACAAAATGTAAGTCTTAATGACAAAATGTGTTTCTCCATTAATAAAGAAAATAAATAGAATTCTGTTCAAACTGTGTTTTATCTTTTTTTAATTAAAGAGGAAAGACAAGATTACAACTGTTGAAAGTTTGGTGTTGCAGATATTATTGACTTGAATAAGGTGACGTATTAAACTAGAAATTTTGATGTCTAAGAAAGGTAAGAAAATATTCCCCTTTTGTCGAATATGTCCATATGCTTACTGATCAATACATGTAGACAAACATTACCCAAAGATTCAAATCTAAGCCAAAACACAAGCCGGAATATACCATTTTTGTAACGTCATTTCTGCCGATTAGGCTAAATTTGTTCATACAGTATTTTTGAACTGACAGAGGTGGAAGAAGTACTCAGATCTTGTACTTAAGTAAAAGTAGCAATACCACAATGTAGAAATGCTATGTTACAAGTAAAAGTCATGCACTTAAATTGGTACTTAAGTAAAAGTATAAAGGTTTTAGCATGAAAATATACTTAAACTACCAAACAAGGTATTCATCATGGCATATATTTTATACAGTTTATCTTCTGGGTAGTTTGTAATATTTATATTATAATATTTTTATATTTGGCTGTATCACAAATAATTTGTTGAGTATATTTTGTAATATTAAACTACATCTGCCATGTAACTAGTAACTTAAATTGCCAAATACATGTAGTGAAGAAGTACAAAGTAGCAGAAAATGAAAATACGCAAGTACTCGAGCACAAGTACCACAAAATTGTACTTAAGTATGTGAATAAATGTACTTCTGTGAAACTCGTAGCTCCTCACAAGTTAGACAGAAGCAAGGCCATGTTATTTTGTTTATCTAATGCCTTCGACCCACCTGTGAATGTAGAGCAGCGGTGCAATAGGTTACACAGGACAAGCACACTATCTGCTGGTTAAATGTTATAATAGCTCAGGGCATGTTTCCTGAAGACAAACACAGGCGTGATGATTTACATGAATTCCTCTTAACAGAGACTAACAGTCTGACTTCTAACAAATGAAAATATTCCTCCTTTAAATGAATGTCTTAAAACAAATGGAGACAAGTAGAAGTCTAGATGTTAAACATTTTTACATTTGCTATTTGGTCTGAAAGAGATGTGTAATGTTGATGGTAGAGAATTGTACATGCTTGCATCTGTTAGCACCATCTTAGACACATTTGACTCCTAAATCCTGAGTCTATAAAGTACAGTCACTTGTGATAAGAGTGAATTCCAGATGACCTCTTATACAACTGTCCTTTTAGCTAACTATTCCACCCCAGAATGTTATTTTACACACTAGAGATTATATTATACATTATAGTCCCAAACCAACAAATTCTGCGGTTTACTTCGATTAGTTAAAGCAGTACGTCTGTTACACCTCATTCAGTGCTGTGTGACGTGAATACAAGGCAGATCATATAGACTGAGGTGCATCCACGCAGTAATCGTGATAAAGGAGGATTGACCTTGACTTCGGAGAATTGCGCACCATCTTGTCATTGATTCAGCTGCTTATTCGGTGAGTTGAGACTGTAGGAGGTCATCCTGCCCTGGGAGTGTAGGGATGAGTCAACACAGAAATGCAGTGACGTCTCTGTGCTGTGCTCTCTTTGGGAATATTAAAGCACCAGCCAGTCTCCAGGGATTCCTTCTTGTATAGTCACTTATTTCTGCTTCCACATTGTGTACATTCAGCATTACACTATCTATATATTTTGATCGTGAATTGTCATTTAAATATGCGCATAAAACAAATACATTTGTTGGAGGCCATACCCCTGGGAGTTAAGGTTTAAAACTAAACCTACACCAAGTATGCAAACTCAAAATCACATATATGAAAGTGCTGGACTATAACTGAATAGAAACCAACAAAATACTTCTCTGTCTTGGACACGTGGCAGGAGTAGAAAAAGGGGCAAAAGAGAAGCTGAAAGAAAACAGGGTTTAAGACATAATCAGCCAGGGGCCGCGGTGGAGGGAAAATTGTGACTGTGCAATGATTTTTAGCTGCAAAGAAAAATAGACGGTGTTGACCACAAATTTTCAATATGGTGTGAGCAGGAAGTTCCATCCAGAGCAGCTGGAGACAGAGTTACAGGGCATCAAGTGTTTATTACACACACACACACACACACACAAAAAAAAGACATGTTTTGGTTTACCGAGCAGTGGGAGTCATCGTGCTGTAGCTGGTGCACACCAAAAAAGTCAACAGGCCTGAGGTCCTGTCTCCCGTGATAAACCAGTCTAGACTCTGTTATTGTGAGAAACATTTTTGGCACAGTTTAGGTCAGCCGAACCTCTGACAGAGGAAGTTAAATCACAATAAGCACAAAGCTATTGCAAGTGAACAGCACAGAACGGTTTGATAACAACAGCTTTTAACTACTCCACCGCCACCATGGTCACCACATAACTAGCCCAGCTGGAAGTTACTTCAACAGTACCTTAATGTTTCCATCGTGACGCCACTGGTAAGGTGTGTGGTAACTGTCTCCACCACATTTACATCATGTTGTTACAGTACTTTTGATTTTTGTGGAGAGCCTGTATATGACTCTACTTCATAAAAGAGGTTATTACTGTGACGTAACTAAAGTATTTCAACTTTCTGCTGTTGCAGTTTGTGTGTGCTTTACATTGCCTTTATTTCTTAGGCTTTGCCCCATGACACTGTCTCTTTTATAACTTTAATTCAACCTAATATGACCCAACTTTACAGAAATTGTGAAATTACCTGACACCTGGACATGGGAAGATTGAGAACATTAAATGGCTCCAGCTCATCAGGTGTAATCCCAAATTGATTTTTGAAAAGATGTTATTTAAACCCTTTTTTTAAAAACATTTAAAATAAAAAAAATATATATAATTATATTTATTTAACAAATATATAAATAAATCATTGGAAAATAGAGATTGGAGTTGTGTACTTAAAATGAAGCAAATGCCAAGAGATTCAATAACAAATAGGATTTTATGATTATTATCTATCATATAGTTTGTGTGCAGAAAATATTAAAGTGTGGTCCTCTGGTGTTTTATTGTTGAAAATCTAGGACATAAAGTTAGTGCTCCTCTTAGCCTTCTTTAATGTTAGTAATGTGATGCTGCACATTTTTGCACACGAGTCATTATTTTCAGCAGGAATCACCAATGGATCTGAGAGAAACGTCTGTGATGACAGTGAGAGTGCTGCTGAACTTGTTGGCAGAGATTGGAGAGGCAGCACACTGCGGCCATGATGATGATGAGGATGATGATGCGGCAGCGGCAGGCGGAGTCTGCTGGCCTGAACCCTCTCTTTCAGTCTGGCTGGCTGCTGTCCTGTCATCGGCCTGGGTGTGGTTTTTGCAGTCGGGGGTACCGTTAGCAGGAAATTAGGCTCTAGTCCATTTCACTTTAAGGCGAAACAAAGAAAAAAAATCTTACACGCGTAAGGTTGAAAACAGTTCTGCGTACTCCGGCTAAAAGTAACGTTTGCTTCCTCGACACAGGAAGGTGTTTGATTGGCGCCGTTGTTCTGATGGGAAAAAGTTTTCTTCTGCTCTCGCTAACAGGTCTGATTTGAGAACTTTGTTAAATAAACCTGAACCGGACGTGAAAGAAAGGGAAGATGCCGAAGACGGTAAGAGTGAAAACTGCATTGACGTTATCAAGTAAAAACTGTCTTTTTGTCTGCCTCTCTCTCCATTATCGCTGTAAAATTCACATTTAGACTTGCTGTTTGACAGTGGTACTCCACAGTAACCTTAAACTAACTCTTATCGAATCTCTGGTACATATTATGATATTTTAAAATCTTTTACGTTCCTTCAAACTCACCCGAGAATCACTGGGGTACTTTCCGTTAGGTGTGTGCGCGTGCGCGCTCCCGCCTGCTTGGTCAGTAAAATTAGCGCCTTTAATCGCATCATTCATTCAGGCGTTCGGCCTATTTTTCAGCACGTTGTTACGTTACTATGAACCTCTATCCACAACTGAAGACCCCGGAATCACGTTTATAGAGTCGGTGTCCGGCGAAAGCCGCTGCGTGGCCTACACTAGCAGGCGAGCTAGTTCTCCATGGGCCTCCTTTTCAGTCAAGTCTAACAAGGAGGGATTTGAACTGTCATTCAGGCCAGCTGTGCTGGCCAAATCTGGAGCAAATGGAGGCAAACTTAAAATAGGGAGGAGGCACTGAGAGCTATTATGTCATACTGCCACTTATAAGGGCTTTTTTTGCTCTGAGCTTTGATATCAAATGATGAAGCACCCCAAAGCTTAACAGATTTGTGCTGGTGCTGGTGTATCTGTGAACAAAGAGAAGGCGGGCCACACACACACACACACTCATGGGCTCATGTCTACATCAGTAGCAAACGAAGTGAAAGTGGTTTCTTACCCATCACTTCTGTTGGTCTCTGACAAAAACTCTGATGTTGGGCGTTGACTCAACACAATGCTTTTTGAATACAGAAATTGTGAAATGTGTGTTCTTCTACACAGTTTGTTTTGGAGTTGTGATACCCACATGCACTCTGACAATAAAAGGAACATTATGCTACAGAAAGAATCCCTCATGACTCGTGACATGAAGGTGATAAGTACAAAGTCATTTAGACGGCACAGTGCAGACACTAATTCATTCAATCACTATATATTTTGTTTGTGGAGTAAGATCAGATTACAGTGTGCATCTCTACCCTGGGTACATGCTTCAGGAAAATAATTTGCTCCACATTATAGAAACTATTATTTTTGGAAGCAGCCAGTCACTTGGCCAAAGTGATAGTATATTTATAACTGCTCACATATCATGAAAACTGACTTGTGAACTCTGACCTTTGAACTTTGTGAACTGCCCTTCCCCATTAGAAACAGAAATACAAATGGAAGCAGGGGTTGCAGCTGCTTTCTTCCTGCAGTATTGTTTCTGCCAGTACTTCCGCGATAATTTTTCCAGCTGTCAACCAGAAAAAAATGTTATACCATCCTGACATATAAAGTGTAGAGCTAAAGAGCATTCACTACCCTCCTCTTCCCAAAAGGAATAAATCTAATCACATCAGCATTTTAAAATAAACATTTAAATATCGTATAAGTCATTTGTTGAGTAATAACAATTGGCACATTTATTGATAAAATGCTTTAAATTTAAGGCGCTTTTTTTTAGCACAGCACAAGGAAGAAAAAAAAATCTAAATACATTTGAGCAGTGATACATTATTGCATCGGTATCTTGTTTGTAGTTTGGAGCTTAATAATAATTGCAGTTGAGGGGGACTTTCAGATGTTCTGTACAGCACCAGAGCTAATAAGAATTAACATTATTCATATTTTAAATGATGTGTTCACTATGCTTGATATGTATTTTTAGTCCTTCACTTAGTGTCAGTCTTTGTGCCAAATCCCCATAGAATGTGTAGACGCTACTGAAGTAGCATCTTGGGACCTCAGAGATCTAAAAAAAAGAAGAAAAAAAAAGAAGCAGCCTAGCAACCAGCTCACAAATGTAAGAATATGACTGGGAAAGTGCAGTAGAGGCTTTGGCCATAAAGTACATAACATAGAGTTAGAAAAGAGGAAACTAGTCACAGACAGAATAGATGGTCAAGAGGAAGCAGCAGGACTTTCTCAAAATAAACAGGGGCAATGAATGATGACCAAAAAGGACTGTGGGATATGTTAGACAATAAGTCTTGTATCCATTAATGAGCGGCCTGTGATGTGTTGCCAACACCAAAAATTTAAACTTTAATAGAAGTTTCACTGTTCCCTTTGTGAAGATGCAACAAAGCCTAAATAAATCAGGCTACACGCTGTTGGAGTACGATATTATCCCTTCACAGGATCAAGCCTGATGAGTGGTGATATCGGTGATGAAATGGATCAAGCGCAGACCTGCAGTAGACAAGGCATATGAAAGAAGGAAGCTGCATACACTGATACAGCAAATGCTCCAAAACTCGCAGTAAAAAAGAATCTTTAAAAATAGTTAATACATTAACTGTTTCGGTGACCCAGTTTTTAAAATGTATCTTGCGTCTTAGTTAACTGTTAACAGTTAATGCTGGTGTTTCACAAAAGCAGTTATTATTGAGAAGCTCTGCTTCTGCTGGACTTCTCTTGGAAGTGCTTCAGTTTCCCAAGGAAGTCGTGTTGTGACTCAAGTTTTCTGTACTTACATCAGTTCCTCTCTGGTAATTTCCTCGCCTGCAGCCTTATAAGGACTTTCACATCACAGTCTGGCTGTTCTCCTCCCTGCCTTCTCCTGGCATGTTCCTCAGATGCCATGCTCCACTTTAGATTGCGTTACAGCAGTGCACCGAGTTCAGGGTGTATTGTAGGTGTGAGCTTATCAGTATTTAAAGTGTTATTTTGCATTTTAGTGGAGCTATATTAGTTTGGAACATTTACATAGTTTAGATGTTGCTGGGTTATGTAGTTGCAGCTTAGTTAAGGAAGCACATCCAATTTACAGAAAATTACATTTTAGATTGGCCAGATTTTTCTAAAGCACTAAAAAAAACACAAACAATAATATTCTGTTGAGTTTTATTGCTAAAATCTGACCCTATGTTGTAACAGAAAGATGAATTTTCCAGTCCAGTCATTGTGTTGCTGAATGGGCCTCAGCAATAGTAACAGTTTGCTCTCTTATTTTCCCTACTTGCTGTTTGAATAGTAGAACCATTTTAGTGTTACTTCAAACATTTAACCTGTTTTTGAACCAGTTCTTCATGACTGGTGAGTAATGTTGATCATATTTACACCTTTTTATCCACCAATACAGAAACAGCCTATTATTATCACACTTGAAACAAACTTGAGCATAACTTACCATTTTAGTCCGTTTTGTAGAAATCAAAACAGTTGCAGTTGTCTTGTTAGGAGGACCAAACCTTTAACAAGTGTGGCTATGCAGAAATGGTAAATGGAAAGACCCAGAGGTATGCAAGCGGGGGATTAAATGAGTCTGTAGTGCACATAGCAGAGCAGATTAGCAGTGTGTGGAGGTGGTGGACAAACCACAATCAAAACTTTTGGGGTTTTTACACAAATAGTTACTTCAATGTCTTCTGTTTGGAGGTTGTGAGAAAATCAAACTTCTGAAAGTAAGTTCTTTGTTCATTTATTTACCTTTTTATACACTTATGCTCTGTTTTTGTCTATTTCTAATCTTAATCTTAAATAGTTTGTTTTTAAATCATCTAATGGTTTGTAAAGGATATAACCTGCCTATATAGACATTACAATATTATTACAATTGGATGTTACAAAGGCATGAGAGATTAATAAATCGTTGTTATGTGGCCCTCCTTACAATGAAAGCCAGTCTATGTACTGTAATTATGTACTTGGTACATAATTAAAGAATACTATAAGCAAATCACTACAGTAAACATTTGTCAACAACACAATACTGCATTACTGCATACTACAATGGTGGTTTGTATTATTGGACATCTTGTGTTTGTGTGGAAAAATATTGTGTCCTGCTCTGCTGATGTGCCAGACTCACTTCTCACTTCTCACTTCTCTAGATCTGCCAGGGGTTGTTATGGTTAGCTGCTGGAGGAACAAATAAGGATTAACACTTCACTTTCTGGAAAGTTTTGGAAAAGTAAATACCCGACTGACCTGCTAAAATATTGTCTGGCTTGGATCAACTAGAAAGAAAACAAATGGTTACTGCACACCAAATAAACAGGGAAGGAGGTACACACGATGGATTGAACTATGCTGTAAAGATGGAATTGAGTATATGAAAAGTTGTGTTAGTTGGATAAAAATTGGAGAACATAGATAAGCACTAGTGCCTCCATGTTTCTGACCAACCTTTTAGTTGGGTGTTAATATTTTTGCATATATGGATGTAGCAATATAACATAGGATTTGAACCAAAAGCAGACTTTGTAGACAAAATCAGCAAACACAGTCCTTACTTAGTCTGTAGGAGGCTTACAGTAGTCAACATGATGGCAGGCACGGTGAGCCAACAAATGCAGGGGTCACGAATTAAGGCAACCCTAAGAGAATAAGAGCTTCAAAGCTCAGGGAACATGGTACGTTTAGTAGCATCCAATGAAATAATATCAGGACTAATAAGGTAATGAGGTACAGGTGTGCAGGCTGGTGACAAGCCAGGTGAACATACACAGAAAACAGGAGATAATAAGAGTCAGTTAACAGGATGAAGATGATTGGAGAACATGAATCAGCAGTCTACCACAATGGCTGTTTTGTATTAAAAACAACAAGAATGCTATTTTTTTTAAGTGGGAGCAGGAAACAGCTCTAAGAGACCTTTGCACTGCCCCCTGCTTAGAGAGAGCTGGTCCTCCTTGCTGTCCTCCCTCTTCCTGTCACCCAGTTTGTTCTCTTCAGCCACAGGGTTCCCTCAGTGTAATGCTTAAAAGCACCCAGCACGCAGCCACTGGCTTGTCTTAATAGTAGACTGGATGAGGATGAGTTATTTTCCACAGGCATCCAATGGTATTCTGGTGTTGGAATTTTATCTGACACAAGATTAGTAATGTTTTTAGTTTACCAGAAACTGAGTTGTTTTTTTTATAGCATACATACTCTCCTGTGGGCTCACTGTAAACCTATTCATGGATATTGGTTTTAGAGGATGTAAACATGCTTGTTGTCTTTCTCACAAGGCTTTTCACATGATTTGCCTTGTATTATTGGCTTCAAGCGACAACATAACAAGGTTGTTTTCACACTTAATATTCAGCTTTGCCTTACCTAACTGTTAACTGTATGTTGTTTGGCTTGACAATGTTAGATTGTAGATATCAAACACTAATTTTACATGCCCTGTATTCACATTTAATGTGTAACTGTTCCACCAGACTGGATTGAATCTGACCCTTAGTTTCTTATATCGATCAAATTTGTGTTGCCTCTGACATCTGTTGTTTGTCTCTCAGATACGATGTGAGTCAGATAGTGGTAGATTTCACTACATGGTACATATACTTACAAGGACGGATCCATTGTTAAAGAGTTGTTGACCTTATAGCTGACCTTGTGACTGTTATGAAAAGTATGACTCAGGATTACAACGACAACCGTCGTATGTCTAGTTAGTTTGATTATATTCCTTTAAAGTTATGGCCTGTTATGACAGTGATGGCCATCCTGCTCATATCATGTCATCAGCATACATAAAGTTGCTGGTGGGCAACATTTTTGTTCCCCTTGGTCCTAAAACTAGCAGTATTTCTTTGTCTTGGCTTCAGTTGGAAGCATCTATTGATATAACACTGGTCTGGGAATGTAAGGGTGGTGGCTAAATGCTGATATTTCAAGGGTTCCCAGTGAATATTTTTGCAATTAACCTGGTAGTCAAATGGGGATGTTCCCACATATAGGGTATGATCAAAATGCATCTCTGTGGAAAAAATGTTTGACTGTTCTTTCACCACTGGGTCTGCAGTTTCAGCAGTTTCGCCTCCTCTTCCTGGCAAGGTAACTTGGTTTCACATTTGGGTCAACTTCTCAATTGTTGCATATGCTTCTTAATGGCAATTTAATTATATAAACTTGTCCACTTTCTACAGATGATAGTGTCCTTTTTCTCTCTCAATGCCGTTAATGTTGCTTTCTTTGTTCAGTCAATCATACAGCTCTCACCTGTTTTCTGTTTTAGCCTTCCACCACTGGCCAGTTGAGTTTATCACTTAGATTTCTAAGCATTACAACTTGGATAAAAACTGATCTGCAATTAAGATGATATTAAGTCTTAATTTATTGGACTGATTTGTAAATTATATAGTTTTTTAGACCCGCTATTAGCATGGCTCTGTGGATGCAGACGGCATTGTCGGTCAGTTTGTCAGTCCACCACTTTTGTCCAGACTGAAATAAAAACTTCATGACAATCCATCGTCATGAAGTTTGGTTCAGAAATTCATGCTCCCGACAAGATGAATTGTAATAACTTTGGTGATCCTTAAAATTTTTATCTAGCGCTGTCATCAGGTCACAATTTCCATTGGCCCAATATCTGCATTGTATTGTTATTTTTGTTAGTGCTAATTAGAAAACATTAGAACGCAAATGAATGGATGAATTGATATGATGAGCTGTAATGGAAAGGAGTTCATTATCATTATGGCCATTGTATCAGCATCAACATTATCACATTGCAGGATGTGCAACGTCAAGTAAGGCAACTCAAACAACTTTGTTAGATATGGTAGATTTTATGTAAATAACACAACAGTGATACAAGAAACATGTTGTTTTTCCTAAATAACTCTCCGCCTGCTCTCTCCCCACCTGTCCATCCTGGTGTCAGAGGCACATATGGAAACTGAAAGTGGAGGGGTGGCAGAGGGTTGGCTGGGGTTGGACCATTTATGTATCTTATGACCGTTCCATTTTCCTCAGAGTAGCGATTACCAACAACAGATGACAAAAGTCTAAGTTTATTCAGTCATTGAGTCTATAATGGAGACGTGAAAGCAGATAGAAATGGGAAATTTTGTGCCCGGTGGCAGCCAAAATTGTATAATGAAAGCACGGTTTAAAGGGAACCAGTCTAAACATCCATGGTGTTATTCTATAACCATTATATATATATATATAATTTTATATTTTACTTCAAAATGATATGTTAATGCAAAAACATGTCTATTGCCAGTTCAAGCGATAAGTTATGAAATGATGAGTTGGTTTGATAAATCAAATGCCAGTTATTCACAGAGCCTCAGACAGTGAGTTAAGCTGAGGATTCTTTTAAAAAGCTTCCCATTACACTTAACAAACCAACAGCTTGTTAAAAAAGCAAATTATCAAATACAACACTTTCACAATTTCATTTATATATGTTTCTGAATAGCTTGTTAAAAGTTAAAGAATTTATTCCTGGAGCATAGTTTTGTTGTGATTAAAACAGTTAAGAATAAGTCATGGAAACATGACACGTGGACCTGAGAGGGGTGTTTTTTGAGCGTGTGCTAATAATAGTGTGTTAAGTGTTGAATTCTGGCCATGAGAGACACACCCTAACCAGGCAGAAAATCTATGAGTCTAGTTCCTTTTTTCATGCAAGATTAGCAATTCTCACTCAGGAAATGAAACTGCTTAAACCCCAGCAAGGTGGTCATGAGCTGAATCTGCACTATAGAAAAAGTACTCATCAAATTTTGTGATTGCCAGTTTAAAGAGTTGTATGAGATGAGTCCAGGCATCTGTCTTAGAGCTCAGTGTAGGCCCAGATTGTAGGTTTCGCTACAACTCTTAACTGCTGGTGATGACAGGAAGTGACAAGAGGGGCAAGTGTCCTGAGCAGTAAATGGGGTCCTGTTGACATAAATGGGAAAGAACGCAACTCTAATCAGCCCCACAACTGGGAAATAATGCGCACCATTGTTGTTGAGGGCAGGCGTGGGCCTCAGCCTGCACAGTTATTTCCCAATAGTCCTGCATGCTGCTGTTTTTGTCATCTCTAAGAGGACAGAGAAAATGAGAAGTGCCTACATGGTCAGTTTACAAAGTACAGAATCCATTTATACTCTGGACGACCTCATTGAAGGGTACTTTAAGGTTAAATAAATGTTTTCAGCTTTTGACATACAATTTTGCAGTACACAAACATTTCAAGTCACTTAAATAAGGAGTGCATCACTGGCTAGAGGACCAGCCGTAACGAAGTGTGTTACCTGAAAAGGACAAATCTCCTTCACAAAGTCTGCTCTTGTTGCAGCAGATAGCTTAGCACAAAGCTGACAGTGGATACATGACAGGATGTAGGTGACTCTCATGAGAGCTCAGTGTTTAGCAGCAGCGCCTCACAAGGCCCAGCCACCAGAGGATGTGGTTACTTCCTGTAGATAACTTCTATACTGAGACAGAGCCAGATTGGCACGTTTGTCATACATACTGTGGGAGATATGAGCAATGAGAGATGATCTCTTTCATTTTTCTTCAGAAGATGATGGTTTGGTTGGCTGATTGGTCACAGTAGGCCTGATTGAGATGGTTGTTCAGTGTGTGCTTGTGCACAGTCAGGTTTATTCAAAACCTTCCCAACAGTTTAATTTAAAATCATCTGATGAACCACTGTGTGTAATTGTGGCACAAGGGGGCACCAGTCTGAAATTAAAATTAAAAACAATCATTAGCTAGAATAATAATGAAGCTCTCCTTGAAGGGTGATTTTAGCACAATGATATATGGGATATGCACTTTATTCAAAATACTATAGATGCTGATTTAGATTTAGGAAAATCACTCTGTCTTCCATTTTGCTCTCTTCCTCAGATTAGTGTAAGAGTCACCACAATGGATGCTGAACTGGAGTTCGCCATTCAGCCAAATACAACCGGAAAGCAACTCTTTGACCAGGTATGAGAAACTTCTGACTTGTAATCAGTGTTATGTGCTTTCCAATATAACATTAAGAGACTACATCTAGCATTTTGTTATACACCCCTGTATTGTAGAACAATAAATAAATGAACCTTGTACCTTGCCTTCACTGTTGGGAGGTTCTTGGTTCAAACAAGCTTTTTTTTAGGTCTCAAAATGATTTGAACAACAAACGTACAGTGGCTTGACAAATGGCAAATAGCACCTGTTGACCGTTCATGATCTGTTGAGGAGGCACTTTAATAGTGTTTCTGCTTTTATGTTTTTAGGTTGTTAAGACCATTGGGCTGCGGGAGGTTTGGTACTTTGGACTCCAGTACCAGGATACAAAGGGTTTCTCTACATGGCTCAAGCTCAACAAGAAGGTGAGTTTGGTACTTTGCTTCACAACAATACCCTGTGTAGGCTTTCTTCCATTGAACCCAAGTCTGATTAGAGAAGTAGAACTTCTACCCCTCACCCGTGTCACGTTTTATTTTAGGTGACAGCCCAGGATGTGAGGAAGGAAAGCCCGCTGCTGTTTAAGTTCCGTGCCAAGTTCTTCCCTGAGGATGTGTCGGAGGAGTTAATCCAGGACGCCACACAGCGGCTCTTCTTCCTGCAGGTGAAGGAGGGCATCTTAAATGATGACATCTACTGCCCTCCAGAGACAGCAGTCCTCCTGGCCTCCTACGCGGTACAGGCCAAGTATGCTGACTACAACAAGGAAGTCCACACACCAGGCTATCTGTCCAATGAGCAGCTGCTCCCTCAGAGGTAAAAACAGGTGTCATCAACCAGTTCAGTCTGGCAGTCAGATAGATACATTTGAGCCATGTTTCTGTGCATGATTTCTGACACTCTGATGATGTCTCATGCTCTCAGAGTTCTGGACCAGCACAAACTCAACAAGGATCAGTGGGAGGAGCGGATTCAGGTGTGGCACGAAGAACACAAGGGCATGATGAGGTAACCACTGACACGAAAAAGAAAAACATCTTTGCCCATTTGCTCCTTCAACAAATACTTTTTCTAGAGGATCTTTCACATTCATAACATAAACGACTGACTGAAATGTGTATACTTGGTTGATTATTGCACCTGATTTTACCAAACAGGAGACTCTGCTAAACTATTTCTCAGTCTCACTACCTTTAGCTTTTTATCAATGTCTTCATCAAGGCTTGTTTTCAGCCTTGTTGCTGTACATTGAACACATCCTTGGGACATGCCACTTTGAGGTCTGTGTTATCTGATAAGGTCTGTGATCAGGGTCAGGCAGAGTGTAGACCACCCTGTGTTTCAGATTTTCTAAGCTCCAACATTTTCAGGCCTTTATCAGTCTCTCTGGAGTGTTAGTTAAAGACACGTCTCGTTTGTCGACAGAGAGGAATCCATGATGGAGTACCTGAAGATTGCTCAAGATCTCGAGATGTACGGAGTCAACTACTTCAACATCAAGAATAAGAAAGGAACAGAGCTGTGGTTGGGAGTGGACGCTTTGGGGCTCAACATTTATGAACAGAATGACAAGTAAGAGATTCTACAGCAAAAATAATTTAAAGTTAATATAATAATTAATAATTTAGATGCTCAGCAAAACTTTTGTTTTTACATTGTCTTCAATAGAATGACACCCAAGATTGGCTTTCCTTGGAGTGAAATCAGGAACATTTCCTTCAATGACAAGAAGTTTGTCATTAAACCCATTGACAAGAAGGCACCTGTATGTAAACCCTGAATAATAACTTAGTAAAAAATTGATAAATCATTAATCATGTGTCTATGTATTACTCCTAATAAAAATCTCTAATGTTGCCGTTTTAGGACTTTGTATTCTATGCTCCAAGACTGCGCATCAACAAGCGCATTCTGGCTCTTTGCATGGGCAACCATGAGCTGTATATGCGCCGCCGCAAACCTGACACCATCGAAGTGCAGCAGATGAAGGCTCAGGCTCGGGAGGAGAAGAACCACAAAAAGATGGAGAGGTAAGAGTCACAAGAAAGAAGAGAAATCTGCACACTTTTGGCACGTAGATTTTATTTTATTATGTGACTTCTGATATTTGATATCATTCAGTAAGTAAGCGTAAAAAATATAGATACATGACAGGGATTTGAATTCTGAAGCCCTGCGTTGTGTGTGGTGGCTAACTTTAATATGCAGGGATGTGTGTGAACCATCCAGTACATCTTGTATCTTGTTTCTATTTCCACTAGAGCTCTGCTGGAGAATGAAAAGAGGAAAAGAGAACTTGCAGAAAAGGAAAAGGAAAAGATTGAAAGGGAAAAGGAAGAATTAATGGAGAGATTAAAGCAGATTGAAGAGCAGACGAAAAAAGCCCAGCAAGGTGGGTGACCTGTCAGTATTTAAGGAAAGCCTGTCATTACCACTGTAATGAGTGGTGACAATGTATTTCCCACATGATGCTGACCTTCTGTGTGTGTAACTGTGTGTCTGCACAGAGCTGGAGGAGCAAACACAGAGGGCTCTGGAGTTGGAGCAGGAGAGGAAGAGGGCTCAGGAGGACGCTGAGCGCCTGGAGACTGACCTGAGGACTGCTGAGGATTCCAAGATGGCGCTGCTGCAACAGTCAGAGAACCAGATGAAGAACCAAGAACACCTGGTCAGTCATCAAAAAACTGTTTGTGTAATCATGGGCACAGAAACTAGGAAATGTAAGGGTCTGATGGCTGAGAGGTTGTGTGCTCTCACACGAGAAAGTCTAAAAGAAAGTGTTGTCCTTTTTAGGCGACAGAGTTGGCTGAACTGACTTCGAAGATTTCCCTCCTGGAGGATGCTAAGAAGAAGAAGGAAGATGAGGCGGTGCAGTGGCAACAGAAGGTATGATCTGAATTACTCTTTTAATTTATTTTATTTAATTACTTAATTTAATTTATTACTTAATTTAATTTATTTAATTACTATTATTAAACCGTGTGTTAACCAAGGGGAACAGTCATTTCTGCGTTGCTTCACTCACTATTTTATGTTTGGATGTCATATGACAAAGTTAAATGAGCATTCAAAATGAGCTTCATTAATGAGGTCGTGATCAGACGTCATATCTGTCCCCTCCCCCTGTGAGGACAGACATTCCTGGGGTTCTTGTTGTTGTGTGTTTTTAAGGGGTAGGGGGATGGTTGAAAGCTCACAGCTCGCCTCATGTCTTTTTTGGTAATGGCCATGTGTGCCAGCCCCTTCGTTTTTATGGGTGGAGGTGACTCATGCTGTTTGTGGTGGTGACGGCTGTTTCTGTGTGAAGGAAATCCTGTTTAAGTCTTTTGCACCATTATGATGTTCTGGCAAGACTGCCATGCTAAGTGGTGGTTTCCATGTTATGTAGCTGAAATTCCAGTCTTACTCATAGCATAGTTAGCTCTCATTATTAGCTGCTCATAGCTCAAACTCTCAGCCTTCTACTGTGTGTAGTGTAACACATTATGTCTAAGCATTTGCTAAATATAGCTCAAAAAGTATTTAAGAAATGAAGAAGTAGTAGTAGTCTCAGTCGAATGTCAGTTATCTTTTTACTTTACTCTCTTTTGTAGCACAAGCTTGTTTAAATGTATTTTTAGTGTCTGAAATGATACAGACTGATAATACAGACAGCCAACAGGGTGCAGCTGAAATGATGAGTCACTCAATCCCATTTTGACTGATTAGTCCCTGAGTTTTTTCCTCTAGCACCACCATGAGGTTGACAGTTTTGGCTTTCAGGGAAACAACTATTGGATGGATTGCTATTCTATTTGGTACAGCCATTAATATTCCCCGCAGGAAGATAATAACTTTGGTGATCCTTAACCTTTCATCTAGTGCCATCATCAGGTCAAAAGTTCAGTTTGTCCATAACCAGACCCCTGCAAACCTAATGGCAGTCACATTAGCTTCACCTTTACTTTGGTTTTAGTGTTAATTAGCAAATTTTAGAATGCTAACACCCCACATTAAGATGGTGACATGGTAACTGTTACACAAATTACAAGCATGTTTGCATAGTCATTATGAGCATGATATTACGCTGACGTTGGCATTTAGCTGTGTGCACCACTGTGGTATGTAGTAGAGCCTCCCAGAGGTGCTAGCATGGCTTTAGACTTGTGTTTAGCCAGTGAAAAAATAGTTCTTTAAAAAATATATATATATATATATATATATATATATATATTGTTTTCAGTTTTATTAGACATTAAATATATATCCATCCATTTAATCTCGGTGTAGTGGTTGAAATCGTGGTGAGCCTTGTAAACATGACGTATCATCTCTTTGGCGTTCTCCATTCTCTCAGGCCACCATGGTGCAGGAGGACCTGGAGAAGACCAAAGAAGAGCTCAAAAACAAAGTGATGGTGGCTCACGTTCAGGAGCCCCTCAACGCAGAGAACGAGCACGACGAGAACGACGAGAGCAGCGCAGAGGCCAGCGCCGAGTTCACGGATGCCGCCACCTACAAGGACCGCAGTGAGGAGGAGCGCATGACCGAGGCTGAGAAGAACGAACGCTTGCAGAAGCATCTACTCGTAAGTCCTCACTCGTATATCTGTATATGCGATAAATTTATTGGATTGATGGCTCAGAAGGCTAATTGTATAATAATTTCAATCTTATAGGACACACATGCTTTTTAAGTGACTTCTAAGCAGATTTTTGACTAGAATAAAAGAATGTGTTCACATAAAATGGGCAACTGGATCTCATTCCTGCTCTCTGTTGTCAAATAACACGATGTAGCTTTCAATATATCAATTTAAAGCTTCAGTGTTGTCGTGCAAGTAAGAAATATGAATGCACTAAAAGTTAGAGACACTTGCACTTCTCATGAAGTAGGCTGATAAGATGAATCTATCCTCTGTTATTGATTTCCCTTTAATAAATCCATTGCAATGATAAAGGATGATTTTTTTTGTGGTTAGTGCATAATGTTCATGTGCAAAAAGTTGTTCATATTATTTTGCATATTCAGGGATAGTTCATAACAACACAGTGGTGCGAGATGTATTGAGACTGTGACGACTGTATTTCCAGGCTTTAAGCTCAGAGTTGGCCAACGCTCGGGACGAGAGCAAGAAAACAGTGAACGACATGATCCACGCAGAGAACATGCGAGCAGGACGAGACAAGTACAAGACCCTCAGACAGATCCGGTCCGGGAACACCAAACAGCGCATCGATGAGTTTGAATGCATGTGATGTCTGCATTCACCAATGCAAAGCCCACACAGCTGGGCCTTCTGCCTGGACTGCAGTCCTGCCTCACTTAAGCTGTCTCCTCTGCACCCAGATAAATCAGTTCCACATCATGACATGGTTGCACAAGCACAGCCCAATGTACAAATATGGATCGAAAAACTCCATTTGTTATCATTCCTAACTTTGAATTTAGGCAAGTCACTGGTTGAAAAGGGACATACTGTATTTTATTCATTCATTCCTTTCATGGCTTTATGTAGCATATTAGCAATAGGCTCATGCCTTATGTCATGACACATTGAGTAAGCATTTTTAATTTCTTTATATGTTTTTGTCAAATTTTTGGATCCTGATTTCAAAATAAAAGGGCTCAGAGACCAAATTTCAGTTGGCCTGTAGACATATTTCTGATGTACACATGAAAGCTGGATTTTTTTAAGACAGTAATATTTTTCCAATGATCTGTTGCCTGTTGTTTTACAACCAAATGCACTGTAATCTACATAAACAATTACCTAGAATATGACCCTGAAGTGTCTATGTGGAGCATTAACAGCAGTATTATTTTTTTTTGTAAATTTATGTACTTTTCGTTTGACTGTACCTGCTACAAATCATACAGTATTTACACCCCACTCACAAAGTGATATGAAGGATCCATTTCATTTAGAGTTTGTGGCTGTTTTTACATTTCTGAACACCTTTGAATCAATTTGTAACTACTAGGCTATAATGTAAAGTTTTCTGCTTCGAGGCTTAGACAAATTATTTCCCTTTTAAATCTACATAGAAAAATCCTGAATTGTAGACAAGATGAACATGATATGGCATTATCTTCAATCCTTAAGTACGAAAAAGAAACTCTGAAAACTAGATGTTTTTTTTAGCCTACCTACGCTGAATAAGTGAGCAATATCAAATGAAAATAATGTATTTCTCAAGTTGAGTAAATCAGTGTTATCAATTCAACTAAAATACTGATAGCACATTTGAAATTGATTTTACTGTTCTTTTTATTTTATTCATCAGCCTTTAATTTTGAATTCTCAGTGGGGATGTCTGATAATCAAATACATTTTTTCTGTATTGATATAATCAGTACAACATAAGGAATTACACTGTAGTTTCCATGTGTCAAGTTGTAAAGGTAAAAGTTGTAGTTAAATCTTAAGTGCTTTGTCATGTGTTTTCTTCTCAGAAGCAAACGCTTTTCCCCACAAAATCTCCATAGAATTTGATGCCTAAAATAAAATAATTTAATTAAACATGCACTGTTTTTTTTTTTAGATGTGATAAAAATTGCGTACGGTGAAATATAGACACCACTTAGGATATTTTTGTATCATAAGAAGTACTTGTCAAAGGTAACAGTTTTTGTTCAGAAAGAACAGCGTTTTGATGTAAACTGATTGCTGTGATAGAAAGCTGATGGAACAAGCAACACCCTGCGATAGGACCAATGAAAAGCCAGACGCTACAGGACATTCTGTTCATGTTATATTTCTAAATATACCGTGATTGGAAAGTTTAAACCAGGCCAAAACATTTTGTATAAAAATTAGCATGGCTGCCATTATTCCAGACTGTATTTGCGAAGGGTTTGCTTGTTCTCAGATATTTAGAAATTAGTGTTTGAAAGATTTATTTACACTATTTTGCAACTTCAAAATGAATGTATTTTAGTGATAAATATTTCTTTTATTTTGTTATTCTTGTTGAATGAACATTTGTCATTTGTACCAAGATGCATTTTGATATACAGTATTCTTGCCCATTGCTGCGTATAGTTCTCGTATCTGCCATGATGGATAAAAATGCAGTTGTTGCTATTTTGGATGCCTTTCCACGCCTTTGACAATAACTTTTATAATGCTGCATTGTGTGTTCTACATGAAGCACCATGTGACGACAGCCTTCTTCTAAGGATTAACTGTAATTTGAACTCAAGTCATCAAAAGAAAGTTATTAAAAGATGCTTCTCAATATTTCATCTTGAATCGAAAAGGACTGAAACATAGGCTAATTAATATTGTAAATTGACAAACAGTGCCTTGACCAGATTTTTCATCAGATCTTGCTGCTTCAAGTCTTCCTTTGACCAATGAATAAAAATCAAATTCAACCTGTTGTTTTATGCATTTATTGCAACTATTACCATTGTAAAATGCTGTTGCTACCGTTTCTCAGATAACTATAAAAAACAGTTTAATTCATCCTGTCTCATAAGCATCTTAATACCCCATATTATACTCCAGTTTTCCTGACATACATGCAATTATGCATATGTTTACTTTGACTCATATTCAGCAGATCCACATTCAAGTTACCGTCACACCTGCTGTTGTGGTTGCAGTCTTGCAATGAGCCACATGGTGGCAGTTGAGCCTCAGTCTGCACTGAGTGGAACATGTCAACAATTTGAAAGTGATTCACGTCAATGAACATGTGGACATTTGATGCTTGGATCGTAGTAAATATAAAGGTAATGCTAATTGATAGTGGACATATCTGTAGATAAAGATATGAAAACTTTAAAACATGACTTTAAGGTTCATTTTTCTCTAGTTTACCAAAGCAATTCATCAGAGTAAAAGTTAAAAACTTGCATAATTTCATTCACCAGATAAGAGAACATGGCTGCACTGGACATCTA
The DNA here is from genome assembly GCA_037974645.1 of Hollardia meadi. Lineage (NCBI taxonomy): Eukaryota > Metazoa > Chordata > Actinopteri > Tetraodontiformes > Triacanthodidae > Hollardia > Hollardia meadi. The sequence continues at coordinate 9,101,066 of JBBPCS010000226.1, forward strand.
AAACCATCCAGACCCTCTCTAGGTAATGAAAATTGGTGTGCAAATTATTTTTCCACAAACATGGTCAAATGGTGAAATATTTCCCAGAGTTGATTTTTCCCTCTTGGAAAAAAAACCCCCCTCAAATGCAATTTCTGTTGAAATTATTTGGAGCCTTCAGGTTTAGACTCGCAGAAGATAAATTCTCTGTTTGATTTGAAATTTAAAAATCTGGGCCTCTTCTGTTTAAATAGGAGCACATTTCTGCAGACACAAGCTCCTGTCACAGCTGATAACTATTTAATAACATTTTGTTATTAGTATCTTAAATGAAAAAGAACTGAATACATTTTTGCTTCCATTGTCTTCCTTCCTTGTGGCAGCTGAATATTAAACATCATTAATTCAAATTATAGTCCTGGTAACTAAATACATTTTTCACCAAATAGGTTAAGGGTGCGTTAAGTATTTCCAGCAACGTTTGCTACAAGAAATTCAGTTACTTGACAAATGAAAATCAACCATTTCTTTCTCAACACCAAAGGGAGTTGGTGTTCTTTTTATCTCCCACTTCCTCTATATTTGTGGTAATAGTGGCCTTAAAAGAGTGTTGAAATGGTTCACACTCTGAACTGCCACTGAGTGATAAGCTGCCATGAGTCTGCCATGATGCTTTAGTGTTTCACATACAATGAGAAACTGCTTTACTGTAAATAGCTTACCTTGCTTCAGTCTTTTTCACATTGTCAGATGGGAATTTACCAAACTAGTGTGTAAGTCTTGTCAAATGACTGGAATTTTTTTAATCCTTTCATAGCACAAAAAGGCACAAAACTGCCTGTGCAGGAATGAAAAGTGTTGGCTAAAGTAATTTTGTTGTAGACCAGTGATTTTCAAAGTGGGGCCCTAGAAGGGGTTCGAGGAGGTCCCCAGCAAAAAAGGGGAATTTATTTATTACTATAATTCCATCCATAAGAAACACATTGACAGAATGTATGGCTATTTTGGTCATGGGGTTCAGACACTTTCTGTAATAAAACAAATAAAAGCAAGAGGAGTGACACTTGGACAAAACCTTATCAAATGAGGTTCCTGGGCTCATTGGTGTCAGTTTTATGGCAAGTCATTTTTATCATTTTAAAGCCAGACTGAATATAAGCCATATCACGGATATCCGTAAGTCATGTAGTATGTCATGTAAGTATGTCATGCACAACAGTTCAGACATCTGCAGCTATTATTTGGAACAGTCAAAACGGAATTAGAGATATGCAATTGTCATTTAGGATGTGTTATAGATATCTTGAATAAAAATTATGACTAGTCACAACATAATAACGGCTAGTCAAAATTACGTTGTTGATATCTTTAAATCTAATTCCGGATATGGGTCAAATTGGGTTGATAAATGTAAAAACCGCTTGCATACAGTTTCAGGGCAGGGTGCTGGTGCCTTCCTGATCGGCTGAGGACGGGAGCACTTGGACAAGAATCATTGTAAAATTGGCTCAGAGGAGCTTCCCATGTGCATGCTGTTATACATTGATGTGATGAGGTGGGGGGTGACGCATGCATCATTCACTAGTTGCTTCCCACTATGGCTGCAGTGGGACTCTGTAAAACATTTTGATTAGGCTTGTACACGTGCAGGTACACTGAAACATCTGCGAGAAAAACAATCCACTCTGTAGTCCACTGTGAACAGCTGGAATACAGTATATTCAATGTTAAGTTACGTTGAGCACAGGAAGCTCAGCGTACAGTACAATGTAGCTGCAGAGGGAAGTCCAGCGAATGATTCATGGTGCATTGGTCCAGAGTAACATGAGGAAGTTACACAGAACTGTGCATTGTACATTCTGGTTGTTGCAAAAGAAAAAAGAAAAGAAAAAGTGGGTAATGCTAAATAGGATGGCAATAAAAATAGTATTTTTTTTTCAATTAAAAAAAAAAAATAATTACAGGGACTGAGTTACGTACTGTAAGCTGACAGGAAGTTATTGGGTGCTCTGTGTCGAAGTAAAGTGATGTCGCACTCCATGGGAGGGCTTTGGGAACAGTTAGTAGTAACTTTTCTTTGCCCGACTGACAGACCATCAGTCAGCAATGTAGACTAAACACTGATGCTTGTTCTTGAAGCAGGTGATGGCCAATGATGGCTAATAGCACAGGAGGAGAGAAAAATACTACTGATACTGTCAAATAATATATCCAAAATAGTGTGATACAGAGAGATAAAGCAGACTATGGTGCTTCATTTGATCTTTACACCAACTAAAGGCCAATAATTAAATCGCACAAGGGTGGTGGCTGCTTCCTTGATTTTTATATATATATACACCGTTCCATAAGCAAATTCTGAACAGAACAGTAAGGCTGCATGAATGCCACAAAAGGCGTGCAAAACTGTCACATATGTCTCAGCAAACCATTATCTCAAAAGCTGTGAGCCACGAAGAGCTTTCAGCAGCATTTCACAACTGTGACATGTTGACACTTTATTTCCACATATTTCCTGAGAGCTAGCTTTGCAGTTATCTTCCTTGTTTTGACTTCCTCTTTGCAGCGTCGAAGCTTAATGGTCAAACGAATTGTCTCGAGCACAGTGTCATCATTGTGAGAGAAAGAGGAGCATGCACTCGGGCTGCTGCAACATCAACAGATGTGAACGATGTCAGGTAACAGATTGGTAGGTAATCTCTGGAATTTTATGCACAAAGATTAACAATATATTTATGTTAAAAAAAATGTGTGCATGTTTTTCATGTTTGTTTGGAGTGCTACTTGTGTCTTGTTCATTTATCCTACAGAGCCATCTTTGATGATCAGGCCCCCCACTTAGTGTATTTGACAAGCTGAGTTTGACACTCTGTATCAGTGAGTGTCAGTTTGTCAAATACCCCAAGTGAGGTGTCACTTGTCTACAGCTTTAACCCTTCCCGGGTCACTCCACAGGCTGAGCAGCCAACTCCACTCGGTGATGTACCAGACAACAGGCTCGAAACTCTTTTCTTGTGAAATATTTGTGGGCAAGGAAGAAAGTTTATAGTGGTTAGAGTGGTAACGGAGAAGATGAACAGATGCTTAGTCAATCTTACGCAAATTATTCTCATGCATGTCATCAATTAGATGTACAAAAAGATTTGTTTTATCTCAGAATCCAAGTATGTGTAAAAAAAAAAAAAAGTAAAGCGACAGCAGCTTCATAGAGATGTTTTAGCCTTTTTATTTCCAGGCTTACAGTGCAGTCACTACGTATCAGAGCCAAAGATACATATTGTTATTTTCAGAATATGGTAAAGCTGCTATGATTCCATCATTTGGTATGATCATTTTTTTAATGTTTTAGTTTGACACAGTTAGCATCCAGATTAAAACAAAGGTTTTGAAATGAGCAAAAATTCAAACTCATGCTAAATGCATCATATCATGTTAAATGTATTCACAAACACGTCTTGTGTAGTTGCAAAAAATGATCAGTTTGGACTAAACAAAGACTATGGATTACCAGCTGTAAACTTTTGAGATGTTTGGCTTTTTTCTTCCCATTCCATTTTTTTGCTAAATTGCTTTTGTTCAGCCTTCATGAAAATGTCCTCGCTCTGCCAACATGTCTTCTCAATTTCACAAGTGAAAATCAGACTTGATCGACATGCCGAGAGGAAGAGAATAGCCCAATAAAATATACACCCTGGTGACCCTGGTGCTCCATGTGCCCTCATTTGTCCTCTGAATCTTTTGGGGAAATGTGTGTGCTATGATGTATCATCAATGTATAATAAAGGTGAATGAGGGGCAGATTTTATAGGCCGATCTCTCAGGGGTTATGTTCATATTTTAACACCACCGCAAGAGCTGCATATAGAAGCTTATCATCCACCTGACTTCTAAAAGAAGACACTTATCGTTTTGCCTTGCATTTTCTCTTCCTGTGGGGACATGTTGCATTGCCTGTATGTGTAAGATCAAATGTGTATGCTAGTTTGACATTCAAATACCCATTCTCGGTTTCAATAAATTCTGAATTTTACCAAATGAGGCTTTATTGTCATAAAAGTTTTTAAAAGTTCTAAATAGTGGTCAGTGGGCAGCACACAGGTCACACATGGTGTGGGTTACGTGCACTCTGTCTTGGCTGCAGAAATTACATCATATTATGCTGCTGCTGTGGTTCTCATTAACATCAAACATTTGCACACTCTTCCCTCTGTCGTGTGTTAGGTACGCTTGGTTTAAAACCTTAATGATATGGATGATGTACAGATCTGCTTAGATCTCATTTTCATGGCACCCAAATATAAATAAAGTATGAAAAAAATATTTCTTTTTATGTGTCTTGAAGTTTTAAGCACTGCAGCCAAAAAACTGTATCATGTTGCTGTCATTTCCATCCAGATAACTTTTTTTTTTGGAAGGTTGTCCAAACGTCAGGTTGTACTGTATACTATAAGTGAGCCTTGTCTGGCCTCCAAAAGGCTGTTGGAAATGTTCTTAAAATAACATTGGTCTGGAAGATGACTTCAGCACATGTCTTCAAACCTCTGAATAACTGTGAGTATGTAAAAGGATCAGGTAGTGATGTGGTTAATTGTGGCAGGAAACTGCTCAAAATTCCACTAAACAATGTGAAAATCTCATAGTATTTTGTTTGAAGCCGCCACTACATTCTCCCCTCTGCTGGTTCTGTCTTCGATTTGTGATTTGTAACTCTACCACCGCTCACCGTTTGTCCAGTAAGTGGTGGTAGAGCTCTGTGGTAGAAGCCAGTGCTTGATACTGAACACAAGATACACAAAGTAACTCATTTCATACTAACATATTCAGTTTGTTGATACATTTAGCTACATATTCTGCAAACAAAAAGCTCAGTTTCACAACATGTATTAGATTAATACTGCCACACCACAGGCTCAGAGATCCTCTTTATTAGAGTCATTGAACTGGTCATCTGTAATGGCAACAAAGTTGGTGGGAGAGGAATGTAAGTCAGTGACTATTTGCGTTAAATTATTAATTTGCTATTCCTTGATTAAGGATTTTGGAGAGATCTAAAAGATATAAATATATCTATTCAGGACTGGACGATTTCTGACGATTTCAGCTGTGACTGTGGATGATCACACTGATGCCCCCAGAGACTGACACCCATTCTTGCACATCAGTATTTCACTTCATAGCCAAGGCAACAGCAGTTAAAGTTTTGAAGCTGTGCTCATGATTTTGTCAAAGTTGAATAAAATTTTGCAACACGAAAAACAGTCAACGTACGTGTTCCTTTACACCTGTAAGCCTAATCTGAAAAGTGAAAACCATCGCAACAACTGCTGCGCCTCAGGTCATGATTTTTTAAAAACCATAATAAAGGGGTAGGGATATAATTTTTAAGATGTACCCTAACATGCGCTCAACATTAGTAACTTTGGAACCACCCTGGATGTTTTTTAGTTCAAAAATAACAAATACTGTACTGTAGGGCTACATATGTGATCAATTTTTTGCTATTACAGAGGAGAAAAGCATTTCAACTAAGTAAGAGTAATGTTTTGCAAATGTTTTCATTTTAAGCATAACACACACACACACACACACACACAAACACACACACACACACACACAATGAGGCTCTTTATAGAAGACGTCTATATGAAGTGTGTCAATTAAACTGAAAGAAAGCAGCTTTTACTGTGGAAAAGAAAAGTCAGATTGGCGCTGTGGTGTCATGATCTGTTATATCACTCAAGTATCTTCGGCAGCTGTCTTTCACACCACAGTAACATTGAACTTAATGAGTCTGTGGGTTTCCTACCATCCTGCCTGTAATTACATCCATACAATCTATATAACCCATGTCTACTTCACAAAATAAGGTGTCAATCCATAAATGCCTCACACATAAAAAAGTTGAATGCTCTGAAATCAGGTTTCAGTAGAAGATCCAATGTAAACCTTTATTGCATTTATGAATACGGTAAACATGTTGTACCCATGAATGACAGGGTCACCCGCAGTCAGCGGCTAGGTTCAGTGTTCAATTTATTAATTCCCAAAACATGGAAATTACAGCGTTCCCGTCCTCACCAACCAACAGAAGACAAATACCCATAAAATAAAAATAAATACAACACAAAACTGCATCTCATAATAATAGCTGTTAAAAGAATCGTGCAAACAAAAGCAAAAAAAATAAAATAAAAAATCAAACTTGGTTGTACCTGCTGTAGAAAAGAAACATTTAGTATGTGTGACAGGTGCATTAATAAGACAACCTATTCTGTCAATACTAACGTTGTGATGTGATCAACATGATGTGATGTGATGTGATGTGACCACCCTGTTGGCAAAATGTTAAGTGTCAGACTGAATGAGATATAGTGATTCAGCAGAATTACTGCGTAAAATTGGTGCCCAATATTTTCAGTGTCATGCTGAAAACGCTGAAGCACAAAGCACAGATGCCTCATTCTCCAGAATTTTCCCTAAATCCAGTCGGTGAGATCAGAGCTTTGACCTGAAAGTTGCACATATTTCAAATAATCAGATAAAGCGGTTATTTAAAGTTGCAAGATTCTTTGCTTTTCACACAAATGTATTTGCCAACAGAGTAAAATATGCAGAGCGGTTTAAGGCTAAAATCTTTGGTGATGTTGTTGAATTTCGTAGCACACGCTTCATCATATTCTACTGGGGCTGACCAGATCCCAACAAATCAAATGTGGGACAAAGAGAATGTTTGTGTGGGACAATGTGGGATATGTTATCAATGCTGAGAGGTCTAACTAAAAAAATAAACCAACAAAAATAAACCAACAAAAAAACCTCTTAGCTCAATACATCTCTGTGTTTTTCCCCTCTGGTAGCCTCTGTAGCACGCTGTTTTATTTTGTATATTTCATTCATCCCTCGATCTATTTTTGAGCCACTTCTATCTTGTGAGATAGGACTCATGTACTGTGTCGTTTCACATCATATTCCCCCGTGTGAAAATTAAAAAAAAAAAATCTGTGAGAATTGCCATCCACTAGCTGCACCCAGTCATAGTTAGTCTTGAGTTAGTTCCTAGTCTTTATCGGAACGGCATTTCTTTTTCTTTGTGGTAGTTTCCATCAGGTTCCGCCTAAATCTGCATACCAGAAGCTTCTGACTTTGTGGTTACTCGCAAATTTACACATAATTTTACACAATGACAGTCATTAGTTAACCTGCATTGATGCATGAGTGTGCAAATTGATGATTAAACACACCCCTGTGATTATAACCTTCCCTGTGTTCTTCACAGTCTTGGATAAAAGTCAGATTTCAGAAAAGCGTCTGTTCTGCTGTAGTGGTTTGACTTTTGAAAGAGCCTATCAATATGTATATGTATAAAAATGCTGTGCACCTGGTCACCCTATATTCCACCCACATGTGACTTTGTTTTATTTATGCTTTGTGTACTTGCTCAACAGATACAGGGGTGTTAGGTGACCTTTTTAGATCACAGATTCAGGATGGAACAAAAAACAAAACAAAACAACTATTTGCTCTCTGGAGAAAAGTTTCAGGAGTGTTAATTACTCATCATAGAGCAGCAGACATTGTACAACTGAGGAACAGCAGTGCCTGTGTCATCTACAAGGTTACTTAACTATAATATGATCCTAAAATTAATCAAGATGAAAGGCAAACGCTTCCCATTTACAACATGTGGTAGATATAGTTATGAGTATGTACTGTACATGACACAAAAAAATAACATAACTTAACAGCTAATATTGTAACATATCAGAGACGTACATAGATAGAGACAGACTAATGTCTACAGACCTGTCGTCTTCGTGCATGCTGAGCGGCTCGCCACAACACCTGCCCTCCCCAGATGCCACAATAATAGTGTTCCAGACAGCCACCATCAGCATGTTCATTTAAATTCATGCACTGAATTCACATTAAGTACAGCTGTATTGTATATCCATACATATTCTGTTTCTTAAAACTGAAATACCTCCTACTAACTTTTTGATTTTGAGGAGTAAAATACATGCCTGCATCTAGCCGTGGAGCACCCAAAATCCATTTCACTTTTCTTTTTTACACAAGATGAAAATTTTCTCTCATCCTACCCTTGCTTCGGGAGAAGGAGAAAAATATATAACCCTCCCTCATTTATGTATCCCAGCAATATCTGGTTCTTTAGCTGCGAAATGCTCCACTGCGTTCACAAGTTAGTCACTAATTGTGTCACTGGGTTTGTAGAGCTTTTTCACTAAAAACAGCTGCCTGCTGCAGTTAAAAACAATGCTGTGACAGTGAACAAAAATAGTTCAAAACAAAAATAATAGGACACTGTGAGGTACCTGCAGATATACGTGTGCATACACTAGTGTCACCATGTTTATATAGTATGTTTGACCAATCATCACAGTTGCACGATAACCTTATTGTTGCAAAATAAATGATCTCATCATCAGGGCAACTCCTGACCTTTTGGACAACAACTAAACAAACGGCAGTTATGTTACATTCATTTCAATTGTACGCTTGTATTACAGTTTCTTTATTTCACCAGATGTAAATCACAACAAACAAAGTTCTCTAGAGAGTTCCTCAAACAATGCATGCTGGGTAGTGAGTGTACTCTAAGCACTACATGAATCATATGTACTGTGTCGTTTTCACCGCCATCACGACAAGCCTAAGACAGGCCCAAACACTACAATAATAAAATGCATTTTGATTACCTCTACATATTTCTCCATCATGATATGGTTGAATATTATTTCTGGCCTACAAGATTTAAGGAACCTTGTAACAAAGTAACTGTTTTACAGATGATTTCCTGTTTGTTTGTATCCAGATGAATTGTGAGTAATTACTGTAAATCTGTTAAGTCTGGCGAGGTCTGCTTCCCATGCAGACTCTCTGGAAGTCTACAGGAAGTCTGCCAGAGGCCCCTTGTGGTGTGGATGAGTTGTGGGTTTGGACAGCCCACAGCACTCATCAAACTTCCCAGGAACGCTCCTGCAAAGTCCACAAGCCTGTAAGAGTGGTAAAATCTTTAGTGCCACCAATGTGACTTTGGCTGACACGTGTAGACAACTATTGGATGGATTGTCATAAAATGTGGTTAAAACACAGATCTTCTCCTCAGGATGGATTGTAGTATAAGATGCTGAACATGTTAAACATTATACCTCTGAAACATCAGCATGTCACCATTGTTATTGTGTGTATGTCGTTAGCATGCTGGCATCAGCACTTCATTACAACCTACGACACAGACTGTTTGCTGAATTCCTAAACAGCTGGCCACTGTAGTTTTTAGTTACGTTACTCCAACAGCAGTAAATTGTGCATTTGTTATGGACCTTTTTCCAGCCAGGGATTAAAATATTTGCCACTAGTATTTAGACTATAGCACTTGGACAGTGCATGTGGCATTGAGTCAAATAAACTACAGTAATGAAGGATGTGACCCAGCGCAACAGTGTGACTCATGTTTGTAATAGTTTTGGACAGCAGTAGATCTCTACGGCACAGGGGAATAAGAAGTGGGCTTTAGTCCAGATTTGTTGGGAGGATAAATTCATGTAACAGACTGCATTAAACAACAGCTAAAAGAGCATGCTCACCTTCTTCATGTCCATACTGGAGAGCTCCCTGGTCAATAATGAACTCATGCTCCTGTAAGAAATTGTCACAGAGATACCCCCCACCCCCCACAATGTCTTACTTACAATGGTTGAATGAAATACAAATGATTTGCCATATAAGTTGATGTTGCAGAAAAGCAAACTACCTAAGCACTGCCTTTCCTCCTCAGTGGTGCAGTGTGACCTCGTTCATTGTCGGTGTTGCACTCTCAATGTCACTCTGACTTGTGCTTGGAGGAGCCAAGCATCCTTTTGGAAGAGATTGTTAATTGAGGTAGAAAAATGGTTGAAGGAGGATTACTTGGTCCCTGCCTGCTACTAAAAAGGTAATTCAATAAAAACATCACTGAGCTCACATAATTACTTTTTCTGTGACTGGTTGAACATTATTATTATGTTCAGCCGTACCTCATGCAATAAGACTTAATTTAGGTTTTTGTTTGAGTGGAAGATTTTGGTGGGTAAGCTATGTCTGAAAGGTATAAATAAGGCAACAGGGAGATGGGAAGAGAAGTTACACAAATGCTACAGTGTATTTGGGTACTTGGTTGAAAATTCAGGTGCATTTGCATTAAAATACTGTATTTTTTATTATGAGTTGCAGCAGTAAAAAGGAAAAAATAAGAGTAGCTGTTCAGTAAGGAGTGAGAAACACATGCTATTAATTTATTAATGATAAACACAGCTGAGCGTGTAAAGGAGTGTGTTCTGGGGAGTGTGATCAACAAAGGAAGGAATTAAGATTGATTAGTTCAGATAACCTTTGCATTTTGAATGCGTACCAAGGCTTTATCTTTAGTTTCTGACACAATCTGAGCACAGTCTGGCAAAGGTGAAAGTGTTTATATGTCTGTCAAATGGGGAAAACTTGGAATGAAGTTGCCTGTTAGAGATTTCTTTTTTAGGCTACCACTGTCAAAACAAAACTTTAAGTCTTGATCATAGATTTAAACTCCACATACTGTGCATTCGCTGAGCCAGAACAGAACTCTTTGTCTGTAAATGCTCAAATAGTAAACAGAAATATATTTTTTTTATATATGGCAAAATTTTATGCAAAAAATATTTTTGCAATGCAGATAGAAAGTGAAAGAAATACTTTGCTTAAAAGATAGGTCCACATTTACCATCATTCTTCACAAAGGGATGTAATGAGTTCTAATTGTGAAGGTGATATTGCTTTTGATAATGCGATAAATTACTGTTGGCTCTGACCCGGAGTTGACAGACTGAAAGGACCATACAATTATACAAGTTTTACCCCATTTCCTATTGTACAAGTCACTTGACATCCCAGCTTTGCAAATCATGCCTGCATGTAGCAATTCAGTTTTTAAAATACTTTGGTTCATGACAAAATATTAGCCAAACTAATTAGAATCAGAAATGGGTTTATTGCCAAGTAGGTTTTCACATAGCCTACAGGGAATTTGCCTTGGTAATTTGGTGTATAAACTTCTGATGAAAGATGAAAAGGAAGTACAGCAATACAGTTTGCATTAGCTTTACGTGTTAAGTGCTTTTGAGCATGTTAGCATGCTGACATTTAGCTAAATGCTCCACTACGTTCTCCAGTTAGTCACTAATTGTGTCACTGGGCTTGTAGAGCTTTTCTACTAAAAACAGCTGCCTGATGCAGCTCTTTGGATGAGAGTGATGCATGAGAGTGAACAAAAATAGTTAAGTTGGGGGCCAGACAGCTAAAGTTTGCAGTGGCTATAGACACAAATACATGACAAAATCCAAATTTTGGGCCCCCAACAAGAGTTTATTCAGTGCTCTAAAACAATATTGTACTTACATAATCTCAGAACGCCTTTGTTAACCATTGAGCACCCTGCATCATTCAGGATTTTCCTTTTGATGCAACTGCACATCAGATGTGGTACCTTTTGTTGAGGGTGCTGGAGGGCTCTATAGGTACAGTAGTTGCATTTAGTAACTCTTGCACTCAAGTAAGCCTACATTTAACTAAATAAAGGAAATAAACAAGAAAGAAAACAATAAAATAATATTTTTAGACGAGACTTGAAAGAAGACACTGTTCAGACAGATTTATTTCCTCAGAGAGAGAGTTGTTGTTGCCTGGGCCCCTAATGGCAAAAGGCTCTGTCCCCTTTATCATTCATGGAGCAGAAAAAAGCAGAGTGCATTGATTACTTATGGTTGTCTTCAGGCAGCTTTTTAAACAATGAACAAAAGTAATAATTTAAAAAAAAAGAATAAGCAAAACACTGGCTTTTATTTAGCAAACATCAGAACCTATTAACCATAACTACAGTGTCAGTTCAGAAAGGAAACTGAAAAGATTGAAAATTGACCAAAATTTTGTTAAATGTTGATCTTCATGTTCTTCCTTCTATCACTTTTTGGTATTTTATTCATATCTCTCTGTAGAGCACTTTGTACTTTGTTTTGAAAAATGCTCTATAAATAAAGTTTATTATTATTATTATTATTATTATTATTATTATTATTATTAACAAATGGGAGCAGCATGGGTGGACACAGGTGAAGAGACAGGCCCGCAGAGGAGGGGTGATACAGTCCTACTTTTCCACATGGTCCCTGAGAAATCAAAATAGACACAACCTGTAACTAGAATGGCACTCAGTAGAGCGCATACCTCCACCAAGGCCCAACAGTCCCCTTAAATTAAACTGAATTGAGCCTTATAGCTAAGCCAACAAAACAATGCAGGTGAAAGAATAATAGGTTGATGAAACACAGAAACCAAATTACACTAAGAACAGCATTTATTCACAGCATAAAATCCCACTAATGAGAAACAAAATTACACTCAATAAATACGGATTTTTATTTGGATCCGCACCAAATTGTACACCTTCATAGATACCCACCTCCTACATATGCCTGAATTTCCTCATCAAGATTCATGCATTATTCACTGAGAAATTAACGATAACGTGGAAAAACACCCTATCTCGCGATGTTAACGAAAGTGATGAAAAATTCCTGGATCTGTCCCTTTATCCAGATCCACACCAAAATTTTATGGGTTCTTCCTTGGCCCATTCCCCATCCTCCCACCAAGTTTTGTTGAAATCCACATAACATAACATAACCTCCTTGGCAGAGGTAATAAAGAATTTTCAACTACTAAAACAGACTTCTACGATACGATACGACACGACACGACACGACACGATACAAGATATATCTACAGTAACTTTGTGCATAAAGTCAATTTCAATTTCACGTTCCAATAATGTAAAAATATCATACTGAGGTAAAAAGAAATGTTTTAATTGCATAATCGTAGATTGGGTTTTAAATGACCTCAGTAGGATGAAATAGAGGCTATTAAATTGATCATTTATAAACAAAAAACACAATTTTGAATGCATCACATGTGTGAAAAGGCCCTCATTAGACCTCTGTGTTGAGCTGTGTGGGAGGATTAAACACTAAATGGATTAAACAAAAGGACAATTTCCTGTCATTTCCTGTCATACTTCTAAACTCACTCTAGTCATTTTCAGGTAATCAACCTGTCTGTGGTTCATTGACCAGTAAAACACCCCATATTATATATATGATACAAAACACAGTGTTTGTTCAGTTGGAAAGATCTCTAACAACGACATCTGACAACCAAGAGCGTAGTTTTATTATCCTGATAAAAGTGACCTGTAAACTAATGTCTAAGTGACTGAACTACAGTAGAGATTTTCAGCTATAAATTTGAATCTGGGTGTTAAATTAGAAAACTCATACTCCATTTTCAGGCTCAATTACTGTCACATTTGACTTTGGTACAACATAGACCATTTTTAATATGTTTAGGTGTTCAGACTTCATTAGCTCATACCCCTTTTCACATTTCTTGCACTAAGTCTGAAAGAAAATTAGGCAAAATTACTTACTAAAATGTACAAAAAATAAAGAATTTGCTCTAGTTGTTGAATATATTAGATTTATGATTTTCAAATGACTAATAGTAAAACCAAAATGTCATTGACAAACCTGCTAATATTCACATACAGTCTGTAAGTCTTACTGTTATATACACATTTATCTATTTACATAAACACTCTGCTGGGATTTAATTGAACTCAGAGTTTGTTGAATACCAGCCCTTTCACCGGCTGTGAACAGATGTGAAGCAGATGTGAACTAATTGAAAGTCCACCACTGCTTCACTACAGCAGCTACAAATACTGGCAACCCCTTCTTCTGAGAGGATAAAGAGCACACTTCTAAAATTAAAACTACTGTCTACTACTTTCTACTGAAAAGGAGTATCTGAATGGGTTACAAAGTAAACAAAACACCAGCAAGAGGGATATGTTTATTGATATAATATGTTGTAATGGATGGAGTTTCGAATTTAAAATCCTGTGTTTTATTTTTAAACATCATTAACAAACGTCAAATGTCTTAAGTCAAATTAGTCTGGTGGTTTGTCTTTATCCCTCACCACCCTGAAGAAGGCTGCCATGTTGAAATGTTGGTAATTTGACAGTTTATTTAAACATTTTTTTACATTGTGGCTTCAAGTGTGGACTATTTCTTTTCCATGTAGTCAATTAACAGCCTTATGGACAAATAAGAACAGCAATTCTGTACGCGAGTAATTCACCTTCCACTGCATCTGTATTCGGGTTATGCAAATTACCTTATTTTCAAATTCAGATTACAGATTTTATATGTTTGCTGAATGCCCTCTTATTCAGCTGAACACATGTGGGTCCTGGTATTAGACAGATGATAATGCTATAGATGTCAGACAGCAAAGGTGCAGACAGTGACAACAACAAGTGTTGTTAAAGCACAGTTAAAGAACTAGTTGTTTAACTTAAGTTAAGTTAAAGTTAGTGTTCAGGCTGCCTTAAAAATTTAAGTTCACTGAATTTGAATCTGAATTTTTTTTTTTTTTTACAGTGTATCAATTTGTATGGAATTCAACTGTAAAAATTATTGATGATTTTCTCTTTGATTTGGGGTTGACCAAGTCTTTAGGTCGCATTTGCCATTAGTACATACTAAAACCACTAAATTAAAAAGATGTTGGCCTGAAGAGAGGTGTGTTTATTAATTCTTTTGCTTAATCAAGCAAACATATGAATTCGGTTAAAACTGCTTCAGAAATGGTTGAAGTCACAGACATCCATGTTTTTCTACAGTCTGTCAGAATACACAGTGGAGACATAGACACTACAGACCACCGTCACCTGGACTAAGAGACTATTCTGACTTAATCTGTACAATGTTGTGTGTAGATTAGCAGTTTGTATTGTCTGAAATTAAGTTTTTTTTTATTTATTAAAGAGCATCTGGATGAAGGGAATCAAATGCCAAGAAAGAAGAAAAATTGAGGTATCGACAATACACATTTGGATATGATTAGATTTAGAAAATGGTAGACAGGGATGAGAATAAACAAACTTTTGGATTATTTTCTGTGTTTTGACTACCACGCAGGTGCTCTCATGATGCTGTAAGATCAGTGACTGCAGAGTTGGCACCTGTAATGTAATATATACTTCACTGTTAATACAGTAAACTTATGACACTGTATAAACTGGTTTACAATTCCAGCAGGCAAAATGATTATAGTCAATATACATGCGAAAATAAACTTTTTTGCATTTTATTTTCAGAACTTGTTAAAATGAATTGTATCTGTTGTTTACTAGAGCACACTCCATTCAATGTCAGACTGACCTGATTAGGTGTGTGCTTTTAACAAATTGTGTGTTCAGACTGATAATACCATCCAAAATGCTTTCATTGACTGCCATTAGCTTGACCAAAACATAGGTTATTTTTCCTGCGTGTGGTCCAATCAGACACCACATTAACCGACAACATAAAATATCGTTCTAACACACCATACACCAACCTTTACTGATTTTATTACATCAATTGAACATAAAAAGGCTGTGTATGAAAACATTTAAATTGATCTGTGCTTGTTTCTGAATCACATGCAAGAGAAACAATTAAACTATTATGGTATTTTTCAAATTTAACTTGAATAGCATGATAATTTAGATCCAAAATAAAAGTAAGTTTTTTAAATAAGATTTCCAACAACTTTGTATCAGAAACATTTTTACTCTAAGTAAGTAACTAGTGAGACTCTGTCTGTTATTTCGAGCCAAGATAAACCTTTATGCATTTTACCATCATGTGCTCTCTAAGAATAACTAAGAGGAATAGAGGAATGCT
Source organism: Hollardia meadi (assembly GCA_037974645.1). NCBI lineage: Eukaryota > Metazoa > Chordata > Actinopteri > Tetraodontiformes > Triacanthodidae > Hollardia > Hollardia meadi. Next base: position 9,116,869 of record JBBPCS010000226.1, read on the forward strand.
TTGTTCTGAGCTTTTTGCAATTTCTTGTTTTGAGTGTTAGAGACTCTCAACAAAACTCAAGACTCATAACATGACCACTTGTCTGATTAGAGACCTTCTTTTTCTTCCTCCTCCTGCCATGAAATCTGCCTCCTCATGCATGAAAAATGAAGATGACACATGATTACAATAAACTTATTTTAGTGTTACTATGATAATTACTATGATATTTTCCCACCACTTCAAAGCACTTCTCTGTGTAGCTCAGCATTATCACGATGTGCCGTTGGTGACAAACGCTGTGAGTTCAAGACCCAGGTGAATCAGGTATTGTGCTGTGTGAACAAGGGCGGACTGGCCATCGGGAGTACCAGGAGTTTTCCGGTGGGCCGCTGGACAATGGCCCAATAAACCACATAGTATTTAAATAGAGACTTCAGACTCCAGTTAATTTCACAGTCCACGTGGGTCTGTCCCAGCCCCTTTCCCGTCGCTGTTGTCAATCAGTCAGCCACTCCACATCCGAACTTAATGAAACGGATGAAACACAGACCTAACCCCTAGCCCGGTTATCTGTGCTTAAAACATCATGGATATAAAACATGCGACGAAACGCTAAGGTGGTGCTGAAAAGTTGAGGGACAAAAAAAAAAAGAAGTCCCTCGAGGCAGGTGCAGCAACGTGCCTCAAAATGACAGACTTTTCGTTTGGTGCTGCTGCTACTTCTACCGCCACCAGTGGAGAAGGCAGTGAGGATGCCAGCGGCCCCAGTAGTAGGTGAACATGAGACAGAGAGCAGGGATGAGGGCAATAGGCATAGCAAGAGAGAGTCAAAGCCAGCACAGCCCCCAGAGCCCAGTGAGTGAGTGTTTCTGCAATGATAAATTAAAAAAGTGTACACAAGCTTTAGAGTTTGTGTATTGGTGTGTGTATTGGTCATTTTACCTTTTTTTTTGTTTTTTTGGTGCAGATAGAAATTGTTGTTCATATCTTTTCAAATTGTCATGGTTTCGGGTTTTGTTTATTTTCCTTGTGTTGTATTTGTCTTGGTTTCAGGTTTAGTTTGGTAGTTTCCTT
>JBBPCS010000226.1:9118024-9129210 GCA_037974645.1 Hollardia meadi
TATATAAAACTCTGTGAAGGCCACCCTTTAAGAAAAGTTTAGATCAGTGCTCAACCTCAAGAGAAAAACACTCAGATCCACTGTCCTGATCAGTGTCAAACCAACTTCACAGCACCAAGGACACAGCATACACAGAGAATAACCCAAACATGTGACCACTGTGACAATGTGCAACACATGTCAAATATAAAGGTGTCTTTGAACTGGCTGTTATAATGCACTTTATAATGCATGCTCTAAGGAGAGCTGTTCCTGTGTCTGTTAAAATTGTACAAGCAAATAGTAATTGATTCTTAATGCTGACAATTTAATTTAATTAAATATATGGTGCTACATTCACTTTCTGACATCCATGGTTAAATCAGATTAAACCACAACCACAGATTTGGATCCAAATTTGAGGCAGCATTGGGCACATAGCCCTGCTGCATCTGCAGGAAAGAAGTTCCTGTAAAAATAAATAAAGGTTATAAAATAACCTAAACAGTCTCCATTAGTTTGTCACATATGGTGAACTATATTTTTGGTTGTTTGATTAGCTTAAGGATATTTAACACCAACATACTGTAGCAACACACACATCTATAGTTGGTGCAAATGAACATTCGTTCAATATTTTGACTTGACAGCTCACCTAATAAACACATTGCATCGGTTTGTCAGATTACAATGTTCTGTGTACCAAGACAAAAACGACATTGTTAGAGTAACGCTATTGTACTAATTATCAAGAATGATATGTTTCAATGCGTTCTCATCCCAGTTCGTCACATACTGACGTTTTGTCATGTGCCCTTCATGTCATATGCAGACGCGCAAGGTACCCTTTGGCATCACCGGACAACGCGCTAAGCCTTCCCTGGCACACAACAGGCCCTTTAAAGGGCTCGCGCACCGCGCATCTTATCATGATGCACAAGGTCTATGTTACTTTGGTTAAGTTTAGGCACAAAAACTAAGTGTTTAGGAAAAGATCGGTTACGTCTGGTTAAGTTTAGGCACAAACGTCACATGGTTAGGTTCAGGAAATGACTGGTGATGCTTGGTTTCAAACGGGACGCGAACTCCAGTCTCCTGAGTGAAAGTGGTGTGTGTGACCTTCCACTCATCCACGACTTTCACTGGTCTCGGCGCTTTCTTGCTTTGGAAAGTACATTACGTTGCACTACGTCGTCTGCTGAAGTCATCTTATACTCGCACAGCCGGCTTTACATTACTGGTACATTAAACCCTTGTGCGTCTGGATGGGACACGAAGGTTCCGTGACAAAACGTCAACATTTGATGAGATGGGCATGAGAACAGGCTGCATGTTCAGGTTCTCGGCCTTCCTTCTGAGCTGCTTATCATCTGGTCATCCCTGCCCAGCCTCCAGAACGGCTCCATCTGCATTGCCTGCATTCCAGAGCTGTTCAACCTTTTGATCCTGCCTCCTGGTTGCCCTCCAGATCTGCGTCACCCTTTTATACCTCATACACAAGCGATAGTCCATCCATAGTTTCAGCTAGTTTGTTAAGTTTCACAAGCTCTCTTGGTGTTTAGTCTAATAAGTAGACAACTCACAAAATGTCAAGAAAGGAAATACTCTTTTCTTTTTACACACATTTTCCTTACTTAACAGAGAAATACAACTGCACACATTATTAATCAAAGTTTCTCTCTTTAACTGAACTAAGACCAAGCTTAACTCATCATAAAACACATCTCATTCAAATGGGACACAAACAAAATATAACTCACCAAAACTGTCTTGGTTTGTATTTCCACAATCACCTCTGGTTTGCTCGAAATAAATCTTTCATTCACTGAGTAAGATGTGAAAATATTCCAGGTTTTCACACTGCTGATGCGTGACTCGCTCTTGCTTCTCTGTTGCTTCACCGCCCTCCTGTCCCTGCCAGCGGAGTGGCTGTAAATCACCTCCATACTGCATCCCCTGTTGTCAAACTGCTCTCCGCTGGTCTCAGAGGTTGTGTCCAGTTCAGTCTGGCCTGCTAGCTCTACAGCTAACTTAGCCCACACTAGCTATAGCTGCCCCTTTGTAAGGTTTTGAATGGAGGACTTATACTTGTGTCAAAGTATTTTCACTGTCTGGTATCTGTATTATGATTTGAATACTTCTTCCACCACTATTTGTGATGATGATGCATGAATATAGAAAAGACAAGAGTGAGTGCTGTGGCTTGTCCTTGTGTATAGAGTACCCTCAAGCAGCTAACTTGCGTGTGTGGTTCTGGCCCAAATGCTCACGTGTTTCATGGTTGGGTTGGACTGATGTCTATGGCTGCCAAGAGCTGCAGACCAGCAAATTTTACTACGTTGCACAAGCACAAACATTAATTCACTCAGCATGAAATACACCATGAGATGGAGGAGCATCTAATTTCATTAATTAAACCTGTGATTACTCGCTTTTTCATGTCAATATGGCTGCAGTGAAAAAGGTCTCTAGAGTAGCTTTCATTTTCTAAAAACAGCTTACTGTAAAAAAGTAATAGGTTAAAGCTAGTAAACTAAAATATATACAACCCTTCCTGTAAACTCTTGACTTTTTCACAAAGTACATAGTTTGTCATTTAAGTTGAAGGACTTGGTGGGGATTCAAACCATGTTCACTAGGCCTGTACTACAAAGCAAGTTCAACATACCCAGGATATCTTTATGTTACCTGGCTTCACTAACCCTAACAATCGCAGTTAATCAAGCCAGGATTTCCCAATTTATCCATGAGCGTGTTCACATGAAAGAGGCGGTGTTTGCTTCATATGACCAGTCACAAACTCGGACAAGTCTACTGGTAGTAGACTGGCATATTTTACAAACAATGAGCAAATTATAATATTAGACAAATATGACAAAGTTAAACACAATCCAGGCTAAAAGCAACACAGTTGCAGCTGCCAAATGCAGGAAGGACAGTTAAAAATCGCAGACTGTGTGAATGCGTAAATTAATAAGCTTAACATCACTGCCCTGCCCTAGGTGTGCAGCATAAGTTACCATAATGATTTATCCCGATAAAAAGTGAACCAGCTTCACAACACTGAAAACCACTGAATTAACCCTTAAGTTACCTCGCTAACCACAAATCCCGCTTCGTAGTACAGGCCTCAGGTCATTTGTTTTAAAACTGCAATCCCTGTTAGATCTTGATCTTCCCTCACTATGTTTGTGCATCATGCATTTCATTGTGTAATTGCTGGGATGATGTAATCTTGAAATAATCGCTCTACTATGTTCCCTGTACTGCTGGTTTTGTTGCACATAGTTTACAGTTTATAGTCTACAGTTTATTTATTATTTATTTTACATCACAAACTCTCTTCATATCACAGAACATTATTATAAATTGTAACCACGGCCTCCCGATCATCATATACATGCAAAGAAGTGATGGAAGAAGCAGCTACATCGTGTGATGTTCACACACTGCAGAAATCCATTTAAGATGTTTATCCCTTAAATGCATACTTGTCTATTTCATTCATTTTATTCAATGAATTTCTCATTTTTCATCCAACTAACTTTTTTATTAATTTATATTTATTTTACATTTGATAGTATGCAAATTGTTTTCTACTGTTTTTCTCTTTTTAAAAAAAGGGTTGCTGGAGACCTGATATATGTAAGAGTGTTACAGTTCGGATATCGGATCATAGTGATAATAGTGTTTTCCTGTTTGGCACTGTTGTCTAACTGTTATTATAAATAAATACACAATGGTAAAAAAAAAAAAAGTCTATATTAACTTACAATCACAGTCTGTGATAGTCAGTGATAAATGTGCAAGGAGTTTTCCTAGCCAAATTTCCAATGTGGGAAGTCAGAAGGTCTAGCATCTAGATCTAGAAAGTGTCACACTTTCGTAGAAAACCTCAGCCTTCAGCGGTTGTGGCTGTGGCTGGAGAAATAGAAAGAGGCGCCACAACTTCCAAAAGCTGATGGATGCTTTAAAAACCTTTCAGGAGTCTTGCTAAACGTTTATTATGAAGACACATCTGCTTTAAGTTAAGGTAATCCCACAAAAACATGGGAGATGCCACATTTATCCATCCACGTTCAACGGCAACAGTGGAGCAAGGACAGAGCGCACAACCATGTTGCACAAGCAACTGACAGTGATTTGTGATTACTGAGCTGACTAATGCAGCGAATATGAAGAGGTGTGTACTACTGGCCTGTGTAGTAATACAATTCAGTATTGATTAGGAGTCACTGGGTCATATGAGATGGAAGCTGTTTTAAAAAAAAATCAAGATTATTCCATAAAAATATTCACATAAAATAGAAGACACATTCAAATCCAATTAAAAAAAAAGGTGTCTCTAATTTATCCAGTTTAGTAATACAATTCAGTATTGACCTGGAGTCACTGGGTCACATGACATGGAAGGAATATAAAATAGATGAAAGACATCCAATAAATAGAAGTGTGTCCTATGCAGTGTAATAATACAACTCAGTATTCATTTGGAGTCACTAACATGGAAGTGATTGGAAAAAAAACTGCAATTATTTTCTATTTAAATTAATTATACATTAAAAATCTAAATAGTGTGCTATATGAGATCACTTTATATAGACCTATAGTCTAATTCTTTACTCAGAATGTTCACTAATATGGGCAAGTTAGAAAAAAGGTATTGAAACTAGCCAAACTCTGTCAAACAGTAATTTATTGATGGTCCCTAAGGGAAACAGCAAGGGTTTGGAGGTGAATTTGATGTTTTACTGCCAACACTGGGTGAAATCTGTCAGTTTAAAACTAACTTATATACTTAACTTATCTTATTATATAACTACAAAGCCTGCGCACTTAGAGTTTGATATAGGTAGGCCAAAACAGGAGACACAAAGCACAATGTTACACAAAACAGAATTTTGATTTGTGTGTTAACCTATAGGCTATGGCACGCTAATAAAACTGAATTCAAATTTCTCTGGCAAATTTGACGATTTAATCATTAAACGCCCTGCTTTTATTATTTCAGATAGAAAAGTCCTTGCCTGAATTCATTTTTAACCAAAACGAACTTGATCGCCTCTGACTCGGAATATCTCAGTTTAGGAGGAGTTTGTGACTCTTGCGCTCTCCTAGGACCTTTACCAAAACGTTTTCCACAACGTGAGAGTTGGGTTGAGCAGTAACAATTAGGCTACTAGGACCTGTAGACACTTGTCGTGCAAAGTTCCAGTCTCTTGGTCAAGTAAACACTTTTCTGGGAAATGAGCCAAACTAACCGACAGTTATCTTGTAACAAATTTTGGCCAGGGGTTGAGAAAATAAAGAGAAGCAGCGTTGTGAGCGCTCCCAGCATGGCGCAAAACACTGAAGAAAGTCGCGTCTATTTCACCCAAAAACCTACGGGAATCGGTGCCGGCAGGCTGACAGACACCGACAATGCAGACCCAAACACTTACGGATCCGGACACATGAATCGGCTAGCCTGTGACATGGAAAAACACTGCTGTCAAACAGCTGCTGCTCCTCGGGAGGAGTTGTTAAACCCTGGCAGCCGTGTGGGCGACAGCCGCTCTTTTACTGCCTGCGCCACAATCTCAGAAACAGCCAGGGAGCTGTGCAAAGCTGTGTCCGTGTCGCTGGGACTGGCCATGGAGTCCAATGACTCAAGCGACATGGACGCTGCTCTCCCCCCGTGTGCTGCAAATGACCACATAAGAGGAGAGTATTTGTTCGGAGTTGGAGCCTTGCCTCTGAACTGTCACGGAGCTCAGGCTGTTATCGCCGAGTACAAGTGCCCGGACCAGGATGACCGGCCCCTGCCCGGCCAGAAGCAACTGGTGGGGATGTTCAAAAGTTCAGAGAGTGCTGCGCGTCTGCAACATCTCACCTCCACTCGGACATCTGTGGGTGAGCAAAACTTCACATTGTGCAAGGCTGATGACATAACTTCAGAGGAGATAGATCATCTGGACACGGCGCGCGCTGCCTCTTGCCCTTATGCCCAATCAACGCCAGGCAATTTGGCTCCAGAGAGGCCGTGCCGACTCTACAAGCCCCCCGATGAGACAGGGGACTTCGGGGAAGCCATGGAGAACAAGTTCGGTGGTTATCAGCCAGAACTGTACGGCGTCCGAATCAAATCGGAGGAGCCTGGATCTGCCAGTGCGCTGTGGGGCAGCAATTACACATTTAACGAGAAGTACAACTCTCAGTGTTGGGGTTCGAGGCAGTGCATGAACGCACACAGCACGGGAGCCAACACCGCGTTATGTAATCCATATGAAAGGAGCGTCGTGCGTCCGGAACAGTGGTACCCTGGCGGGATGCTGAGGCCACCGTATCCCAACTCCAGCTACGTGAAGGCTGAAGTCGGCGAATGGCTCGATGTCGCCTACAGTGACACCAGGTAAGCTGTTGCAATAATAATAATAATAATAATAATAATAATAATAATAATAATAATAATAATAATAATAATAATTGTATCGTGTGATTAAAACGTGTAAAATGTCTAGGAAGAAAAAGGTGACATTACTCTGACAACAAAAAATAAACCTGACCACTGTCTGACCTTAATCTGACCCCAGGTATGAGAGTTAAGAATCTGTCATCTATAGTTACTCCAACGTATTAGACGTTTTGGCCAATATATGACAGTCTGCTGGGCAGTAACAGCAACAAAATGCAACACACAGGAATAGATGTATTTAATATAAACATGTATCCTGCTTTTTAAACGTATTTCTTACAGTTTAATGTCTTGATCTTTTTTTAATGACAAGGAATAGATTTATTCTACGCGTATTATTTTTCAGTTACAAACCAAATGTCAGACTTAACAAATAAGAAAAAAACATTCATTTCCATCCCATTTTCTACTGCGTATATTTTAGGGCATTATCAGGCTACTTAATATAAATGAAAAGGAAAACTTCAGCTCACCAAAATGAGGTTGTAGGCTTTGTTTTTTTAATACAGATTCAGGAAGATGTTTGCATGGTTCACATCCTTGACATTTAAGTGCATGTGCAAGAAGCAAACTGATTCATTGTTTTTCTATTTGAAACAGTTTCAAAATGTTTCAAGTTCCTTCAGACAATTTGAGAGTGGAAGAAAAATGCGTTTTACATTTACGTGTTCCTTTAAATTGGAGTAATACCCCATTATAAAGCCTGTATAAAAAACATGCCTTATTAATGTCAACATTGTCAGCGATAATATCTGAGATTTGTTATTCAGTAAATCCATAAATTTCTATTCAAGAACATTTCTCTTCATAGTGTGCTTTATTTATTTATTTTTACCTATCTACCCTCTTTCATCAAACATAAACAACAGAGTTTTCAGTGTTTTGTCCTGTTCACCTACTCATAACATCCCTGTGAACATGACTGGAGAGAGTGTGATTCTATAATTTAATACGGCTACAACTGTTTCTGAATGCACTCTATGAAGAAATATGTGGCAGTGAAATGGGTTCTTTGTCTTCTCACATGTGGCTTGTAAGCACAGTTCTTTTTTAAAGAGAATATTATCACGGAATTTCTTTCAACTGAATTCATACTGATGTGACTACATAGAAACGCACAAAATCAAATAACAATAAAGTCATGTTTGACATTTATTTGTCTTCTGTAAGCTGCTGATAGTTGTGTGACACATACATACATTAGTTGATCATTTTAGAAATGTCTGGTTTTTGAGTGACATGCAGCTGACATCATGCCCTTTCTGCGACTGTCTGTGATTTCACAGGGCTGGTGAATGATTGAGAACACTGACACCAATGTGTCTGGCTATTATAGGTCAGTACGCTAAGACCCTGTACAACTGTGTATGTATACAGTGAAGTACTAAACCAGAAACATCTAAGCCAGGAATGTAAAGGAAGCAGAAATCAGTCTTATTCTCACATTTGAAGAGTGAAAGCAGCTGCAAAATCCTGAACCAAGAGCTTCTTTTAATTTAATGTCTGCAGAGAAACACATGGAGGTTTAGCAGTGTGGTCTGCCCAATCTACTGAGCTATGACCTGATTTCATCTGCTCAACAAGACACAGATCCTTAAACATACTTTGCCTAATGGCAAAATGTCAATACTGGCTTTGTTTTTATTGATATGGTAATTTGTCTTTAGTGAATATTTTGTCTGTAGGCAGCGTGAGGAAACATGGGACAAGGGAGGTTTTATGGTATGCAGTTTAGACTTTAAGGTCAGCAGGATGTCCACACAAGTGCACAAGCGCAAAGACCTTGGAGCACGGTGAGATCCGGCGTCCCTCTTGCTTATCACAAGTCCTGCAGCTTGTTTCAAGAGGCAGGTTTGTTGAACTATCTGGACAATGTTACTAAATGAAACCCAGAGCTACTCTTTGATCTAACCCTGCTACAGATTTTTTTTTTTTACTCTGCAAAGTTTTCCAGTAAGGTTTGCATTTCCCTTATCTGAGTCTGAGTATGTGCATACATATCATACAGCTCATCATTTTCAGAATGCATGATGATGGTTGCAGCAGTATGCTGGGGGAGCACAAATGAAGGGAGCGGTGCCTAAATGTTTTTGTAATAGCGCAACAATCCCCTGCATTCAGGCGGCTCCATTTTGAAACTCCTTTGGTACAGTGGCCTTAGAGAAATTAGCTGAATCAGGGATCATCATCTGATGATCGTAGCTCAGTTTTTCCTGGACTGTTTAAAAATATACAGATCAGGGGGAAAGTCATAATAAATTGCTGTAGCTGTAAACAACAATCGCCGTTCATTTAGCTATAAGCTGCAGTGATCTGCTGCTCATCAGTAACAGGCTGAACTCTGCTGGACTGTTTTCCATCTCAACATTGATTCATATATTTTTTTGCCTTGAGCGAGTACCTGTTGCTTTGCCTCTTGTTTCTGCTGCTGAATTAGGCCTTAACGGAAACAACGTGTGCCTCAATATTATTTACTAAAAATACAGTGCAGTGGAAGACTGCACGGCGGTTTCATCTAGTCTAAACATGTTGAATATCAACAGTATGTAGTTCATTACAGAGAACGATGCCATCAAAGAACAAATCAATGTGTTTAAACATCATGGCCTGTTGTGGCAGTGACCCGACACAGTTGGCTGACGGTATACGGCATGGCAGTAATGTGTAGGGCTATCATACTTAAAGTTAGAACATTTTAACAGGACATTTAAGTTTTTTCTAACTTTAAAATACTCAAAATAGTTCTTAACTTGTGATTATGTAGTTTGTTTTAGGCTCCTTTTTAAAACATTTCTTTGTTTGCATTTTCCTGCACTTTGCACCAATAAAGTCACCCGTTTTAAACACTGTTCTGCCATTTTCTGGAATTGTTCTACCAAAGAGATTTCATATGATTGCCATGTCGGCACAAGCTGTACTTTTATTTTAATTATCACACAAACAGAGAGAAGTGATTGACTTATCTTTAATGACTGGCCAGATTTTTTTTTTAAAAAGAAAAAAAGAAAAATTCTCTTATTCAAAGAACAGGGTGAGAAGTGGACCTTGTATGCCTCAGATTTTGACTCATCTGTGTGTTAAGTGAAGCATGAGTGGAGTGGGAGCAGAGCACTTACCTGAGAGCATTGAGTGCAGTGAGAGAAATGTACAGTAGAGGAGTTCAGTAAAGAAAGTTAGTGTTAGTCAATGATAATATTGGTATACTTGCAGTGTATGAGATCTATTCACAGTCCCATACAATCTCCTTTTTGATCGCCCTGTATGTCTTCTGACCGAGGAGGAACTGCATTCCATTAACTCACCCGTGAATGAAAACAGATTTTACCATGTAGCTTAAGGATACAACACTATATACACAGTTTCCAGAATGAAACGAGGCAAACAAATTAAAATCAAGCAAGCTGAAGCAACAACAGGAAAGCAGCTATTACAGACAGTGATTTTTATTTGATTAGATATGCAGCAACATAAAAACACTGCTGCATGCTGCATTTATCAAACAGCATTGTCACAACCGAGTCAGTATGCGGCGCCAAGGTCAGACCCTCAGTGACGTGCACACCAAGATACTTGTAGCTGTCCCCTCTCTGCTTCAACTATCTATCCTGCTTCAGGTCCTCTACCTCCGTCAGGTAGGACTTTTCTTTATTATCTGTGTTTGCTGTCAGCAAACCTGATGATGGTGTTGCAGTTGAAAGTGGCTACACATTTGTGTGTGTACAAGAAGTGCAGCAGGGGGATCGAAATGCAGCCCTGGGGTGATCCGGTGCTAAGGATCAGGGCGGAAGAGGTGTGTCTGCCCACCCGGGGGTCTACTTGCCAGGAAGTCAAGCATCCACATGCTCAGTGGGGCGTTTTATTCCTGGTCCTTGAACTTTGTGACGAGCCTAGGGAATGATGGTGTTAAAAACTCAAATCTGTATTTAATGAATCAGTAATCTCACATAGCTCCCTTTCTTGTCCAGGTAAGATTGGGCGCTGTGGAGGATGTGTGCCATGACGTCTTACTTTGGTTCAGTGTGCTGGGTAGTGAGGAGTAGATGCAATCTATGACCAGCTGTTCAAAGCACTACAGAGGTGAGTGTCACAATGCGGTAGACATTCAGACAGGCTGGTCTTCTGGGCACAGGAGTGATGGTGGAGTTGCCATTGGTAAAATATCGTGAAGACCAGCACTAGTTGTTCAGCACATAATCTGAGGCCCTGTCTACTGATATCATCTGGTACTGCTGTTTCTTGGTGTTCACACACTTGAAAGCCCTCCTGACATCGTGCTCAGAAGGGAGATAGGTATGAAAGGTGCACCCACCCATCCATTGACCCGTACTTCAGCTGCTTTAGCTCACTGGTTGCCGATGCCCACAATGTGGGCATAAATATTGGCCTGACATGGAGAAAGGGATGGGCTTTAGACCTTCCCACATGCTTCTAGGTTCGCCCTCCTGGTTTCTACTTTTGTGTAATAAAGATAACATAAGAACTATACACAGTCAGACACCGTCCCTCTACACTTAGGTCCGTAAGTATTTGGACAGTGTCACAATTTTTGTAATTTTGCCTCTGTACACCGCCACAATGGATTTGAAAGGAAACAATCAGGACGTGGTTGAAGTGTAGACTTTCAGCTTTAATTCAAGGGGTTGAACAGAAATATCGCATTAACCATTAACCATTTCGGAATTACAGCCATTTTTATGCATAGTCCCCCATTTTCAGAGGCTCAAAAGTAATTGGACAAACTAACATAATTATA
>JBBPCS010000226.1:9129310-9151553 GCA_037974645.1 Hollardia meadi
AATCCATTGTGGCAGTGTACAGAGGCAAAATTACAAAAATTGTGTCACTGTCCAAATACTTATGGACCTAACTGTATGAAACTCCACTCTTGAAATCACAACAGGATCTTTCATCCCTGCACGCCTGTAAATCCAGAAACTTCCAGGACACAGGACTGGTTAGTCTTTGATTCTCATCACATAAATACCCCACTTGACAAACTGTTCTCTGGTACCAAGCAACCTGGAATGAAACTAATAACAACAACTGAAAGTCAGTATATCTAGTCAAGCTGGCTGATTTAAAGCTTTAACTGCAGCACATTTATACATGCTTTAGAGCTTTTTGCTGTGCTCTGGTCTGTTGAATTAGCGATCGTGATTTTGATGAGAGAAGTGTACAGTATATATCGCACAACTTCACATAGCAGTGTGCTGTATTCTCTGGACTGGACTCAAGTGTAATGGGAGGACTGCTTACACCTTTGCAAACCATTAATAATCTGATTATCTTTTTTGTCCTATCATAAGATAACATTACTCGTTACAAAAACATGGTTTACCACCCTTCTTTTAAAACTTGTAGACCTGTGTATCATCCTGTGAACTTCCTGTTTTCAAAAGCAGGATTTATAGACAACTGACCCGTCACACTGTAATTTAGCCTAGTGAGAAAGAAGTTGAAGGGATTAGATCGGCACAATAATGGATAATAGGGAGTTTTAGTCTGTTCTAAGTTTCCAAAAAAAAGGTAAACCTACCTCTTAAGATGCAAATTTAACTAATTCAAAGTGAATTTTGTATCCACTGCACTGGGGATTATTAATAGCTACCTTTGTTGATCTGAGCGTCTAGAGCATTGGCATACTGATCTTGACATGCATATTTTTCACATTTATTGGTAATGGATCCCAGACCACATAAGAATTCCTTGTCACTGTTCATCACCTCATCCCCTTATTTATTTATTTAAACTAGCGTCTCATTTTATTCATTATTCCCTGATTCTCTAATTACAGGATTTAGCTAATTAGTGTTGAAAATGAAGTCAGTTCAGATGGTTTATTTATAATATTGTTTCAAGAGATACTGTACGTAAAGACTAGATGTATAGCATCATGCATTTTAATTGATTATAATGTCAGTTTCTCTGTCTGTCCTCCACACTGGAGGCTCTAAAGTGAAGCTTCATCTTGTCTCTTTTACACTAAACCTTGATATCTAACTTGCGCGTCACTGAGGCAACGTTATGTCTGAGCTTTTTCCAATCTCTCTGTGTTCAAGGCTGAAGCTGGGCGCTCATTGCGCCCCCTTACCCCCAACCCCTTGGCCGCCGTGTTGACGCTCAAATCTTTCCCACACCGTCCTCAGTCATCACACTCTCTGCCCTCCTTAAATCACTCACTCAGAGGCCTTGGCACAGTTCTGAGGAATGAACAGTAACTGCTTTGTGGTTACAGTTTGGACAGTAAAAAAACAGAAAAGTAAAAAGCAATTATGGACTTGATGGTAAATGAGTTCACTGTTAGACTCTATTTGTCCTAAACAGACTGTTAGTTAGTTAAACAATAAAGTGGCAGTGACCCAGTTGATACGTCCAAGTGAGGCAACATCAACAATGGACTCAATAATGAAAATAAATGATAGTGATTACAAAGATATACTAAAGTGACCAGCAATCAAATGCCAGTCATCAACAGAAGATCAACAACTTGTTTGTAACCTATATGAGTGTCTTGTATTGTAGATGCCCCATGTTTCATATGTTTGATTGCAGGTTTGAGACTGGCAGAGAGCACACCTTCCCCATGGAGTTCTTCTTTCCACCACAGAGGACGTGCCTGATCTGTTCGGACGAGGCGTCCGGCTGCCATTACGGTGCGCTCACCTGTGGCAGCTGCAAGGTTTTCTTCAAGAGAGCTGCAGAAGGTAAGCCTTAAAAGCTGGCAACTGGGCTGCTGAGCTTTGATTCTGTACATCCAGTGTTTAAAATTTTCAATCATTCAACTGGTTATTAACTACAAGTGGTTTCTCTGTCCATGCAGGCAAACAGAAATACCTGTGCGCAAGCAAAAATGACTGCACTATTGATAAGCTACGAAGAAAGAACTGTCCATCCTGTCGGCTGAGGAAGTGTTTTGAAGCCGGAATGACACTTGGAGGTGGGCTGGATATACTAAAATCTCCTTATAAGAGAATCAATTATCGTTTATTTTATTTTATTTCTGTGGTTAATTATAGCATTACGAACTACTGACTATTTTTTTGTAATACTTGTTATCATCAGTTGCTTTCCACTGCAGACGTGTACAGTATGACTATGCATTTAAAATCTATATATTTGTGCTGTAATAAACACTTGGCACTGCATGCTGTATGAACAAAGCCCACTACTGAGAAAGTGAAGTCCTAAAAGTGAAACTATTAATGGTTTCCCGAGACCAAGTACTTTATTCTCTCTACACTGCACATCTTAGCTGGCTCTCTTCAATTGCAGCATCATCACAATAGGGGATGTTACTGATAATCAAGCCCCTCGCTGAGCTGCCATGCAATTTAGACCTATTCCATTCACTTCTCCTTACTGTCACACAGACCTACTCGTCATATTAGGCTGTAAAGATTGACATGTAGTGGACTAATTTTAGTCCTGTGTTCAATTTTCACTCTCTTCCATTTTCTCATTCTGTTAACGGTGAAAATTGTGCTGGAAGCACAAAGCTGACATGAGACATGTGAATGAAAGCTGCAGACATGCTGGCAATTTTGCCACCAGTCACTGACAAACCCATGGAGGGAAAATGTGATCTAATGCTGTGATCGTAAGTAAAAAGGCACACCTTTTCTAGTTGTGGCTAAAAAGAGCCTCTTTTCACTTATGTTCTCATCCTAGACATGTCATTCATTCTCGGTATTTCACAGGGAAAATTTATGATGATGATTTGTGGAAGTGGAAGCATAAAAATTAGACATTTGGTGTTATTATCATCAAGATTTTTTACTCAACATACTTCAAAGCCATGGTCATAAAACTTTGAAAGAAAAATGCTCCTAAATCCACTAATTGGATTTTGATTCATTTATTACAAAATTGCCAATGTATTGGCAGTTATATCAGTTAAATTCTAAACATCTGTTCAAGACTGCAAAGTATAGATATTATAAATTGCTTGAAGGTTTCATTTTTATAAGTTGAATTCCATATTATTCCTGGAATGTTAATTACATCCCCAAAGAGAAGCTGGTTACTGAAGGAAAGAAGCTCACTGCACATCTGCAAATCAGCATCTTACACTGATGATTGATTTTATAAACATGTCTATCACAGCAAAACCTTTTATAGTTCAGGACCTCAACCCAAGCTTCCAGAACAAATTGTGTCTCTAACTCAAAGTGCACACAAAAGCCACTTCAGCTACCGTTTCACTAAAGTTAATGATTTACAAGAGTTGCCATTCTCTTCCAACTTCTTAGTGGAAAAAAGGCGGTGATGTAGCTCCGTTATTCAAAAATGTCACTTATTCAAAAATGACTTATATTTCTAATGTGGTGATAAAAGTATTTTACAAAATGATGAAATCTCTTGAATAAATGACCACAGCTCTTTACCTTTACAGCCACAGTTCAGTGCAGAGTTTTATGAGGACTGTTGTGGTGAACAGACTTACCAGAAAAAAATTGACTTTCACTGTAAGCACCATGGCTTCCAGATCATTGTTTGGGCATTAATATATATAGTAATTTTAATTTTTAGTTCAACCATCAATTCTCAACATAGAAGCCCAAATCCTTTTCCGCAGAAAGTCCCTCTGACTTCTCCTGGGGGATCCCAAAGTATTTTCAAACATGTTTGGAGCTCTGAACTCTTCATCTTGTCCTCATGTGTCCCGAGGTCTTCTCCCAGTTGGTTGTTGAGAAAAAGGTAGCTTGAAGCCACATTTACTTTCTCTAGATGCAAAGTATTAGTGAGTCAGTGCTAAAGTCAGTCACTTTGCAATCCGGCTCAGTCATAACAAGATTATAATCGAGTAATGCTATGGTATTACAGCGGTAGAATATGCATTGAGAATGTATTAGTTATATGAAATAATAAAGTTTAAGGTTATATCAGGGAAAATATTGTAATAGGAGAGAAAAGCATGTCAGTAATAACAATAATAATAAAGATAATAATGCTGTAACATAAGGTAGAGCTGCTGTCCAACCAACAGTGCAAAGCTCAAAGAGAATCTTACAGATGTCACAACAATTAGTTGCTCATCAAAATTTCCAGTTTATTTTCTGCCAATCAAGAAATCAATTAATTGAGCTTCTGTGTAATGACAGGCTATTAATAATCAGCAGGGTGATACTCTCTTAGCAATAATGGAACAATGTTTGTATAAAATCTTTGCAAGTATGCAGTAATATTCTTCTTCTTCTTCTTCTTCTTCTCCTTCTTCTTCTTCTTCTTCTTCTTCTTCTTCTTCTTCTTCTTCTTCTTATTATTATTATTATTATTATTATATGAAGGGGGTGTTTTGATGAGACAATGCAGTAATAACAGAGTAATACCCCTTTAGTCATGAGGTAATATAGGGTATTAATTACAGCAAATAATGCTTAACAATTTCTCACATGAAAATACATTCAGTACAGTATTTTTTATGTAATAACAATAAATCATGGCTGAAAAATACTATACCATACCATTGGTCCTAGTTTAGTTTAAGTTTAAGTATAACTAATAATGGCCCTGACTTGTACTATGTACATATTTCCAGGTAATACGCCTTGGCATTCAAAGTATTTTCATTAATATAACTATGAAATTGAGAAGAAAGAGACAGTTTTGTATGATTTTAACATCAACCCATTAGCCCGACAGGTATATTGCCAGTGTAGTCATTCATTACTATCCAAGTTTGACTGCAAAGCCATTTCACAATTATTCAATTTCATTGTAAAACCTTAGAGTCTATCTGGATTGTGCCTGATAGATTAACTACGGGACCACTAGCGTGTAATGGGAAGATGTTTTTAAGTAACAGGTAACTATTTGGAAGGCTTTAGTTGACTTCTTTTGTGTCAGACTCTCTCCCTAATACCCAGAAACACAACTTACACTGGTGAGCTAATGATGTAATGACATCTACAAGCTGGACACCACAGTGGGATCTGTAATAGCACAAGAGGAGGAAGAATTGCTATTTTACTGAGGTTAGGATAAAGATGGTAAAGATTATAATCATAATGAGATAAGTAAATTGAGCAGAAAATGTCCAACAAATTTTACAAGAGCACTTTGATTTAAGTGCAAATGGGCTTGTAATGGATATGTCTGCAGCTTATTCACTTGAGGTCATTTGTAGCTGGAAACAAAGTACACTGACAACTGACTGAATTGTTCCTCTGACTGTAATCTGTGAGTGTAACAAATGCTGAGCTTGAATTCAACCCCCTGTTTATATTGGTTTCAACTCAAGCATGGTAATCTTAAGGTTAGCTCAACCCAACCTGTTTACACTGTACTCTGCAAAGATCAGATGGCTGCCTGTGTCACAGTTGAGAATCCCAGAGAGGAATTTTTAATTAACCATTTCTATTTGAAATGTTTGTTATTGGATCAGATGTGGAAGTGTGAGACTTGCAAATTATCCTTCTTATATAATTTGCAATTTGCTCTCACCTCTGCTACTTTTGAGAGAGACTTAAGTCATGTCTATAACTGGCAATTCAATATTTATCCAACTGAACTGAAAAGCCAGGCTGCAGTTTTAATGAGACATCCCTTACACAGAAGCCACAAGAGGCAATTGCATGACAATTAACAGTTAGTTTTTTACATTCAGTCAACATTGATAAAATGGATAAAAGTGTGCATGATCATCATAGTTAATCTATCTCCTCGTATTTTGATTTGGAGTTTGTTTGTTTTTTACTCTTAAAGCCAAAATATGAATTGTCAAATTAACACCTATTTTAAAAGATGTTGCATACACCTCTGTAACGCATTTAAAACTTGTCAGTTAGTCCCCATCTGTATTTGTCTGTCGCTCACTCTCAGGCACAGCTGTCATTCAGAAATAACAACTGTTTGCATCTCTAATACTTGTGGAAATAAAACAGTCAGTTATTGAATGCAGTGAATGGTTATTGGTTTTAAACCTGTCTGTTAAAGAACCGGGTGTATTTGGCAGCTGTTCAGCAGAATATAATTATTCCATTCTGATTGCATTGCTACTTACTGTACATTACAGTCTACTCCACCAAATCAAAGACCTGCTCCAATTTAGTTTGTAAGTGCAGATTGTCATATGGAGCAGCTGCCCCAGGAGTTTCAGCATTTGTGGGGAAGAAATTATGGCTTTTTCACTGGATTGATGGGACCAGCTTTTTTTTTTCTTCTTTTTTTTTAAGGGACAGTTCATCTCTCTCAAATCAAAAAACTGTATTTCTTCTCTTCTCCTCTTACCTGCAGTGCTGTTCATCCATCTAGATTGTTTTGGTGTGAAGTGTTGGAGATATTGGCCGTAAAGATGTCTGCCTTCTCTACAACATAATGGAATTAGATGGCACTTAACGGCAATCATGACCCAATTACTCGAGATAATACAGAAAGAAAGAAAAGAGTTCCTAGATAAAAACTCTCACTACAAGGTCTGTGGATTATCTTGAGTATCTGGGTCATGATTTCTGCAAAGAGACATTACTGTTTAGCTTTTTCAAATGTAAGTTTTATTCTAAGTGCCATCTACTTCCATTATATTGGAAAGAAGGCAGACAGCTGATATCTCCAACACTCTGCAACTCACACCAGAACAATCTAGATGGATAAATAGCTCTACAGGTAAGATGAAAAAATTATGTATTATTTATTTTTGATTTTGGAGTGAACTGTCCATTTTAATATATGCTATATGTTTTTGGCATTTTACCGTCTCATAATCATTATATGCTTTGCAGTGCATAAGGAAAGAAAAATATAATGCAGGTATGCATGATTTAGTGAACGGTATAGTTCAAGGATATCTTTTCCACACTACAAAACTTTCTATGGAGAATATGTAATACCAGGTGGGGGGGAAAAAAATCATTTATACTTTTTTATCAGAAGCAAGCTCTCACACATGGTTACCACAGGTATTTCTGCCAGATGAGGCTCATCTGTTCAGAGAGTTTTCTTTCAAATGGAATATGATCCAATCTCTTCAAAGCTATTAGTAGAGTATTGTTGGGTAAAATTGATATTTCCTTTAAAAGGTTACATAGGTTACTTAAAACCCACAGTTGCAGTATGAGACATTTCTAACAGATGATTTTGAAAGTAGAATTACATTAATTTTAAGCACAGTCGTGTTGGTTTCAAAAGTTTCCTCTAAAGTTCAAAAGACAAAAACAGTTACCCATATTGTGTGTGCCGTATGTTCGGATTGTGTTATTTATCAATGATGACCTGAGAGGATTTAATTCATTCATTTTTAATCAGCAATTTTGTGGTGATAAATACAGTTTTTGTGCGAGTGTCTATGATTGTGATCATTTTTTGAAAGGGGAAACCCGCAGGTATCATCACTGGAGCATCGTCTGTTCATTCTGCATGCTGCATTTAGCTGTAATGGGTGCAATTGAGTAGTAAAAGAAGAAAATCAATCATGGCGCCAGACACAAGTCTTTAGAGAAAGAACAGTCAGTCAAAATCAGTCAGATGTATAAAACTTGAACTGATGGGATTAAAGATCTGAATTTTAGCTCTTTAATCTTGTTTATTGAGGGTAAAATTCAGTGTGGAAAAATGTATCATTTGATTGTAATGTCATTTAATATCATTTAAAATCATTTACAACACACATGCTGATCTGGCAGATTGGAGATTGAAGACCAGGCTTGCATGTTAAATGGCTGTGTGATGAAAGACCATAAACATGAATTGCAATAGCTTGAGTTATATCCCTTTTATAAATTGACTGATTCTTAATTTTTTGCTTTTGTTTGTAGCACGTAAACTAAAGAAGATTGGACAACAGAAAAACCCTGAGGAGGATCATCCTGTTCAGGACCATTTAGAGGTTATGCAGAATGTCTCTCCTAAATCAGGCCTGAACTTCAACTCCCAAGTGGTCTTCCTCAACATCCTGGAGTCCATTGAGCCCGAGGTGGTGAATGCAGGACATGACTACGGCCAACCAGACTCAGCTGCCACCCTGCTCACCAGCCTCAACGAGCTGGGAGAGAGACAACTGGTCAAAGTGGTCAAATGGGCAAAAGGATTGCCAGGTAGGACACTATTTGAGGTTTTTGTTACTGCTAGTAAGTCATTTTTAATAATAATTTTAAAAAGCTGTTAGTTATAAAAGAGACAAAAAATGCAACAATGTGAAGCCTTTATTAAGGCTAATAACACTGACATACAGTACTATCATCTAATAAGTTGTTTTGGCTTACTTGTTATTTACACATGCAGCCAACACAGAGATACATTAGCATTCATTTGAAGTGCTTGTGTCGACCTGATAAATGCAAGCTTAATGGTCACGCTTCTTGTAGCTCTGTTTTGCTTGCCACCAACTCCTGGTGGAAACAATTAGCCTAGTGCACAGTGGGTTTATTTGAGCTTTATTACTGCTGCTGTCTGAAAACAGTGTTAATGAATGCCACAAGAATGAATCAGAACCATTGACTGTATATAAAGATGGATGACATAAAAGTGAAACCAAAACATCTCGATCGCCCCCTGGTGATGGGCTGCAGTATAGTTACATGAATCCTCAATGTTATCAGGTAGGACATGGGCCAAACTAAAAACTCAAAGTACACGTCAAATACATTTTTGCCAAAGATGGTTTCTGTCGTTTTAGGTAGTTCTTATCACGCTGATGTATGTTCACGTTCATTTTTTTAAATCAGTTTGGTTTCAATTAGTTATTTAATACTATAAAAAGGGGGTGAAACATCATAATTGACAGCTGAGCCCTGCTCGTGATTCAGGCGGGCGGGTGTATCGGTAGGAACTCGATATCGCAGCTCCACCGTCTGATCACTACTTTGCAGACTCTGGCTCCAAATGACGTATCCAGGATATTTTGGCTTCATTTTTGTATAGTGGGAAGTGGAGATGTGTTGTCCATTTTTAGGTATGTCAATGATCAATGAGATTTGGATTTTGGCTCAGGTTCAGGTTGAAGAGGCTGGAAAGCTAAGGTATGAAGCAACACTGACCATCTGGCCATTCTCTGGAGAAAAAGGGGGAAAGAACCAAAGAGATGAGTGGCCTGGACAATTAAGATCAGTGGTGCAGGAAGCTCAGGCAGGTGGTCCGTATACCTGACAGTGGCGGTGCAGGAAAACTCTCACATGGTGGGCAGCCTGGGGACTGAAGAGTAGTGTAGCAGGAAACCTCAGGACATCTTGCAGATCGGATAGCAAAGGAGCAGGACGACTCAGGCCGGCCGCCTGGGGACTGGACAGCAAAGAAGCAGGTGATAATTAGGGCAAGAGAGGTCAGGTGGACAGCTGCAGGACTGGAGAGCCAGAAGAGGCTGCTTGGAAAGGTTTGACCACGACCAGAAGGCATGGCAGATGGGTTGAGTTGTTCAGGAGGATGACCAAGGCAGGGCAGATGAGCGGAGATCCAGGCAGGGGACTACCTGACTCGGGTGAGACAGGCGACGGAGCGCTAGCCAGCTCAGGGGAGGCCAGCCAACTGAGGTGCAGATGGGAGGCTAGTAGGTTTGAGGCTAGCTGACTGGGAGGTAGGCCGGAGGCTAATGATCCCCAGGCTAGTGGCTAGTCATCTGTGAAGCAACTGGAGGTTAGTAGGCCTGAGACTAGCCAACTGGGAATCATGCAAAGTTCTAGCTGGTGAAGTGCTAGGCAGCTCTAGGGAAGTGCTAGGAGGGTCCATGGAGGTCTGGGAGCAGATATTGGAAGATGCAGAGAAGGCTGGAATAACAGGTTCAGGAGAAACAGGATCTGGAGCAGTGCTTGCTTAAACCTTCCACGTGAAGAATGCTGCTACAAACTCGGGGGCCCACTTCCAGGTGGCAGCAAGGTCTCCTATAGATGGTGCCGGTTTGTCAAGTGTCATTTGTTTATTCACTGATGTGGGATGCCCTTGCCTTTGCCCCACCCTCCCTGCAGGAGGGAGTCTGTTCATTAGAAGTTCACTTTTAAATTTTCTTTTCTTCTTACTTTTTCCTTTTTTTCTTTCCATTCCAGTTTTGGGTTAACCCCAAAATTTCTATATTTGTCAGGGGCTAGAGACATGCATGCTTGGCCACCCTGCCTGGGCTTTCAACTGATTTCAGCTGTAAAATGTTTTGTGATATCCAGGCATTAGACATGGCCATGTAAAGATGTGTATCATCAGCATTGAAAGAGATTCCTGGTGTCCTGATGTCACTATGAAGGGTTATTATATATACTTTTAAAAGCAGTGGTGCTAAAATCTTACTTTTTTTTGGAGAAATTATCATCTATAGAGAATGACTGGTGGAGAAAAAAACGAGTAGGAGGCAGACTTATTAAAAATTATTCCAGAATTTCCAATGTGTTTCCTCAAAAATGGGTTGGTTGACACTCTGATTTTAGGTGGAGTATCACAAAATATGCCATATTGTGACATACTGTTTCTCATGATGCAAAATCCATGTCCTCAGGTTTTAGAAATCTTCATGTGGATGACCAAATGACTGTCATTCAGCATTCGTGGATGGGGGTGATGGTGTTTGCCCTGGGATGGAGGTCCTATAAGAACGTCAACGGCAGGATGCTTTACTTTGCCCCAGATCTTGTGTTCAATGAGTATGTACGGCTCTGAATTCAATTTTGTTCTCAAAAATGATTTTTATCAGTGGCTGTTGTGACCAGCATGTTGTGCTTCTCATTATATATAGAGATCACCTCCAATGTGTAAGCTGGTGCTGTCGTACATAATACAGACACCAGTTTCTCTCTGTCCATCATCCTCTCAGTTGTTTTCCTGCTCATGCATAAACACAAAGACATGTCTAAAATTTTCTAAAGTAGAAATGGCTACAGGCTTTTTAGGACCATATTCATCTAATTTCCTCCTTAGGTGTTCTTTTGTTACTGTGAGATTAAAATGAGGAACATTAGTTTTCGGCATTAAAACTCTCATGGCCATGGTGAGTGAAGCTGACTTAGATCTGAATATCACTCATGACAGACAACAACAGTGGTGAGATCTCTCTGAGTGATGGGGAGGAATATCAATGGACTTATTTTGTTCCATCAAATGTTTACTGCCAAAGATTTGTGGAAGAAGATAATGTCTATAAATCAATGGGTATTTCTTTGAGAAAGGAAAAACATTTTAAATGTTAGTGTAAACTGATGACATACAAGGAATTTTTACATGTTATATTTTTAGAAACGTATAATGTATAACAGCAAGTTTTTCACCTTTACTCACCTGCGTGAATTTTAGATTTGTGTTTTATGTGCAATGCTGCTGTTCTACCATAACCATGTATACATTTTGCCATCTTACCCACATTTAAGTGATTTGAAAATGTATACATTTTCTATGTTTTTAGAGCTGATTTTAGAACTTTAAGAAGTTTGGCACTGATAAAGACTGTTGGTTGGTTGGTTGGTTGGTTGGTTGGTTGGTTGGTTGGTTGGTTGGATGGATGCATGGATGGATGGATGGATGGATGGTTTGATGGATGCATGGATGGATGGATGGATGGATGGACAGTTTTTGAAAGGCCAAACCTATCATGTGTTAACATGATTTGAGCATCATCAGTTCATGTTACATACCACATTTAGTTGTAATGGGTCCAATTGAGCAGTCATAGGTATTGAAATTATTAAAAAGACAAAAAAAAAAGTCCATCATGATAGATGTAATTATCCAGACACAAGTCTTCAGAGCAAGAATAGGTGGATAGGTCTGTTACATTTAGATCACAATTGTAATTGCAAGCCTATAACATAATTAAAGGGCCTTAATTAGATAAACTGTAAAAAGATAAGCTGTAACACATTCACAGCTATCTCTTGCTATATTCTGTTTTTAATGTAAGCTACAGTAATATATCTTGAACTGGCACAAGTTTGAGCAGGGAAGTAAATGAGCAACAAAACCCAAACTGCTCAATTGAAGCTGTTCAGTGACTGACAGACCTCAGCGGTCAAACTGGGCAGCTTCCAGGTATGACTGTGTAACTGTGTGAGTGAGTGTGAGGCAGTCTTGCTAAAAAAAAAAAGAGCATTTGGACACAGCGAACCCACGCTGAATAAATAGAGCTTAACAAAAATAGTTGTTCAAACTATCCAAGCAGCCAAACGTCAAGAAATATGAGAGTTTATTAAGGACTTAACATAGCAAAAGTACATGAAGCTATTTGTATTTACTGTAATTATATGTAGAATTTAGCTATTTGACAACTCTAGGGCTGTCTCACTTAATAAATGAGGGCAGTCCATTAGTGTGTTGCTCAGTTGCCCTTGTTTCTGTCTTTACTGTCCTTGAATGTAACATCACAGTCATAATGCAAAATATCAGGAAAGTTTTTGACAAACTGTGGAAACGGAGTGTCTGGGTGACTCTGGCATGGCAGGTAGCATCAGGAGTGAGCATGTAGCATGTCGACATTAATTCACTAGATCATTGTATTTACCAGCTTTTTTGTGCGCTTATATACCACTAATTGCGTGCACTGTTATTTATTAGTTATTTTTTTCTTTTTCTCAAATTGTGGATCCCTGGTGGAAATGTTGAGAGCGGGTGTTTCAATGTTTCCTAACTACTTAGATACAGTTGCTAGTCAGTAAGATTATTTTATCCATTAGTTGGACCTAGACTGTCTATAAAAATATAATAGATGGAGAAAAAGAAACACTCATTACACACTAGCCATAAAAAAAAGAAAATGTTGATTTTGTTGTTGATAAGATTTCGGTGAGTTTAGTACAGCCTTACTGATGTTTTACTTTAATTAAACGGTAATTGCAGGATTTTGTATTGTGCTTCCATTACATTGGCAGATTTACAAGATACAGATTAAAAAGGGAATGGTCAAAAATGAAGCAGCAGAGTTGAAGATATCCTGAACTTTAACCTCAAGTATGGCTCCAACCCTAAAATACTGAAACCTACATTTCCCATAAATCAACTCTATTTTGTTAAAGGGACAGTTCACCCCAAAATCAAAAATACATATTTTTTCTTACCTCTAGTGCTATTGATCCATCTAGATTGTTTGGTGTGACCTGCAGAGTTTTGGAGATATCGGCTGTAGAGGTGTCTGCCTTCTCTTGAGTGTAATTGAAATGAATGGCACTTGGAGTTTGAAAAACTCAGCAATGTCTCTTTGCAGAAATCATAACCCGGTTACTCAAGATAATCTGCAGGCCTTGTGAGCATTTTCATTTAGGAGCTATTTTCTTTCCGTATCACTGCGCAGAAGGAAGCATGCATCAACTCATGGATGAGAGGCTAGCTAACTAAGCTAGCTAACGTTATAGCTCAGCCGAAGATGATGCCATGAATGTTTACATTCCATTCTGTCATGAACACGACCCTCTCGTCCATGAATAGATGCGCATTTCCTTCCGCACAGTGATACGGTGTAATTTGGTAGAAAGAAAATAGTACCTGCATGAAACATTCAAGGGCACCACAAGTGAAGTGCCATTATTTTGCCAGTCTATAGAAACTTCCCTCCACAGCTGCAACACACATTATACAACTGTTTTCATGAATAATACTCTCTGATAAGTAAACTGAACTTGATGTGTGAGTTCACAATTTTGATTAGTCTTCATTTTAGTTTCAGTTTTCATCAAAACAATACCTCTAATATTCTACTAATAGAGCATATTAATTCAAAATAAACTCATAATGCAAAAGCACAGATTGATCACACTTTTTCGAAAAAAACGAAATTCATCCAGTCCTCCATGAAGCAGATCACAGTTGTTGACTGTTGATAATTACATAAACTAAACTAATCTAAAAATGCAAAATGACTGGCACAGAGCGAAAACTGCTATAAATGTAACCTTTCCCTGCTTCACACTTCTTGTCACATCAAATTCAGTAATATAACAGCAGATGTTTTATAGCTGACAGAAAAATGCCTGTGTGGAAAACAGTACGGAAATCACAACAGATCTAAGTTGAAAGTTTGACCACAGGCCACAGGAAAAATTGTTATTGTTTCCCTCAAATTTTAAATAACCTTTGCCAGAGTGCAAAACCCATATCTTGGAAAAGTAAGATGGAAAAGTTTGATTTAATGATAGAAGTTGACTTATTTCGTGGTTCAAGCCAAGGTGTGTTGGATCAGTAGATTTTGAGGAGTGAATTAGGGCTGGTGGAGGCCTTAAATCAGAAAGGTGGATAATTCAAGCTATTTGAAAGAAATGTGAGCATAAAGTGTTAATGGACTGAAGTGCTCCTTGTCATCTTTTAAATGTGCTGCTTACTGTCTCCTGCCAAGCCAAGTCGGTCCTTTGACAGGGGTACTGACCCTATAATTGGAGAGTGAAATGAGTGAAATTGTTGGGCTCTTTCATTGAACAAAAAGCGCAGGTCTACTTATATACCTCACCTTTATAAAACCTTGGCACAATCACATCAAGCATACAGTTATTTGGTTTAATTGTTATAACAAGATAGGTGTCTGTGTGAAAGAACAGATCTGCTGTAAACGTCATCTTATTAGACAGCTAATGGGCTACTAAATTTGAATCTATGATGGTTGTACAAGTTGGCATGCAGATGCAGGTTGTCAAAGCAACATTTTTAGCAGTTGGTATAACTGACATTTTGGGAAGTACACTCATTTGTTTTCTTGCCTCTAGCTAGATGAGAACATCGATAATACTCTTTATCTATGCAGTAAATGTAAGGATACAGCCAGCAGCCAGGTAGCTTAGTATAAAGACTGGAAACAAACACTGCTCGAGCCCAGAAATAGTCTGGCACAACCCCACAACATGATAAATTGTTATAATATAATAATTATACACGATTGTCTATAGTTGAGTTGTTTTAAGTGTGTCAGTTGTCCTTCTGACTGGTGATAAAGTGCATATGAGCCATTACAAATTACCAGTCTCCACATTGACTTGATGAAATTTCACACCAGAAAGATCATCCATCTGCCAAGATTGATGAGGAGTTTTGAAAGTCACATATTGTCAGGTGCAACAGCGATGACCTTTTCAATCACCAACATTTCAACCTTGCAACAGTTGGATTATATACATTAATTATATACTGGCCTACATTTATATAACCACATATTTGAAACTCTACACCCATTTTCGAGGATATTCAGCTCTGATTTTAACTCTATTTCATATCTCTTGCTTTCAATTTCAGCTGTTTTCTGTGCTCTGCAATTGGTAAAATGCCAGTATTGAACTAATGTATTAAATGTGCCTTATTTCACCTTTATCTTCACACTGTTACAAACTGTCCTTTTCCTGATTCATAATGCAGAATCGCTTCATACTGGAAGGGATGGCAAACTTTCTCCTACTCCTCTTCTCCCTGAAGATTGTTCAGCCAATCACCTCTTACAATATTAAAGCATGAATGGAGGAGGAGATTGTATAAGAATTGATGTTTTTAACATCTCGCTGTAGAAGTCAAAGATCACAGAGCAGATATCCGTATTGTTATAAAAAATAATGAATTGCCACTATCCCCATTACACCATTATTAGATATGGATCTAACCTCTGACATTCTGTCCTCTACATTTCAGAATAAATGTCCAAGGTGTAAAACAATTTGTCCTTTGCCTCTTGTGACTTGAATATTTCCATTATTTCACTTTTCTCATCCTGACCTTTTAACGTCTGCAGACATCGGATGCACATTTCCACCATGTATGAACACTGCATACGGATGAGACATCTTTCACAGGAGTTCCTGCTGCTGCAGATCACTCAGGAAGAGTTCCTCTGCATGAAGGCCTTGCTTCTCTTCAGCATCAGTAAGTACTGTCCTGTGTAGCGAGCATCAAAAGGTCAAAACAAACTGCTTCACGTTATCCCAGAAGTGGACACGCAGCACAAGTCAGAAATTTAACTGCCAAGGATGTAGTCAAAACTGTTTCTCTGTTTTCACCAGTTCCAGTTGAGGGTCTGAAGAGTCAAAAGTACTTTGATGAATTGCGTCTCACCTACATCAATGAACTCGATCGACTCATCAACTATCGAATGACCACCAACTGTTCTCAGAGGTTCTACCATCTCACCCGACTCCTGGACTCTCTCCAGATGGTGAGATTTGACTGTAGTTACAAGTACATATATATTCCTTCTCCTAACAGAAGGAAGGTTATGGTTATGGCTGAATTGTAAGAGTTTGTGAAAGCTGAATGCACCTAAAAATGGGTGCATTTGACCAAATGAGAAAAGCAGGGAAAGCAGTATAGCAAAGGCTTGTACTTCTACGAATTTGCTTCAAACATTTCTTGGCAATACATGCAATTAAATCACAGGGGATGTTGTGTGTTTTAATAGCACACAGAAAATTGCTGCATTCGAGCAGACTCTGATAGTTTAAAATGTAATATGAGGGTAGAAAGCCTAATGGATGAGTTAACTATGATTCAGAGCTATCCAGTCCTCACATTTCTTTGACCATGTCCTCTGTTTTAGGGAAAAGCATAAGTTGGGTATACCTTATGTTTTCATGAGTCATGTTTCATGTGTCATTGTCAAAACACTGCTTGTAGTAAGTTTTATTCAAATGATCCTGTCTATTTGTGTGTTTCTTCTGTTTCAGACGGTGAAGAAGCTCCATCAGTTTACATTTGACCTTTTTGTCCAGGCTCAGTCGCTCCCCACGAAGGTCAGCTTTCCAGAGATGATTGGAGAAATAATCTCTGTACATGTACCAAAGATCCTGGCAGGTTTGGCTAAACCAATCTTGTTTCATGAGTAGAAGGATTTTTTTTTTTTTTTTTTTTAAATCAAAGTGACTCATCTTTGCTGCCTCCATAAACTGTAACAAAGGTACTGTTTCCCTACATCTTCAGTCTAATAGCTCCTAGCCTTGTCCTGGAATCTCTTTTTTTTCCCATTTCGCCATAATTGAGATAGTTTGTTCAGAACTATTAAAGCTTTTATCTGAAGTGCTGCGAGGTATCACCTGCTGACAGCCCTGCTATTTCTGAGTGCAGAGTTTGTTTTTAGCTGGAGCAGCGATGCTACTTTACATATGCAGTAAGCCTGTAAATCATGATTACATCAACATAAATGTAGCAAGGTTAACAACAAAAGTTTTGTGTGTGACCTTCATTATACATACACTTGACAAAAAAAACCCAAAAAAACAAAACAAGAGATGGCCCAAAGTTGAGAATTGGATCACAGACAGAAGCAAATACTTCTTTTCCCATCAACTTGCTAAAATCTGTTTGTCTAAGTGCTGCCTTCAGGTGCACCTACTAAGTTCCTGCTTGTGAAATTGAGTGTGGTAAATACAGTGTAGGAGACATTTAAGTGCCTTAAAACCAGAACTGTGGTTCTCAAATTTATAACAAATGGTCAAAATTCTGAACTCCTGGAGTGACGTTATAGTCTGGCACTATTTGGCATAAAATATGACAATAACAATCAGTGTAGGTATAGTAGTCAAGTGTCCCAACTGTAACACATAAACTTGATGTGCTACATTATACTTTGTGTACAGTGAACCTAAACTATAATAAAATCAAGTAGATTGCTAGTTATTGAAATCCAACTATGTCATAATTAACTAGAATGGCACTCTGTAGAACGCATACCTCTGCCAAGGCCCAACAGCCCAACACCCATTATTCCCTGGATAATGTATGGATGTTGATGAAAAAAAAATCAGGCATATTTAGAGGGCTGGTATCTATGAGTGTGTACAATTTAGTGCGGATCCAAATACAAATCTAGCGGATTTAAACGTGTTTTCATAAGGGGGTAGGTAGTCTTTTCCTGGCTGCTGTACGGTAACAAATAGCGCTAGAAACCTGCAACCACCACCAATGTGTAGCTAAGTTAAGAGGGATTCAGTAAAGCAGGCAGGAAAAGACTACCCCCCTATGAAAACACATTGAAATCCGCTATATCTGGATTTTTATTTGAATCTAAACATAGATACCAGCCCTCTAAATATGCCTGATTTAAAAAAAAAAAATCAAGATCCATGCATTATCCCCTGGAAAATTAATGAAAATGTGGAAAAATGCCCTATCTTGCAATGTTAAAGAAAGAGATAAAAAAATTCCTGGATCCTCTCCTTTATCCGAATTCAGTAGTTTTTGCGTAATCAAACAGACAAACCAACCAACAAACACGGGTGAAAACATAACCTCCTTGGCGGAGGTAATTGCATAATTGTTACTACTGCCTAGCCTCTCAGTTATCAACTAAGTGATTCTGACAGTAAAGGAAGGCAGCTGCAGTATATTATATACCTTGAGAAGGACAGCAGCCAAGATGACAGATCACGCAAGATTGTAAAACAGATGTTTGTCTTGGTCTCTTGGTAGCAACCAAACAACCAAAACCTCACACTAGTATTTTAAGCATGCAGAATATTTCACCTGGTCATGACTCTTTGCTTTTGTCTACTTCTGAAATCAAACATCATACAAGATCAGTAGTACAGTTCTCACAAAGTAGAGCACAATGTAAAATTTCAGCTAAGAGACAAGGCTTTAGAGAAATAACCTGAGTTATATACTGTTAAAACAGACCATTGCCCTTGTTTGACTGAGCCGATGCAGCACAACTCAGACATCTCCAGAACACACTGCATGCCTATTGTCGCTCTGCACTTAACACCTTTTCTCATCACGTTGGCAGCAATTATGCAGAGACTTTTTCTTGATGTTACTAATTTTACAGCTTAAACTTATAAATATATAGTGGGGTAAAATTGTTAAAGAAGATAATTGGCATGGGTAAAGTAGGAGAAAATAATTTGTAAAGAAGTTTTGATATTTTATTTCTCCACTTCAAAGCTTCAAAGTTATCGGTTATTAAATATTAAGATGACTCTACAATCCAATCCAAAGGCAACTTCAATTAGCTATGAACAGTAAATTATATTCTTACCAAATACATCTCGCTGCAAATCTTAAGTATATTTAAACCCTTAATGAAACTTTGAAGAAGTTGCCACAGAAATATTTTCTACATTCCAAACTATGTCTGTTTAGATGGAGTGCTTTTAGAAAGTATTAAACCCCACTTTGGATTATTTTTGCATGTAAAAGCAAAGTCACGTGACAAATTACAAGCCAGAAGCAAAAGATTCATCGATTAAATAAAAAACTACAACTAAGTCATCAGAGGTAATTCCCAGTGCTACTTGCGGAGTACACCGCTCTCCATCCATCTACCACTATCCCTGCTATCCCAGCATGTTGTTGACTGTGTCATGCTGTGAGCAGCAGGATGCAGCAGCAGGAACTGGGAAACTTTGCAGGGACACATGGCACCAAATACAGACAAATAGTGAGTGAGAGCTTGATTCAGAGTGCCAGAGATCTTAGGCTAGGGCAATAGTGTTCCAACAGGACAAGAAATAGAAACTTTCAGCCAACTCAAAACTGGAAGGGCTTCAGATTGTTAAAGTCCTTGACTGGCCCCGCCAAACCTCAAAGGATGAAAACCAAGAAAAAAGAAATCTGAGGAATGCCTTGAAGACAACTGATCACAGACATTTGAGCAAAAAGTATTAAATCATTGAGTTGAATACAATTTTGTTTAATTAACAAAACCAAAAAAAACAACAACACAAAGTAAGGTGGTGAAACATAAGGCACTTTGTACACACAACTTGGTCTTCATGATGCAGAGTGTAGATTAGACTGAAACAGTATCTTTAGAATTGTAGCAGGTCGTCACAATCCAACAAAAACAGAACTTCAAATGAACCTCCGTGTTGTATCTGCACCGTCAAACAATTTTCGACAATGTTTTATAACTTTGTAAACTTTACACTTTTTAACAATTCTACATTTCTTTGACAAGCCTGTAGATGCATGCATCATGTGTTTGTATAACTGTACGTAATTTGCAACTGTTTGTAGTTTTTCGCTTTACAGAAAGCAATGCATAGACATCCACGTATTCCGCTAAGTACCTGTTTAGTGTATACTGACTGATAGTGTCATCATTGTTCAATGCATGGGACACCTGTCGGAAGGCATGATAACGTTTTGTTGTACAGTGTACAGTGATACCATGACAGTCAGGTTCACATCTTTTGTAACTGATTTGTTTGTAACTCAACTTGTGGAGCATTTAGAGTACTTTACATCATCTGCATAAATGAATGTCTTGATGTCTTCATCTTGTCCTTTTATACAATACTTGTCATGTGAAAAGGAATGGGGGAGAAGAGGGAATCCAGTAGCTCTGGACAAATAGAGGTGATCCATGAGACTTGACCCCACCACAACAACTAATAATTATAGCCCTGACACATGAATAAATGTGTCTGCTGTCGTTTGAGTTCCGTGTAAAGTTGAAGCTAGACAGAAGTCTGATGAAGACATGATAAGTTGATTATGTATATTTGCATGCGCAAAAACAGTAAGGTAATTCCGAGTGTCAATATTTTAATTACCAAGCTCATGATGCTTAAGTTATGTTATGCAAAACTTCAGAAATAGATGTTTTTCAAGCCTTTTTTTAATTTACTGAAAGCACTACATTGACAGACAGTCATTACAGTTAACATTTCACTCTCTATCCCTGGGATGAACATTCTAAATTATGTTGTAGTTTTTTTATGTTTTAGCTTTCTTATGTATGACACATGAAGGCATTACCAGCGCGTTAATCACGCACCTCAATGAGCCACAAATAAATGCCCCTGTAAATTTTTAATACTAATACGATTTTATCACAGTAGGCTACGGTGTTTGTATTGTGTCAATTGAAAATAGCTGGTATGTGCCCAGTGTACTGCATATTAACTTGGTCTTTGTACATGCAACTGTATATATTGATTAGTTTAATGTCTGTTTTGGTGTCCAAACACTTGACTTTTAAAGGCATCTCTTTTATGATTTATACCTTTTGTGACATGTGTGTTTTTCAATATGTGTGTTTTTCAAAGGTGTAAAGCTGCATCATCTTTTGAAGGCAATTAAAATAATTCTGACCCTGAGGATGTCGTAAGAGTTTGTTTAAAAGTTTGAGCAACTGACCGAAGAAGCTGAGACGTCATTTCATAATTTAATCTCCAAATACAAGTTATGTCTGAAAATAGAGATAAGCCATACAAAGGCATAACTGTTACTTCATTTTAATTGTTTGGAGTCTAACTTGCAAACACTGCATGTACTCTGGGTAATTGGGAAAATTAAATATCCGAACCCTAGTAATACAAATCCAGTCAGAGACAGTTGGCAAGCATGATGCTGTCAACTGAAAAATAGAAAATGATTGAACAAGTGTCACATGGTACATTACCAAAGTAAAGGAGTGGGGTAATACTTTAGCACTCAATAATGTTTAATTCAGTTTAGACATCCAGTAAACACTGTGTTTGCTTCAGTGAGAACACACATTCTGTTGTTCTGGGTGCATGTACTCCCTATTTGAGAGTTTTGCACTTGGCTGCATATTAATTCACAGAAGCTCAAGGTCATATGAATTGGCATGAAATCGGCAAGGGAATTTCCACCAGCCCCTGATGTTGGCCAACCAAGCACCAAGTCCCCTGCCAAGGCCAGTACAGTAGTTGTTAAAAAAAAATCAAGGTACAGGTCAGTAGATTTAAATGTGAAATACATAGGGCGGCGGAGAGGAGGCAAGGCTCTGACTGGCAGTGAAGGTTGGAATGTGGTGAGAGGAGAGGATGGCAAAATAAACGCCTTGTCCAACTGCAAACAGGTTTTTAAAACAGATATACACAAATATACTGAACTACTGAGTCCATAATGCTAGGAACCAGTGCGTTGCTCTTAAATTATATTTCCTGTTGAAACAGGATATTTGGATGGAAATTAATAAAGGCCAAACCTTGTGGAGATATGATGAATTCTGTTCCTCAAAGGCGGCATGGTTGAGTTTTTAGAAAAGATCAGTTGGTCAGGGTAAGATGGCTCCATGAGGTTTGCAACACCACAGGGGACAGAGAAGATTTTATTTTATTTTATTATTAGCCATGCCACCAGAATGACTACAGGACTAAGTGATTTGTTAATGTTTAAAAGAGGGGACGTCTCTCTCTCTGTGTGTGTGTGTGTGTGTGTGTGTGTGTGTGTGTGTGTGTGTGTGTGTGTGTGTGTGTGTGTGTG
>JBBPCS010000226.1:9151653-9170992 GCA_037974645.1 Hollardia meadi
GTGTGTGTGTGTGTGTGTGTGTGTGTGTGTGTGTGTGTGTGTGTGTGTGTGTGTGTGTGTGTGTGTGTGTGATTCACCAGATGTAGACGGTTGGTATAAACTTGTCATTGGGCACCTATTTCAGGTGACATTCTCCTCCTTTCCACTATCTGCATGTTACCGTGTACAAAATCCCTGTTGCTACGGAAAACAACAATAACAACCGCAGAGGGAGCAATCTACATGCTGAAAATGGAAAATTACCCTAACCCTAATCTGGTCACTAACAAACCTAAACAAGCCAGCAGCGGTTACCCTTTCTTTTATTGGGGATTTACCCTTTTTAATGCTGGCTACCACCCTGTGTAAAACAAGTTCCCCTGACACAAAAGTATTTTCAGTCTGGAGGAAACTTTTGGTGAACTGGAGGATACAAACTGGGCAGTGATGCTCCAGACATAAGTGTACGTTGATTGGTTGAACACAGTCAATGTAGCACCGTCAACCTCCATTTTTAAAAACCTGAGTAAAACGTCAGCCATGTGAACAACTGTTTGTAATGGTAGCCTTAAAAATGAAACAAAATACAGACAAAAGTCTGTCAAATTGTTGTTGTATGTCACGCAGAAGTGATGTTGCTATATCAACCGCCGTCCAGCTTATGTCACTTGCACGTTCCTATAAGCAGTACGAATGCTAACGGATGAAAAGCCCTTGAAGGTATGTAGTTCACCGGGGAGCTCCCCAGTGGGCAGTTCCTCTCAGAGAACCCAGAACTGTTTGGTTGTTTTTGCGTCGCTGCATCCTGGCTTAGCATCGCAGATGGCAGATAGGGACGCATTTTGGTCATTTTACTAACAAGGGGATGACGTCCCACCACTTCCCCATCAAATCATCTACTGGTTGTAGAGATGTCAATGTTGGTAGGTCGGTGGGTCCACCACTTTGAAATAGGTCTATCAAGAACTGGACGGATTGCCATGAGAGAAGACATGCATGGTCCCCACAGGATAAACCAGACTTTGGTGATCCATTGACTTTTCCTTTAGCACCACCAGCAGGTTGACATGTGCGGCTTTGAGTGAAATATATTAATGCGTACTGAGTGGGTTAACATGAGATTTGGTACACAAATTCATGTTACTCTCAGGATAACATATAATAACTTTGGTGATCCCTGATTTTCCATCTGGCTCCATCAATAGGTAAAACTTTCAATGTGTCGAATACTTTATTTTTGACTAAGTACCTGCAATATTCCCATCAGCCTCAGCTGTACTTTATGTTTAGCTTATGTTTAGCAAATGTTAGCACGCTAACACGGTTAATGTTATACCTGCTTGAGAGCAACATACGTCATTGTGAGCATGTTATCGTGCATTTAGCCCAAAGCACTGCAGCCACACAGAGCCGCTAACATGGCTCTTGGATTTCTTTTGTGATGTTATACAATGTTATGGCATGATGATTTAAACAAGGTTTAAACTGTGACATCAAATGTTTACAGCAGTAAAATTTATTGACATTTTATATGTGATTGTTGGGCTCCATCATACTCTTGCTATTTACTTGCATCTGGTTCCACTTGCAGTTGGATTGATGTCTTTAAATATGTCAGAGAACTTCAAACTGTGCACCAAATCTCTACAAGGTTGTTTTTTTTTTTAAGGGATTGGCTCGTTTTGCATCTGGTTTTGCATTTACGGGTAGGCCATGTCACTTTGTCAACAATGGCTTATATCTGCATACAAAACAAATTAATTTAATTTGTTAAAAAGTGTTGGCTGTGAGAGATTGCTACTGTTAAAAGAAACCAAATGAGACTCTTTTTTTTTTAAATTGACCTCGCTCCACTGATTCACCATTAATGTCATTGGCCGATTTCTATTACTTTAAAACTGGCTAAACAGGTCTTAGAGAGTCATTCTTATTCATCCATATCTTACTTCATGATTAAAACGTTCATGTAGTCGAGGTCAACACATTGTTGAATGATGGGAAAATGCTGTTGTATCCTTTTTTTTTCGGGATTGATTCTGAATTTGTTTTTTAGTCCCAAAAAGTGAAAGTGACCCTTGATCATTACTGAACTACAACATTGCAATATGGGCTCTAAATATTTTGGAAATCTGTTTTTCTTGGGGCACTCTGCAATCTACTCAGTGGTCAGAGTGAATAGGTTTAACTGATTTTTCAGTCCATCCTAAGTGCAGCTGATATTCGTTCCCCAACCTTCTAGATGTTTTAAGAATAGCTTTGCTGAAGCAACACACCTGTTTATCCCAGCTTGTTTTAGGCATTACTTGACACTGAAAAAGGAATTCCTTCTTAAATATGAACAGATGCTGATGTTAAGGTTCAATTTCTTCAATGATTTCTTATATTCTTCTTTGTCTCTTTCTCCTCTTTCAGTTGAGTTTGTTTGAACAATTTTGTTCTCCATGTATAAACCATTACGGGGGTTTTTGCACACCCTTTGTAAAAATATAGAAAAGCCTCTCAGCCATGTGACTGTACCAAATCAAGCTTTTGTGGTAAGTCATTGCAAATTTAAAACAAAGGAGCAGGGGTTCCCTGTGGCTCAGTGGTTAGGGTGGGCACCCCATGTACTGAGGCTATCAGTCCTCTACAGTGGCTGCTGGTTCAAGTCTGACCTGTGGCCATTTGCTGAGTGTTGTCCCCTTTCCTGTCACTCTGCAGCTGTCTCTATCATAAAAAGCCCCAAAAAATAATCTTTAAAACAGAAGTGGAATAGCTTGAATTCTTCTTAACAAAAGCCCTCAAAACCCCAATTTTAGTGTCTTTACATGTGTTGTCTGATTGTTTCCCAAATGGCATAGATGGATCTGGCACCAAATTATATTACAGATGTGTTGACATCACATTATGGAGAGATAAATCTTTTAAGAAAACTGTTAGCAATTACTTAAAGTTCCCCTCCAGACACATTCTAAAGTACATAAAAATACTCTGCTATGACTAATATTTTATTTGACATGGTTTCCCAACATTAAAAAGTTGTAAAAACTCTGAAAAGGGGCTGGAAGCACATCTACCCTTTCTCCCTCATTGAGAAATTCTGGATCTATGAATCACAGGCGTTAGGCTGCGTTAGGTTGACCGGGGAAAGATCAGTGTGCATCAAGATGGTTTGTGTTAGAGGAAACATGGGAGAGATTCAGTCATAACGTTACATGTTTGAGCCTCAGTCAGACCTGGACTCAGATGAGGAGTCTGCTGTACACCAAAATCTGCAAGCTTGTTGTTAGCTTGTAACTGGCAGTGGCTGACACAGCGTTATTGGTTGTAAAACGTACAATAATAGCTGCTACGATGTTACAGCGTGTTCACATCTTGATATTAAAGTTTGCCAGGGAACTGGCTCATTGGCAGTAGTAGTATTTGTAAATAAGACAGTGATTGGCTTTCGTATTTGTGATGTACCAAATCTAGCTCGCCTGGTGCACGTTTGAATCTCAGATGTTTAGGAAGTGCACAGTAGAGGAATGTCAAAACACTTCTCTAGTGACAAACTTTCGACAGATACAAGTCAGTATAGTCCAGGTCAGACATTTTAGGTAATTTAAACATAAAAACGCATTTTTGAGTGGAGGGGGTCTTTAAAAATAAAATAATAAAAATAATGAATTTTGTGTCGGTGTGAAATAGAACTCATAAGAGTGATTTTAAACGTCAGCACACTGGCTGACAGGGGAGACAGAACTAAAGCATTATGCAATAAAGCACAAAAGTGAATAGTAATACACAGCTCCTTTTTAAAAAATATTCATGAGTCATGAATATTTATGTTTATTTTCTTTTCTGAAAACAAATCCAACCAAACAATAACACAATTTTCA
Organism: Hollardia meadi; assembly: GCA_037974645.1. Classification (NCBI taxonomy): domain Eukaryota; kingdom Metazoa; phylum Chordata; class Actinopteri; order Tetraodontiformes; family Triacanthodidae; genus Hollardia; species Hollardia meadi. Next base: position 9,155,493 of record JBBPCS010000226.1, read on the forward strand.
AGTTGGGTTATCAAAAAAACGAAGGAAAAAAAGAAAAAAAAGCGTACAATTAACACTCATTTCAGGAACAAAGAAATAAAAATACACTGGGGGTACACTGTAATGTTGCATAACAATTCAGGTAAACTTTAAGGACCTACCTCCATTATGTAAGAAGTGACTGACACCAAGGTCAGAAGTGTGAGAATGTACACGAGTGAATGAGTTTTAATAATTCCCTTTGAAACTTTACATTATATTCATTATGTAAATTCTAATGGCACTGACTGGATTACAGGCTGACACTTGTTGTAATGCCTCTTCAAAAGTGACTTATGTTTGAATGACATGTTTCGTTTTGTTTGAATGGATCAACTAAAACAGCTTCCGCTAAATAATTCATCGATAGATGTAGCTGAAAATGAATTTGCTTCATCCAGTTCCTGGACCATAATGACATGGTCAGTTTTATTAAAATCTAAAAGTTAATATATAGACTAACATTTCACATTTTCAAATTAATTAGGATTCGGATTCGGAGTCCATTTTAATCTCTGTGGGAGACCTATTTTACAATGCTAAAAACAAGCATTAGGAGTGCAGACAACAAGACGTCGAAGTAAGCTTTACAACCAGTTAAGGCAGTTAGTTTACTGCAATAAAATTGGCCATTCAAGCTTTATTTAACATTGTAAAATTATTAAATATTGTAAGCTTATTTGAAAAAAACATTACTTTTACTTCATCATAACTTTGGAATAATGATCCAACACTGAGCCAATTATTTTGCAAGCTCATATAAAAGTCAGTTTGCTACAGTTTGCCTTCCAACACAATCTACCCATTAAAAATCAAATGGAATCAAACACATCCATTCAGTTCTGTGGAGAGGGCCTTTTCTTTAGTCTTTCTGATAAGACCAAGAAAGACTTTTGTGGTGACTCCCTCCAGCTCAATGTGCACCCAACTGCACATGTAGCTGTCACATGATGATGATGTGAGTCTCCTTAACTTTAATTCTGAGGAAGTAAAACAAACGTATGAAAAGGGACACATCAAAAAACTGATAACGAAACCTTTACACTCTGTGATGAAAAACATATTTAATAAATTGTAAAGTTACAGTAAAGCTCACCTCTTTTTTTACATTTGATGTTGGTGACGGAGAGGCCGTTGGACTAAACCAGAAGAGAAAAAAGAAATTAATTACCCAACAACCACCAGACCACCCATGATCTGCCTCAAGGCCCTGATACACTGTGCGATAGCTTTGGATCTTGCAGCTTCATTGCATCTCAAACCGTGTGTGACTGTATGATATAAATTTTTAGGAATGTCAAACTGCAAACAGGTCAGAATGTGCAAGGAATTCCTGGCTCATTTTAGCACTACTACGCAAGTAGAAATAAGTGTTCTTCCATGTGATCTGTTACACTGTGCAACCACCTGTAATGATCTTCAGTGGGCTAACAATTCATCGACACAATATTCGTACTCTGTTCTAAAAACTGTGTTTGCTGACAGACAGTCTGCACAGAAGGTCCAACTTCTTCAGTTGCGGGATACTAATCAAATGCCAAATGAGAGCTTTATACGTCAGCACACCCTCCCTTTAGGACACGTTAACGTAAACTGTGCGTGACACTGATAGGAAGAGATTACAATAAAGAAAGAGATAAACTCTCTTTGATAAAACTCCCACAAGCTCTTCCCACTCAGGCATTCTTCATTTACAGCCTTCATCACTGGCTGTGCAGGGAGGGCAGCACAGCGGGGACATTAAGCTTGGACCGTCCAAATCATAAAAGAACAGATGTGTGTGTTTCCACATCCAAAATGATCCTCAGTCAGTGGGAAGGGTCTAACATGAGCCAAAACAGGAGAGGCCGAATATGAGAATAGAATCAGCATGCACACATAAAACAGCAAAATCTCTCTGTGTGCTCTGAATGGGAACAAACATAGTAAACAGAAATCACATATTTACTGTATATGATTTATGTCTGAAAAGTAGCATACCGCCTTAAGCCCTAAACATCTCAATGAATTAATAAACATCTCAATTATGCTGAGTCTTTGCAATAACATTCACAGTTGTTGAGTTACTGCTATTGTAGCCATTCTAATAATTTTGATTATTTATTACATTCATATACTATATTGTAAAAAAAATAAATAAATACATATATAATTAGTGTCCAGAACTAAAAGAACAAAAGACAAAAAAAACAACAACAACAAAATAACAAAAACAGGCTTTTACCTACCTCCCAACTTGCTTGGATGCATTCTCAAAAAACTTAGTTTTAGAGGCAACACTGCAGAAAAAGAAGATAAAAGTGACATGGTACTGATGACATGACAGTGGTATTGTTCTTCAGTAACAGTCAGCATGTATTATTTGGTGCCCCTTTTGGGCGTTACATTTGTGTGGCACTTATCTACGCAGCCAAGAGCAGTTATGGTTTTTATATACCTTTTTAAAGGCGCATATATTGACGCCATAGCAGGAAACCCACAGGTTTTACCAAAATTCAAAAGAATGAGCTGAGAGACCCTAAAATGCTCCGTAGAGCCGACAAGAACTGCAGAGTCAGGTGATTATTCTCTGTGGGTTCATCGCCACAAGAGACCATTCATTGTGTTCATGTCAATCTGTGACCCTGATGTCAGCCAACCAGGCAATCTGCACATTCTTTGGTCGCAGCGTTTTGATCATCAAAGCTACTTGTGCTTTGAATGCTGCTCAGTCTGACACACTGGAATTTGCACGTCCGGCACCATTTCAAGGCTGCTTGAATTGTGAGTTCTGTTTTTCCATAAAAAGGTGCATCAGACGTTTGAATCTCTGAAGAGCACTTACTAGGATGTGGCCGTGCCCTCGCTGCTGGCTGCACTCGGCGTCTTTTGTGGAGCGGTGAGTCTGGATGGGGGCTCAGGAGGCCTGACTGGGGGTCTACAAATGGGATGTTTTTCTGCTGGCCTCATTTTGGTCGGACCATCAGAATCTGCTGAAAAACAACAACAACAACACTATTCATGACAACGAAAAGCTGAGGAATTTGCAATCAAATTTGTTAAGGGCAAAATGAAAGACTGATGAGTGTTGAGAGTTTAGAAAACATATTTTGATGTTCACTACAATATGAATAACATGCTGAGAATTACAGCCAACTTAGGTACTGTATGCATTTCTTGGGTAAATAACTTAAGAAACTGAGAAATCAGAGACTTGAAGCTTGAAGCTCATAACAGCTGCTTCATTATCCATCAGAAATGTTCATGTAACACTCACTTCATTTTCTGTTTATGACCAACTTCTTTCTAATACGGTGTACAAGTTAATATCAATACTTAATTTGTTTAAAAGTAATTGAAATGGTGGAAAACCAATTACAGATGACTAATAGCCAACTAAAAGCAAGAATTCAGAAACTGGACAGCCAAAGAGCAACACAACTGGCTCCATTATTACCTCTGCATTAACAAAAGGGAAAACAAGCAGATTAAGTTTTGACATTTTCTTTTTTTCTGGACTATTTTCAAGTCCTCACATATCTGACTAACACATCACAACTTTGTCTTTTATAAGAGGTCGGCCGATTAATGACCAGAACGATTAATGCCGATAGGTTTTTACAAATTATCACTACGGCTACGTGTGGCTGTGCGTCCTCCACCAGCCAACTTCTCAGTTACTGACCTTGAGGGGAAATATTAGCTCCAAAAATTTAAATCACTCCAACCTTGATTTTTTTTTTTGTATAAATTAATGTCTAAATTAGGTTTATTACTGCGATTCAGATGCAGTTTTTTTGCAGGGGAGTGGGTGGGATTCTATGGGCCGATTAATCCATTATCAGCTTTTTCAATGTTCCAAACTATCGTTATGATATCGGTTGATTTATTACTTTTTACATTACACTATATCCCCTTAGTCCTCAGTTTTCAAATCCTACAAAATCTTTTTTTAGATGCAGACAAACAAGCAGGATTTAAGGAAGTTTCAGCTACATAAACAAAGAAGGTTCGTCATACCTTCTCTGTTGGCTGATGTGCCCTTCGGAGGTGGTTTTCTGCTCTGGAAGGACGGCACTCTGCTCACGTAGACTCCAGACTCCCCATTTGCCGCCCAAGAAGAATCTGGCCTTTGCCTTGTATCGTCTACCTTTCCAGCGTCAGAGTCTGACTGCCTGTCTTGACGGTTAGCTGGCCTGCGCATTAATGCTTGTCTCGGAGGAGGCTCTCTTGGAACGAGCGGAGCACAGCTTACAGGTTTTGTCCGCTGCAGGGGAACGGGGCTCACTGACACTTCCCTGTCCAGGACAGAGCTGTCGTTCTCGCCATCTGTTACAAAGACACAACATGGCATTTAATGGAAAGTACTGGCTACTGGGAGTGGACTTAACTACAGCCAAACTTGCTATCTGAATAACTCAAGGCCTTAGTCAAATGTAAATGTTATCCTATATGAAACAACAGAAATGATCCTAAATGTGCAAGACTAAAAAAAAAACCCCAAAAAAACTGAAGGTCATGTAAGAATCAATCTCTACCTTATATTGCCGGTGCACTTCATTGGTTGAAGACAACGAAGAGGCACATTCCAAAGTTTGCATTAATCATACAGAGCTGGTTATTTGGCTACACCAAGTAGTAAATTATGACCAGTAAAGTATCACACAACGCAGGGAGGGCAAGCAGCAGGTGTTCCAAATGTCTCTGCCACGGGATGAGAGGATGGAGACACACCCACTTAATTATGGGTTTAAACTGACAGAAAATTACATGATTTAACCAGAGACCTTGGGGGGAAAAAAATGTAGATTAGATGAGTTTATTTGTACTTGAAATTAAAAAGCACCAAAGGGATTTCCCTTTCACCAATAAAGGATGAGGCAATAAAGAATAAAGACAATGAATAGAGTTTGATTTGACGAACAAATGAATGACTCCACAGTTTGCAATATGCAAGAATTTTTTGGAATGGGATTTGATGGGCATACAGGACAGCAAATCACATTTTTCTGTACCTCGGAAAATGCCAAGAAATGACCCTGCGGATGTGCTTGGGACAAATCTTTCTGGAATATTAAAAACAATAATAATAATAATAATCTACTGTACATTCAGCACAGACAGGATGGGATAATGAAGAGGATGGTGATGACAGTCAGGCCAAGGGAGGCTGATAATTACTCTCTGTGTGCTGAAAGTCGTCGTGACTAAGAGCTTGATAAACACGAGGTGGTCGCTTGGAGATTGTGATGGGTTGCCGCTTCCTCGGGGTGATGCGCGGAGGAGGGACGGGTGGGGCGGTGCTGTCCTCAGGCATATAACTGAAGATCTATGATCACAAAAAAAGAAAAAAGTTGCAGTAGCTCTTTGGTTCAGTAGCTACATACAGCCTTAGCTGAATGAAATGATGAGAAATAGCAGAAAAAGATTTTTTACAGAGCTATCTTTAGAAATAGACTAAGTTCAAATACCAAATTAATGACTTAGTGACCTCTATGGCAAACACATGCAAACAGAAGAAGCATTAAATTACAAGTTCAGCATTTTCTTTTGCCGCAATTTACGTCTTAAGTCTGAAAATGCACCTTTTTGTATTCCTCAATCAGAATCTCGACGACAATATTTTGGAACTTGATGTCCAACATGGCCGCCACAGTCTCCTCCTTGGCTCTCATCAGTGTGGGTCCGAAGATAACGGCCATGTTTGAGGGAGTCATTCGGTTTTCTTCGCTGTGACTGCACACGCTGTGAACACACATCATCGAGTTGAGTGGCAGAATAAGGTATAACTAAACTGTTGGCTCAGGGCAGAGACACATGACCTGAACGGTCCCAGTGTGGCCAACTATACGATCACGTACTTGACCAAGTGTTTGATGAGCATCTCCAGCATCTCCCGGTTCCTCTCTGGTAGCTTGTAGGCGAGTGAATGGATTTCACTCAGTCGAATGTCCAGATTATCGGACTCTGTGACACAAATGCAACACAAAGTTACCAAATGGAGGAGTTTGTATCTAAATCATAAACAGGTTGTACAAGATTCCAGCGTGAGAATACAAATCCCTGATATTTATCCATGGAAATAATATAGCTAAGAGAAGGAATCTGCAAAATTCGGTTTACTGAAAATATCCATAATGAGTAACAGAAATGAGTTAGATATAAAAATGAAATGTTGTACACCTGACATGAAGTAGAGTACAGCCACACACACTGTAACTCCATGACACTAAAACCTAACTCGGGCCGTGTAATGAGGAGCTCCCATTCAACTACTGCATGACAATTCCAGGAAAGTGTAGCCACCAGTTGTCTTATTGTAACATCCTGACAGAATGAGGCTGATGCTATTAAACTCACTCGTCTTCTGTTTTACAGTGATGTTGGGTGACATGTATAAACAAACAGGGGACTGGAGTGCCTTCCAGACTGACCTTGTGCAGCCCGTTAAACTGTTAAATCTGCACAGCACTGGCGTACAAATCCCTCTTTTGTATCTGGCGTCGAGGTTATTATCCAAGCAATACTCTTGGATAATAAGCATAATAAGCAATACTTGGACTTTAGTAAGTACGAAATGAATAAACATGCATGCAATGAAGAAACAGCTATGCTAACAGGTGAGGACACGTTTTAGAAAAAAAGCACATATCAACTAGCAACCTTCCTAATGACATGTTTCTTTGCATGGGAATGTTTTGACAGCTGTTTAGATTTTGAGGGAAACGTCAATGTGAGACATGTTTGAGTGGTAGGTCTAACTCCAGGAGAGGAAGTATAAGTATAAGAGAGAGAGAGAGGCCAAAAATAACAGCACACATGCACAGAGCTCCCGTATATTAGCTCTGGATCATTTACAAAACACGTCTTACTTGCAGCACACATGAGGTCTCTGTGTAAAGTGTAGGTCATCAGAGGTTCAGACAAGCTCCTGCAGATAAATACAGACACTGGTGAACAAGTGCAAGACCACAGTGCACCATAACCCAGCACATCAAACGCAAGGACAGCAAGACAACATAATTACACTAGAAATCACTCAGAGAGCGTCACCTCTGTCAAGGTTCTATAAGATTTGTGGACAATTAAAATCAACTTAGAATCAAATTCATTACTATTAAATTAGAATATTATTTGATATTAAAAAGAAAGAATGGAATAAAGAACAGATTTGATTACAACAACATCAGTAAGGGATAAATCACACGCGTCTACTCCCACACAGACATACCTCAGATAAAACTTCAGTGCACTTGTGATGGTTTTAACGTCCCAGTCGCTGCTGTGGAGGTCCACGTCTCCTGGGTTTGTGGGGTCTATGATGGAGCAAAACACACAAAAACACTTAATGCCATTGTGTTAAATTTCATGTAAAAGCCTAAAACTGAACACCACCTGGAATTGTAACTGGCTTGCTGTGTCATGTGCCAGCCATGATTAAATGATAGGCAATATAGGGGGCAGGAATTCAGGAGGGTTAAGGTTATAGGATATATGGAGAAAAAACAGATAATCACAGGTGTAATAAAAATTTATGGATTCCATTTAGCTGCTTCAGTTTCAGGGTCCTGGTATTGTGCATGTTGGCTCACTGTCACACTGTAAAGACTTACTGGGAACAGAGCCATCATCCATTTCATTTGTAACACCTGTGCTTTTGTGACAAGCTGAAATTTGTCCCAAAAAAAAAATCAATACAATAAAGTTTAGCAGCAGAAACACTAACATTTCATCACCTTTGAATCCAAACTCCACACGGTTTACCTCCTGAGGGAGATATCTGGCTCTTTAGCCACTAAATGCTGTGCTGATTGTCTTTGTTGCTGCACTGGTCGTGTGAAGTGGGAGGTTTTAGAGCTTTTTCACCGAAAACAGCTGCCTGCCTCAACCCAGTGAGAGTAGGAAACACAACGTGCCTCAGCAGGAACAGCGGCACCTTACTTGGTTGTTTCTGCCAACAATGTATGAATGTGTGAATGGGATAAGCGCTTTGAGGAGTCGGTAGACTTGAAATGCACTAAATAAATGCAAGTTCATTTATCATTTAACATTAATGTTAAGCTGGAAAAAAATCTGAGAAATTTGTTTAAAAAAAACAAACAATTGTCTGTGGGTTTGCCACTATAAGCGGAATCTTTTCCTATTATGCACTTCCAAAATATAATTTGTAGCCAGTGTGAGGCAGAGCCATACAGTGCAGCAGCACTGTGAGTGAGCAACCTGTTGGAACTTTTCTCGTCATTCACACATACAAGTTTACCAAAGGCTGCAGAACCTGTTTAAGTCTGTACATGAAGGCAGACTAAAACAAGTAAAGAAGCACACATGGATGGACAGATGTAGAACATGTTCACTGACTTATTTTCTTACCAAAGAAGGCATTTAAGAGCTTTTGCACTTGTATGTTGCTGCCAACTGTTCGGTACACTCCTTCTTGTGTGACTCCTGAAGAAGAGGAGAGGGGGAGGTAAAAAGGAGAAAAGGGGTGTGTAATCTGGACAAATACAGAGCAGTGGAAATGTACCACATGTAGCCTGCCAGAGCCAGAATGATGATACACATGTTCTTGCCTGATCTTGCCACTTATTTTGAAACTGAACAGTGCCTCTACGCTTGGATCATGAGTCAAATTACATTTTTACGGATTGTGTGAATCACCATACTGGAGAATCGTGTTGTGACTGTAGAATTACATAAGTTATGTCTGACTTTCAGATGTTGGGCTTAAAGTTTTAGTATGTATGCAGAGGAGGTTTTCATAGTAAAAAATGTCCTTCAGACAGGCAGACCTTAAACGTGTGTGATTAAAAGGTATGTACAATCTGAAATAAGACTATTATATAAGACTACTTGTATTGTAATAGGGACTTTTTTTCCGAGAGCAGCCTGCAGGCGTGGCATCAACATGTAACCTATGACTCAACTACGCCCCCCTCAGGGCAACTAACAGAACTAAAGACAGCATGGCATGATCTTCTAATTAGAACCCTTTACCGTTTGTTTCAATGTAGTTGATGCACTTTCGTACAAACTTGAATCCAATTTCATTCAGTTCCACTGCGAGAGTAAAAAAAAAAGACAGACAAAAATGAGCAGGTTTAACAGCAAACAAACATCTTAATATAATACTTCTTCTAATTGTAAAAAAAAAAAAAACATGAATAGAGATGCATACGGTGACATCGTAACTTAAGATTTGGAGGGTAATGATGAACTGACTTACTTTCAGCTTGCTTGTGAATTGGGGAATGGTAGATCTGAAATGCAAATGAAATTGAAGACTGAACACATGCTAAAATCCATGACTGATTGTGGATATTTCAGCATAATTGCACACGTCTTTCTTAAAAATGAAAATGGGGTGGCAGCACACCTGATGATGGCAGAAGGACTACTACGACTATGTTACTACTACCTTGTGAGCAGCTTCAACTTACATGAAAATAATAATAATGCAAATTAGGGGATTAGGGGACAGAATGTGTTGTTAACTGGTGGAAATCAAAAACAACCTTTATTTTGTTTTTGTTTCCTTTACGTTCACTCTGTTGACCTCCCCACAGATGGACGTCGGAGGTCAGGGCCAGCCGCAGAGCAGCTGGAGCTAAGGCCAGCTCGAGCCGTGCTCAAGGACTCCTCGGCAGGGCGAGCGTTTGTTTTGATTTACACCAGAGAATGGAACAGCTACTACTTTATCCTGCACTTTGTTTTGGGAGGAATTGAGCTGATTCACATGACACTGAGTCACTTTAATTCAGGAAATGAAAATTTAAATGGTAGCTATGCTTCAGCACCGAGAAATCTCGTGCACAGATTTAAAAATAATGACACTGCCATGAGAGAAAGGAATTACAGAAAATGATTGAATGATTATTTTTATTTCAGTGGCTAAAAGAGAATGTCCTAAATGTGCATCCAACTACTCCAACTGGGTTGTGTTTTTTTTCCTTTTTTCCTCCACTTCAACGCCAAAAGTTACAGTGGAAAGTGCACACAAGGGTGCAGTGAATTGACCTGTAAGTGTAGTATTACATTTATTATTTTGGTACAAAGGTTTATGCATGCAAACCGCTTTCTAAACATCAATGATTTGGAGACTTGATAAATTTGCCAAAATCGAGACGTAAAGGACCTTAATGGACGGACCAGCTGGCTGCTTGTAGAGACCGGCATAGTCATCAGCCTGGTTTTGCTTCCTGAGCTCATGGGAATGTTTATTATGGGCACAAAACCTCTGAAACTATGGCCAAACGTGTATGTGGAAATCTAAAACCTGTAAATATTTGTCATTTTTGACAGACAAATGACTTGACATTCTATACATTACCAACCCAGTGGCAGATTACTTTTTGTGATCGACTAATTGTTTCAGCTCTGCCTCAATAAGTGTATGATGAAAGGAAAATGATATTTTCTAATGTACTTTTATTATTATTTATTATTAGTACGTTTATTTACAAGAAGACAAGAGTCGAACAAGAGTATGAGGAAGTTTCTAAACATGCAGTATGCACAGAAACATCCCCAGGTTGAATCACATAACAGCCTGCATAACACAGGCATGCTGCAATATGAGGTCCACATACGGTAATATAAAGTGGCTATATGACTAAGGGAAAGAGGCAGTGCAGCCCATATATTTCAGCCGTTCAAAAGGCTAAAGGGGTGTAATAAAGTCGACAGTGTCGGTTTGGCAAAAGAGATTATTCTGAAACACCACAGAGTTGATCCTGGTCCAGACTGAAAGCTCAGACACTCTGCAGGCAACAGTGCAGTCAGCGGAGCTTTGCTTGAGAATACTTGGGCAAAGTAGGTGGAAAAAGCCTTTGTGAAATGTTCCTGACATGCGGAAGTCATGAGGGAAGTTGCACAGGAGGAGGGCACTGAAAAGTGTGCCTTCTGTTATTTTCACATCCTCTGGTAACAACGGTTTGTTTCTTTTCTCCACAGTTCACACAGCATCCACCACCAAACCAAAACTTGGTTCTGATACAAATAGAGCGATATATTGTTTCAAGCTACAACCAAAAAAGGAACACCACATCCATCACCTTGGCATAGAAAATGCAGGTCAAATCACTACAAGTCTGGCCATGTTGACAGCTGCAGCTATCCAACAGGAGAGTTAGCAAGTGTTAAACGAGATTACGTCACTTACGCGACTGTTGGGTGTGTAATCTTTTTAATTGTGTATTTCCCAAGTCTTATACTTCAACAGTTTTAAAACAAACTGTGATTTGATTTGCAAAATTTCTTTTAATCTTTTAAATCGACAAACATCATATGTCGAATTCATGGAACAATTCAAACAGGTTAAAAAATTTTGTCTCTCGCCCTTCACTACCTTCAGTATTTCTTTCGAAATTAGGTCCCGTAGTATTCCACTGGAAGGGGAGGGAGTCATTGTGAACTCAGCCCTGCTGGTGGGGCTATTGAGACTAACCACAAGCCATAATTTAGTCGCACACTGATGTATGATGCCCGACAAGCTGCATAAAGCATCACAAAAGTTCTATCTGGGAAAAGAACGATGAAGAATGATGAACTCACAGGCTCTTTTCCATCCATGGCCTCCATCCACAACTTCCTGTCCCCCTCCGACAGAGCCTGGAATGTGACGGGCGTGTTTCTATGGAAACAGTAACAGGTTCCATTAAAGAGGCAAGTGTTGCATTTAAATTATTAAGTCACAATGTATAGTGTCGCAGTATCCAACCAGTGTGAACATTTACACACTGCAGATCTTACAAAGCAAAACAAGACAGAATAACAAGAAGGCCACAAGAAGAGAGACTTTGAAGTAACTGATTAAATCCCGCGTGGTGATGATGAGAGGTACAAAGAGAGACGAATAAGACAAGCATGAAGAGATGATGACATTCGATTGCTGCAATCTGTCTGCTACAGAAGCAACAAAAACCCGGGTGCCAAATTCTGCCGCTTGAAGGCTACTGAATCAATAGTTAACTACGACAATGTGTGTTAAAGCTCTGCACTAATTAACTCTAAAAACCTTCAAAGACTCTTGTAAGACAACTCTTTCATCAGCTTTAATGTTTGACATAGAAGATCCACATTTGTTTCTATGAGGTTCGTGATTTAATGCTTTCCCTGATTGGTTTTGAAGCTCTTGCATGTCAGCGCACCTGAACGGGACACCCGGTCGTGCAAACTGGTTACTGATCTGGATTTTTAAGAGCAGAGGAACATGCGAGCCCTGAAGGAGGATCCACTGTTCTCTTGCTGCTGTTAGGAAGGTCAGAGGTCAGGGTCAGGCACTAGCACCGAGAGCATTTCAGGGACGTTCAGGCAGGTGGGCGCCGTGGGCCGGCAACATTATCTTCTACACTAGACAGCACTGCAACCTTCAGTTTATCAAACGGGCCAACTCCTCATTACGCTGTTGTTGTTCGGTTCACACACTGGCACCAATTAATTGCTTAATTAATATTCAGCGACAATTTCAAGCACTTAATGCATAATCCACGCAGCTTTTAAACCTTTAAAAACATCCTGTCGACACTCCAACCATTTCCAGATTCCAGGGAAGCGGAATGTGACAGGGCAGCCCGTGGCTCATGTGTATATTAAAATTCATTTTGTGAACTGCACAGCCTGTTTATATAAATATGAGCTTGTTATGTTCCTTCCCCTGAAAGCACCGAGTTTGCCATCTGTTTCCAGCATGCGCCAGTTGCTTAGGGATTGTTTGGGCTACAGTCCATTTAGCCCTCACACTCTGTCCTTGTAAGCCACCTGTTCACCTGTTTATCCCACAAGGCTCTCGTGTTGCCTCATCTCACAGTTTTTTTGTTGTTTGCGCTAACCTCTCGCTAGTTTCCACGTCAAAGCAAAAGCGCTTGTCTATGGATTCCGTCTTCCGGCGGATGCAGGATTTCAGTGTCAGCTGCGTGGGGCCCTGCAGGGGAAAGTTGGAAAGTGGTCGGTACGTGTGATGAAGACATTGACAGCAGAGCAAGCAGCCTGAGGATATAAACTGGCTCTATTTGTCTGTTTGTCTGTGCTATGATTGGTTGATCTGTTGGAATAATATTATAACATATTTCTTTTTAATGAAGCACCTGTTTAGTCGTAGGTTTCTGCTCACAAGGCACCATGACCAGCAGTCTCCCCTCCTTGTGATACTTGCAGTAATATTTGACCCAGGACACCCCCAAAGCCCCTGTTGGGACGAAAGAAAGAGGACAGGCCCTGTCAGAGGGGATTCAAACAAGAGTATCAAGCTTCTGTACAAACATCTAGTGCACTTACACTTCTCCTGACAGTAGAGATAACCCTCCATCGGCAGAAAACTCTGCATTTTACAGATCTGGGAAGGGTGTTTCATTCTCTTCATCAGCTCCTCCATCTCCTCGCGAGTGCTCTCATAGTGGTTTCTTGTCTGCAAACAGAAACCAGAGCACACTTTAGAACCTAATGGACATGCGATTACAGGATTTTAAGTCTCTCTAAGGGCGTCATCCGTTGCCAGTAACACCACTTACGTTCTGCAAGCTGAGCTGCAGTTCTTGCTTGTAAGGCATGAAGTCCTGAGTCATCTCCACCGTCAGGTTGTTGAGTGTTAAAATGCTGTGTAGAAACGCCAGCACCTGTCCAACCAGAGCACAGATGGCATGCTTAAGACTGCTCCAGAGAAGAGCTTAAGTAAAGGAACAGCTGCCCTAAACAACGCATGGTTGATTGCAGGAATTGGCTTTTAAGTCTATCATCAAGTGTTCTTGAAGTTCTTCAAGTGCATTTTATATTTCCTCTATCTCGCTACAGCAAAGCTGGCAGCAAAGAGGAAGAGTGGGAGACCACAGGAAGCACTCACAGGTTCCACCACATCAAATGTCTTCCTGTCCTGCACCTGATGGATCTGGTACACATACTCCACCGACGACTCATAGAAGTTCACTCGCTCTTTGTCCAGGAGTTCATCAGCCTGAAGTGAGAAGAGAAAACAAATTCTGATTTCAAATGGCAGCCTTTTGTCACTCTCATTTTCACTGTGAGACTAATGAGTACGTGTTGTGCTTCACCTCTTGAAGTTGACTCTCTTTCTTCTTGGCAGAGAGATTCAGGTGCTTGTCCACCTGGGAATAATATTTTTCACCGTCTTTCTCAAACTTCTTTTTCTTTTCCTGCAGGACACACATGTTAATTGTGAAAATGAAACAGGTAATTTAAATCAAGTTGTTTTTGTTTTTTTTATCTTGCATAGCTCGACTAAAAGACAAGTTACCTGCAAGTGTAAAAAAAAAAAAAAAAAAAAAACACCAGCAAGATTTTTATAGGCAGATAATGGATTTGTCAGAATCATGCTAATATTTGAGAGCTCAAAACATAAATAGTAAAAAAAACAAAAAAACAACTAAAAGTCAGGGGTTGAAATAGTCACCTAAAGCAATGGTTCTCAAACTTTTTCACATCAAGGACCCCTAAATTGACCCAAAAAATTAGACTATGGACCCTCATCAGATAAGATTTTGGCTTTTAAATGTTTCATTACATAAAGTGTATGAAGCCCATGAGCAAAATATTAATACATTCTGTTATTGTGGGACGTATGGATAGAATTATAGTCAAAATAAATGATTCCCCTTCTTGCTACGAACCCCCTGGAACCCCCTCAAGGACCCCACTTTGAGAACCACTGTCTTAAAGTATTAGTAGGCTACATAAAGTACTAATACATGTACAACAAAAATGGTGAAAAGGCTAAAAGTAATGGAAAAGTGGTGAAACATTCACCAAACAACCTTAATGAACAAAAACTTCTGTTTTTGCTCACTCACATGTACTTTGTCATTATAAAGGAGAGGACACCCGTTTCTGTTGTGGAGAATAGCCCGATTTTCTTAACCAGTACATCATTTTGTTGAGATTAATAGTTATTGGTTTTTAAAATAAGCAAAAACACACATACTTCTAAATAAGCTGCAGTGTTTTGTTACTTTTAACAAGAAAAAACGTTGTTTCTTTTTTTTGAAATACGTTTTTAATACAAGAAGGCGGCGGTTAATGAATGCACTGAAGGGGAAAAAAAAAAAAACTCTTGTGATCACCGGAGCACAACCAAATAGAAACCCAAATGTTGTGCTGAACAATCAAGGCGGCAACACAGCATTTCCTGGTGACTTTAACAGTAGAATAAAAAGAGCACACAGGGGCGTCACCTTAGAAAACCATGGGCTATTTTCAAGCACAAACTGCCTTCCTTTAAACAAAAAGTCTTTACATATTAAAGACTTTGACAAAGAGGAGGAGGAGACTTAAATATTAGTGTTGTTACACAGGTAAATGTAGCACACATACTGTATATATATACACCGATCAGCCACAACATTAAAACCACTGACAGTTGAAACCCTGGATCCTGGTCAAACCATCTGCCCAAACACTCTTGCAGATCAAGCACACCCTCCATGGCACCGGCACACCCCGATGACATTGGTCCCCCAGCAGGACAATGTGTGCTGCCACACCACAAAAACTGCTCA
>JBBPCS010000226.1:9172096-9223372 GCA_037974645.1 Hollardia meadi
TATCGCATCGAATCGCACTGTGTTGAATCACATTGCGTTGAATCGCATTGCATCGTGATTGGGGTGTGAATCGTATCACGTCTGTAGTTGCTGCATATGTATCTTTAATACATCGGAGATACATTAAAGATGAGAAAATAAATATGAGAAATTAAACAAAGCTTGACTAATTAAATTTATTTTAACAGCCAAAGAAGAAAAATAATGAGACTTATTTCCGTTATCTCTCAAATGTTATTGAATCTCAGAAAATCAGTTGGTTTTGTGGTTTAGTTTTTTGAGTAAGATGAAAAGCATTTACCAACTACTTGTGTGTAATTATTTCCTCTGTACACAGCACCCCAAATGGTCACAGTGGGATTTCTTTCCCTAAATTTCTTTTGCGCTATGTTATGTTTTGCATTCCCACTGATCTATCATTGCAGAAAAAAAGTAAATAGAATCTCTGTGACTTTCTATAGGTGAAAATAAACATAAAGTAATTTTCAAAAGATTCTTGTGTGGATTTTGTGGAAATGCTGGAGTTATAGGCTTACCTCACCACCTCTGTGCTTAAAAACAGTCATCTTAAGCAACCCAGTCTCACATCAACATGTGTCATAACATTGGTCCACATTGCAAATTGTACTAGTGTCACAATATAGGAGTATAAAATTGTAAGATGCCTACTAATTTTTTTTGCCTCTTCTTTTCTATGGTCCTCGTCACGTGACTGTCGAGCTTTCTTCTGTGAAAACAAAAAACAAGGCAGACATTTCTTACATTTTCAGTGGAAAGTCTCAGTCTAAAAAAAACAAGCATTTAGTCCCACAGACATGCGTCAAACCGGGCGTACAGAGTGAGGAGATGGATTCAGTGGCGGGCAACAACAATGTGAATGTAAATGCTGTGAGGAAAAACCAGATGAGAGACTGATTATCATGATAATGAACGTTTGCCCTCTTATCTTTAGATCTTATGGGTCAATCTTTGTTTTAGACCTTTATGTTTTACTCCATATTGCGTCAAAAACACCCTCTACTTCCTCTGCAGAACACAGCACAATGAGGACGAGAGGACACGCTGCTGTCCCCACACAGATTCCTCAGCTGGGCCGAAATTAAAACATTTGATCTGAACTCTGAAGCTGTTTGTTTGGTCGCTGTAAATGGGGCTATTGTATGCAAATGTTGTGCACAGAAGCATATGACCTATCCAGTGCAGGGCAGTGGCTAGTGTGAAAAAAATCATTAGCAATGCAAAGTCATGGTGCTCTGATACTCTTGTTCACAGTCACAGATTGAAAAAAAAATCTGCTAATGTCAACATAAATGTTTTTGGATGTGCTCTATCCCAAACTACAGCTGAAGGTAAGTCTGCTTCATTTCTAACTCTCTTATCAGATCATGTAGCTGAGAAAAAAAAGATTATTCTTTACTGTTATTTGTTAACTTGAAGAATTTGCACATATTTGCACATACAGTTACAGTAACAGGTACAAATGTGACACTCCAACAAATGTTTTTCTAGAAATTGAATCTAAAAATTGGACAACAGTCTTGTGGTGATAATCTAGTAAAACAGTATTTATTTTGTAGTCCATCAGTCATGGTTATCTTTAGCCATACAGCTGGTCACAAAATAGGGTTTAAGTAGACAGTTCATATTCCCTGAATCATCACAGGTTTAGAACCAGAGGATTTCTTCCCTGATGCACTTCGAAACACTTCTGGACCGCAAATTAATTTTCTGCCAAGAATTAGAGAGCATTACAGATACAGTAATGTTGGGCGCAGATGCTCGATTTGCTTCACCATGGTGACTTGTGAAAGCATGTCACATGACGCATGGTGCCAGACTTCAGTGTTGAACTCTTAAGTGGCCTGCCAACTGCAGAGGGAGGCAGAGAGGCTTCCTTCTTCTCTGGATTCACATCCATGCCAAGCCAGAGGGTCGACCCTGTCCTCTACGCTGTCTCCTATGCCTCTTACACCTCCTGCTGAGCCGGGTAACAACTCTGACATTTATACTTGACTGGAAATTCAAGCATGGGACACAGGACAACCAACAATGATTAACAGTGGAGATGAGAATTGAAATGAGATTAATGGGATTAATTAAAGTATCCAAAGTGTTCTGATATAAATTCATTTTTGAGTATCCTAATTTTTTTTATCTGCTGGGACTGAATTGTCCTACCTATAAAGGTATTATGTGTAACATGTAAGTAACTTGCCCTTAGACTGAACTTGCGTTTGTAAGTTTGCTTCTGAACATTTTGAACATATTTCTAGCATCTTTTATAATCTTTCATTCTCTTGAGTCTCTGGTCATCACTGGATTGACAACAGAGTTGGGAATTAAACCTGCAGCCTCTTTCCTCTGAGGCAGCAGTGAGCACTTAATCTTAATCTGACAATTAATTTCTCAAATGGCCATTACAATTATTTTTTTTTGTGAGAAGATGGGAAGCGTGAGAAGCAGGAAGTGGAGAACGTTTGGTATTTTTGCCCTAAAAGATATTTCTATTATGAAAATCATTTCAGCTTTTAAGAAGCTGGGACCAGCAAATGTTTGAATCATTTCTGCTAATATATTAATTGTCTAATCATTTTAGTTCCACTGTTGTCTTTCAAATCTGTAAAGGGCCAGGTTTGAGCATAGTTCAAGTAAGTACAAGTGTTCGACAAAAGTTTGTCCTGTAAGTTATACTGTATTAAGTGAAAGAAGGGAAGAAATTTTATCCTAATTTTCCAAGGGGTGCACACTTAGTTTCGTAGCAAATAATTTGGTAATTTTGAACATTTGAGAAATATTTGGGATCTTAATTTAAATATAGGAGGAGATATATGGGAAAACTTTGTGGCTGATGCAGTTAAGGATGTAGTCGGCAAATTTACAGACTACAAAATCATAATCAGGTGTCATTAGACAGCAGTTAAATGCCACCGAATGTCAATACATGCGGTTAATTCCAGTTGGAAGTGTAAAACTGAGCAAGGGACCATTAGTCATTAATCAAAGTATTGGAGAGGGGTGCATAAAACCACAGTCAGAATCTGTTTATTGGAGACAGGTCGCTTGGATTTCAGGCTTTATTGATGCCTGAAGGATTGTTTTCAAGCAAAAGTTCAGACACTCTTCAGCTATAAGGTCTAAAAATGTTCAAAAAAGTTTATTTGATTTATTTTCTTATTTTTATTTATTTTGTGTTTTTTGCATGTGTTTTTTTCTCCATCAGACCCGGAACCAAAAATGAACTGGGCATCATTTTATGCTGTCATCAGCGGTGTGAACAGACACTCCACCGGCATCGGTCGCATCTGGCTCTCTGTGCTGTTCATTTTCCGTATCCTGGTTCTGGTGGTTGCCGCAGAGAGTGTGTGGGGAGACGAGAAGTCTGGCTTCACCTGCAACACCCAGCAGCCGGGCTGCAACAGCGTCTGCTACGACCACTTTTTCCCCATCTCCCACATCCGCCTCTGGGCGCTCCAGCTCATCCTGGTCTCCACTCCTGCCCTGCTGGTAGCCATGCACGTGGCCCACCGCCGCCATGTCGACAAGAGGCTCTACAAACTGTCAGGGCGGACCAACCCCAAAGACCTGGAGCAGATAAAAACCCAGAAGATGAAAATCACAGGGGCTCTCTGGTGGACGTACGTCATCAGCCTGTTGTTCCGTATTATCTTTGAGGTCACCTTTATGTATTTGTTTTACATGATCTACCCTGGTTACAAGATGATCCGGCTGGTAAAGTGTGACTCATACCCCTGTCCTAACACAGTGGACTGCTTTGTGTCGAGGCCCACAGAGAAGACTGTCTTCACCGTGTTCATGCTGGCTGTGTCAGGGGTTTGTATTCTGCTCAACATTGCAGAGGTGGTCTTCTTGGTGGGGAAGGCCTGCAGTAAGCATTTGCACAATGCTGGAAACTCGACTATGGGGGCTTGGATCCAACAAAAGCTCTGCTCGTACTAACAAAACACAAAGGGACATGAAAGTGCCATTAATTTAACTCATGAGCAAGGTGCATTTAATATACTGTATATCGCAGTTTGACATGGTGATGAAATATCCAGTGGTCTTTAATATCAGTGACAGCGAGTGTATACAGCAGCACTTTGAACTGACATAATATACTGTAACAACTTGATGTTCGGTCAAATAAAGATCAATTAAGTAACTTTTTTTTTTTAAGCGGTATTCCAACAGACTAAATTATAGGCTTTCATTGTCATGAGTTTTTGGTGTTAAAATGAAAATATCAAATCATGACATGTCACGTGTCATCACTTGCTCTTTGAAATCCTCATTGTCAGAAAAGAGCACCGGAAATTCAATGCAGCGATATTTTGGGCATTTATGGTTATCATATTCTATTATTTACATGAAATATGATCACATAGGTCGTGCTAAATCACCATGAACTGGAGGTTTCACAGCTGTTGATGAGTTGTTGTACTAATACATGGAACACATGTTTCATAAATGTGTAAATGATACAGTGCTTGTTTATTCTTTACTTCGGTGGTCAAATGGTTCCTTAAGATATAAACAAAGCAATAAAAAAAAACTTGAATCACAAACTGAAGCTACTACTGATTGCCAAAGGTGTTATTTAAGTGTATTCCTTTTGAAGCTGGATGTTTATATACAGTCAGTGCACAACTGAATAAAATCCACCAGAGTTCGTGTAATTGTATAATTTTTACTCAGTTTTCTTACCAAAGTGGGATTTATGAATTCAAAAAGAAACATGCTGAAAGACTCATGTAAAATGTTTTAAATTCTTCAATGCGACTCCAGTGAGAGCGCTCCAACATATAAGGTTTGCTCTGTGAGTGAATGAAACTCCATCACACATTTAGTGGCAGCGTCACCATCTTTAGAACAGGGCTCCTCGGAGCCGTGATGCCACCTGTCAGGAAAGGTCTGATTAAGTTCTGCTTTTGAAGGCCAGAGTGCAGAGTTTTGGGTTATCAATAGACGCGCCATGTAAGGGGTCAGTGTGTGGGTGACCCCATGGACCTGCCGAGGACCGAGCACGAGGGCACTTCTCTATCTATAGAGTGCTGATTGACAAGAAGCATATTGGCAGAACTGTACCAAAAACAAATTCCTCCAATCTGTTATTGCAGTCTGTGATTAGTGTGTGTGAGCAAAGTTCATGTTATTTGAGGATCATTTTAATCCTCTTCACACATTTTTTTTTTTAAAGGATTGGAGCAGATGGCCATGAGAAGGAGGCTGTTTTTAATTTTTTTTTATTTAAAGCAAATGGTCCAAATGATACTGTTAGAAACACTGTTCAGCTTTTTCATTGATCAGTAGTCATTCTGCCTCATGGTATTTATGGTGGAGATCAGGCTGTAAAAGTTGTCACTGACCTGGTACCATAATGTGTGATGATGGAATAATATTTGTACTTTCATTGAAAATTTTAATAAGGAGAAATAAAAGCCCTGTATTCAAAAATGTACCAAAAGTACAGAAGCATTATCAGACAAATGTTCTGAAAAGTTTTCATTATTGGTTCCTAATGTCAAGGCGTGCCTAATTTTATCTCACTTATATACATTTTGACAATGTAATAATATGTTGTTATGCAACACATTTTATTGCAAATTTTTATGTTTTGGATGAAAATTGGAATCGGACGTTAATATACAAAAGAAGCAGACAGTACAAGACAAGTACCTCAAAGTGGTACTGAAGCATTTGACACAAATACAAAAGAACTTTCAGATGACAGTAAAGAACATTCAACAAGTAGTAAAGTTACTGCAGCACTGAAGGAAGGCAGTGTCTGAGGCACCTCCACTCAGTCAAGAGTCAGATCACCATGAGAGTGACAACAAAGCCACTCCCTTTTACTTTGGATGCTATTTAGAGCACATTGACATGTAAGACTAACCTGCATCCTCACTGGACTCTTCAGCTGCCACTCAGTGGAACAGAAACACCTCTCAAGCGAGGGGCTTTATGCTTCTCTATAAGCGGGAATGTTTTCGTCTGAGACCAGACAGTGCTTTAGTTGAACGCCGGGAATTGATCAGGTCAGAGTGGGAGGGCAGAAGGCGGGATCACAGAGCCTCCAGTGAAAATTATATGAGAGAAGTTTATCTTGGGGCTGGAGTTTCCACAGTGGTTCAGGAGAAGATGGCCTCTCTGTGAACTGAAGAGGCTCGGCCACCAAGTGACTCTGGATCTGCACTGCTGTTGGAGATGAACATTATCAGGTATGTTTTACTTAATGTAATTACTTAATAATACCCAGAATAATTATAATAATACCCAGAATAATTATTTTGCATGTCTTAATAATCAGAAAAAAACATATTACAGTTCCATCCATGTATAGTATAGCTGGGAATATTTTTATGAATGAAATCCTTATGTATTTCAAACAGGTGCTCAGATTCACAGTCTGCCGACCACAGATCACTGATCCTATCCTAAAGGACAAGTACACCTATTTTTAACATAAATTTTTGCTATGTTGTAATCAATAGGTGCTGAAGTTTAAACTAGAAACCTAATTCTGAAGTCAGGGAGCACTGTTGGTTCTTGTGTCACAAGATCTGGGCCAATGCTGAAAGTTTCCCCAGGCTGCTCCAAGGCTTTCTCTCAGACACAGTCAGCTGTGTCGTGGCACTGTTTTAATCAGTCTACACTGGGTCACACATAACCTTTGGGAATACAAATAGTGGATTCATGTTCAATCAGTGTTTCTATTGGTAAGGTGCCTGTGGGTTTTCTGAAGTACAGTAGCCTTTGATTATGCGTGGGCTACCATATTTATAATGATATACTTCAAAAGAATATAATTAGTAAATTGTACAATGCTGAACTGTTTTGTGATTAAAGTATTAATTGCTTTGTCTGTTTATATTATTTTTAAGATGAATTAGATAAATTGTTAACCCACTGTTTTACGGTGTGGTTCTCACATGTATTTGGTTTATTTGGATCTGGCTGTGAACCTTTGCTTTTAAATTTATCTTTAAAGCTGCTAGAATCAATATTTTTTATAACAATAGATCAAATGACATTGTGTAATGGGAAAAAGGGGTCGTTCATAGTGATGCACCCGTAGGAAACTATCACCCTCCTCTGCAGCCTTTTACCCTCTTTCAGCTCATTGTTTTGGTTTTACAGCCCACAAATGTACTGTTCATTCTCACTGCTGCCATACTGTTGTTATCACATGTAGCAGGCAGCTGTTTCAGCAAAAAAGCCACAAAAAAGCCACTGTACGTTACCTGCTCAGCACCAAACTGCGGACAGATGATGTTAGCGACTAGCTAGTGAACATAATGGTGCATTTAGCAGATTAAAAAAAAATACAGGGTTTTTCCCTCAAGAGTTGGTGGAGACCAAAAAAACAGAGCCAAAAGGAGATTCAATACTGGACAGAAGCACAACTTCCTATGAACACAAATGTTGCTCTGTATCTGCTAGATGTGTAAACAAGAAACTGTTTGCTAAGTTAGCCATATAATCAAAAGATGATAGTGCGTAGCTTTACAGCTTGTTTCCCCTGACCACATGTGGTCAAAAATTCAGTTAATGCAGGATTAAATTTCTCTATGTTATTATGTAGTATATTGTTGGAAGGTTCAGCAAGAAAAAAAACAATAGAAAACAATCACAACTACAGTTTCACAACCAAATGATTTAAAGAGAAAGTTCTGTGTAGCTTGGGGACAGTCGGTTTGAATTAAATTGTCTCTGATGAAGCTTGTATGTTTACACTTACCACTTTTTCCCTCTCTCCTTCTAGGTGTCCTTCCTGGTTTTATAACTAAGTCTATATTTGTGAGCTAGCATGGGGGACTGGAACTTGTTGGGGAAGCTGCTGGAGAGCGCCCAGGAACACTCCACTGTTGTGGGCAAAGTCTGGCTGACAGTGCTGTTCATCTTCCGCATCCTGGTACTGGGAGCTGCCGCTGAGAAGGTGTGGGGCGACGAGCAGTCCGGCTTCACGTGTGACACCAAGCAGCCCGGTTGTCAGAATGTCTGCTATGACAAGACCTTCCCCATTTCTCACATCCGCTTCTGGGTGATGCAGATCATCTTTGTCTCCACGCCCACTCTCATTTATCTGGGCCACATCCTTCATCTGGTTCGCATGGAGGAAAAGGAGAAACAGAAAGAGAAGGACCTTGCCACCCAGTTTGAAAAGCAGCAGCAGTTACTTGGCAACAAGACCAAGAAAGCCCCAATTAAAGACAACCAGGGCCACGTCCGTTTGCAAGGAGCACTGCTGCGAACCTACGTCTTCAACATTGTCTTCAAGACCCTGTTTGAAGTGGCCTTTATTGTAGCTCAGTACTTCCTGTATGGTTTTGAGCTCAAGCCAATGTACACCTGTGACCGCTGGCCTTGCCCCAATGTGGTGAACTGCTACATCTCTCGACCCACTGAGAAGACAGTCTTCATCCTCTTCATGCTGGCCGTGGCCTGCATCTCCCTGCTGCTGAACCTGGTGGAAATGTACCATCTAGGTTTCACAAAGTGCCACCAGGGCCTTCGTTACAGACGATCACATGCTGCAAGTGAGGCTCCCAAGGCTGAGGCGGTCATGCCCTTTGTTCCGAACTATAACTACTTTGCTGGTCACCCTGCAGTGCCTGAGCCGTTTCCCACGGACTCAAAGTACAGCATGGCCGAGCCGAGCTCTGCTTACAGCCCCTACAACAGCAAAGTGGTCTACAAGCAGAACAGAGACAATATGGCTGTGGAGAGAAAAGGAAAAGCAGAGGAAAATGATGTGAAGGAGAGGAAAACCTCCAGCCCTGTCTTTGAGTTGCCTGTTGATAATCAGCGCAGAAACAGTCAGTCGAGCAAACACAGCAACAACAAGAGCAGGCTGGACGACCTGAAGATCTAGTGACCGTCTGTCCACATGTGTTAACCTGTCAAAAATATGGCAGACAAACAGATTATAGCTGTGCGATTTGAGACCGCACAGGGACAGATTTGTAAATGTCGAAAATGTATGAAGAGCAACATCTAATACAAAATATAGTCATCAGTAACCCTGAGAAAGAGCAAGAAGTGTGACATTACCTAGAAGGCAGGTTTTAATGTGGTGACACTGTTCTCATTGTGAGTTTGCAGATGATGGATACAACTTACAAGCAAAGGAGTCTCCACTTCTTGCTTAAATCACGTCTTAAATCAAGTCTTAATTCCTCCTGTGGTATCAAATCATCAACAATGCTCGCAATTCTTTGTTGGCACTCAAAAAATGTTCTGTGTCTCTAAATCAGCTCCTAACTGTTGACTTGCAGAAATTTGTTTCTGTCATAAAAAATTTCACAAATTTACTCTGATGGTATTTTATTCCACATGTAGCTGTTTTCGCAAACATGCACTGCTGGAGGCAAGTTGAAGATGGTCTGCTGATTTAAAAAAAAGTGCAGCCATGAAAATGTATTCAATTCAATTCCCATAGCTGTCACAATAAATGTCACAATTTCAGAGCCAGACTGTGTTAGTATTCACAAACCTCTTAAGATCGCAAATGTTTTAGTGATGATCACAACATTAAAGTATTTGGATGTCACATGTCTGCAATGTCACCTCATTATGAACATTTTGATCATTTAAGTGCAAAAAAAAAAGGTTTACATCAGTTATAGAGATATAAGACATGAAAAGAACGTTAATTACACACAGTGTCTAACTGTTTTTAGCTTTAAAGTTTAAAAAAAAGTTTGCTTTATTGCAAATGTGTAAACTGTATATGAAAAATGAGTTTAACTGTGCCCTGATGTCCCCATGAAAACTGGTAATGCACGCAAATACTGTATGCAATACCAGTTAACAAAAATTATTTAGTGCACCAACCCTGACTGATGAACTTTAAATCAGCACATTCATTATTTGGATCAAGTTGTTTGTAAGAATTATGGGGTGTGCCCGATGAAGTAGGCTACAGCTGTTATTTCAATGTGCCAGATACATGTTTATTTAACATTTAAGTAAATAAAAGTATTAGATTTGATTTGGTATCGCCATATACAGAATATTAAAAGACTCAGATTGGGATCATGCCAAATAAAATTGATTTGGCCTCCCTAAAGAATAATGCTCTTTATGATGTTTTACAAATACATGTTTAACAAAAAGTTTTCTTCACCAAAGGAAGACAAGTCCCGAGCCTCATTGGTCGACAACAGCCTTTCTGTGAACTGCTTTCATGTCTGTTCAAATGCTACTCTCACCTGATTGGATTGGAGTGCTGACCGTTATGTGAGTGAGCCAATCAACAAGTCTTGAATTGAATGGATCAGCTGGTTTTTCATTGATCATTAAATAAAACTGCTCAAACATCAAAATTGAATTATAGTTGAGTCAACACCGGGCATTTTGAGGAGGAAGATGAGGAAGATGATAAAGACAAATGAGAAATACTTGAGGATCCAGACAGAACTGTCTGGACTGCAATGATCACTAAACCCTGAATTCATGTCTCTAATTCATACAGCACAATGGCTGATTTTCATTCTGCAAGACCTTTGCCACCACAGGCACATCATGATCACATTGAACTATACGCAGATAAGACAACTTTAATGATCCCAACAAGGGCAAAATTATTTGCAGTTTACCCAGTCCAAATAAGCAGCAGATCATCCCAGACCATAATAATTTAAAAGTTATTAAATTACAAAATTCTTTGAAATCATGTGTCTCTAATCCAGTGTTTCTCAGTCCTGGTCCTGGGGACCCCCTGCCCGGCATGTTTTAGATGCTTCCCTACTCCAACACACCTGACTCAAATGATCAGCTCGTTATCAGGCTTGATGACGAGGTGATCATGATTAGGTATAAGATGTTCATACAGCAGCACCCGGGGCTCAAACTCACAATCTTAGGCACTGAGGGCAAATCATGATCTCACTGAGCTACCTGCAGAGTGAGAAACCAGCTGGCTTCACACTCTGACTTAGAGCAGGGCTGCATGTAAAGGTAAAATTTTAAACTGGGATTAGGACTGGACCTGTGTCCAAAGTTTAAATGAATACGCATAGGAAGGCAGATTTCCCAGTAGGAGGAGGGAGAAGAGGGAGAAGCGAAGAAGAAGATTGGCAATTCCAAGAGGGTCCTGGCAGCTCTGCTGTCCGTCCCTAATGACATCATATAGTAAGTAGAGGCTTTGTATCCGTGCATACAAACATCACTACTTTATGCATATTCTGTGATGATTTGCATAGTCGTAGTTGTGTTGTGACATTCAGACACTGCTACGATGCCATTTGCCCAGTGTCTCAATGCTGTTATTTTTTGCCAGCATGGAGGTGCCATCTTAACTGCTTGTTTCCCACCAGCTGCAGCAAACACATAAAGACTGACTGAGTGTGAGATGTGGATGGACCCACTTCCAACACACATACCATCATACACTGGTGAGAGAGCTATGCTTCAAAGACTTTGTCACTGCCTCTATAAATAGTCCTCATGCACACTTGGAGGAGCCGTGTGGCTGAAATGGGGGTCGGGGGGAACAAAAGTTTCTTTTCCTGCATAAGCAGCAATAACAAGTTGTTACTAACAATTTTGATGTAATAAAATACGGCCTCGAAATGTCTCTATGGTTACTCTGGGGCTCCATACAAACAAAGACAGGGATGGCTTGATGTGCAACAAATCATGAAGACAGTCATTCAGCAATACAGCAATAGTGCAGTGTATTTATTCTCTGCCCTGCAGCAGGATTAACAGCTGCAATCATTTCATTTATTCAGTCAAACACAGTAAATACTTGTTGGCCTGGAGAAATGAAGCTTTGATCCTCCGTAGTTGATGTTATTCTAACTCACTTTCGTTTTTATTTCTATTTTTTTATATTTTCAAGCCTAGCTAAGAAGTTGTAAATTGAAAAGCACCAGCCAGACATTTTATATGATTATATTTATATTTCTTACTATCATATATGGGTAACTAAGGCCAGTGGCATGTGTGATTAAAGATCTATCCTGACGCCAAATTGTGGAAGTCTGGTTAAGTAGAACAGTTTTTTCTGTGAAATGCTTTGCCTCCGTTGGCTTCTCAAGAACTCTCTGGTTCCAGAGCAGCATGATCTCTCTTGACAGGTCGAGGCTGAAAACTGAACAGGTGACAGGGGTTAAGGTTATGAACTCTGGGTTACAACCATATGCAACCAAATCTCGGAGCCAGAATAGTATGAGTGATATGCAGAGACCCCGTCACCAAGTCACACTGCTGCTCGTAAATCAGACTGACAGAGCCCATGCTTTAGGAGGAGTCAGCGAGGGGACATTTTACTGTTAATGATGTTTATTGCGGTCCTATACGGTCGCTTATTTGTCATTCCGCAAAGAGTCTATTTGTGTTGCTGCTGTGTCGCCGGTGAGCAGTAAGACTGTGATTGTCCATCATAAAGCCAAGCCATAGAGTGACCTGTAGGATAAAAAAAGATTTGTGCTTCTCTTTCCCCAAGACATCAAACTAAACTTGTCCTCATCGGTAGCATATTTCATTTTGTTCAGTATGCAAACTGTACATATAATATGCTGCTTTTGGAAAAAAAAAAAAAGTATTTAGAAGTTGATTTGTGAAGCATTTACATCCTGCTCCCATAAACATATGGAATAGAAAGTGAGTAATATCAGTGAAGCTTAGTTGAACTAAAAGCTTTTAAATGTCTAATTTGCTTGCCATGAATCATTGAACTGTGCTAACTTAAACCTGCAGTGCAGACCTTTTGTCTCCCCCCTTCTGGCAAACTAACACTGTTGCTTATGATGTCATACTCTTATTTGCTGCTGCCTACTCTGTCGTTGAAGTAGATCCCCCGCTCTGGCAGACCAGTGTCACAGACCCCAGATTTAAAAACTCTTGTATACTGCGAAATACAGAGAGATTTATCTGGCGATGATGGGCTTAATCAGAATTGTGTGAACTCGTTTGTTTAAGGCTTGAATGACGGCTGTTTTTTTAAAATGTAAAAGCAGGTTTAAAAACAGAGCTCTTCCAATAGGTTGGGGCACCATATGAG
Organism: Hollardia meadi; assembly: GCA_037974645.1. NCBI lineage: Eukaryota > Metazoa > Chordata > Actinopteri > Tetraodontiformes > Triacanthodidae > Hollardia > Hollardia meadi. The sequence continues at coordinate 9,185,106 of JBBPCS010000226.1, forward strand.
GTGAGACCCTTTAAGGTTTTTGTGGCCACAGATCTGGACAGGAAACATGTCACTGTAGATATTTATTGTTTGCTGTTCAGGGGTTGGGGGGTGGGGGGGCTAGTCAGCTGTAGTGAATTTCCAAACCTGAAAATAAGCATTCACTGAGTCACAGCTGCCTTGCCCACCTTTTTAAACCACTACAATTGATATTTTTACAACAATGTATGAATTAACAATTTGACAACAGATGATATTCACATGGCGGCCATTTCCCTCTGATGTCACACTCAGGGTGGGAGGCCCAAATGTGTGAAAATGTACTGCTGTGTTCCAGGTTTCAAGTCCTATAAAAGTAGGGAGTCTGACAAATGTTATTATTTCACCACTTCCCTATTGATCAGGAAATGAAAATACTGGATAGTGACAATCTGGAGGGACATATTTCAACATATAAGCCATTAGCGGATGTTAGACAACAGCCAAGGTTAGAAATCAACCACTTCCTAGCCAACATTACTGTTTGATAAGGTTACACGATACAATAGAAAAGGCGTAGATGAAGTCAGAAATATCAACGCACATCTTGGAAACGTTAATTTAAGCCAGGAAGCAAAACACACATGATCTACTCAATTGTATGTAATATTAACTGCTTTGCAGTTAAAAAACAAAAAACGCTTATTTGACCTTAAGAACTGAGGGAAAAATGTAACGGCACTAGCATTATACTTATTTCATAATGCAGGTAAACATACTGTATCTGTAACTAGAAGCTATTTTATATATTGTAGAAGAAAATTGTATTAGTTTCCCTATGCTCATTAGTAATATAGTCTTAAAAATTCATTCTCATTCTCAAACTAGAAATGTCACAAGTTTGGTTGTCCAGCCATGACAATGTTGAACAATGAAATCCTACACAACTATCCCTTTGAGAGGCTCTTCAGATGCATATAGACAAATATAAACACGACTCACTGACAAATAGGCTAATCCAAATAGACAGAAGCCTATGACCCTTAAAATATCAGTTAAACATGTCTTGAGTCACATTTCAACTCATGTTGGTGTATGTAGATCTGAGGTGCTTCAGATGACAGTCAGAATGACTCAGACCTCATTATTCATAGAATCATCACTCTTTATTTTGGTACCTCTCTACGGAGATAAAAAAAGAAGAAAGAAATCATAATCAAGCAGGTAAACAAGAATATCTATGCTTCAAATATTCTGCAAAACAAGCTTTCAATCAAAAGGTACAGACCATAAAAGCTGTAGACTACATTTGCACACATAAGGTCTTGGTTAACCATATACTAATGCAGGAGCTGGAGCATTATCCATGCCTACTGTACTGTATACACTCTGATGCTTAATGGCAAAACTGAGAAGCGTGCCAAGGGATGATGATTTCCAACCCTCTGATTTTCCTTCCTCTGTTCCTCTCCTTTAATGTATTTCCCCACCAAGCTCAAAACCACTAACTATTTGTAAGAAAACATAACATCACTGAGCATCAAAGGGTATGATTTATCTTAACCACTGTTGTACTTCTTGCATAAAGGCCAACAAATGAATTCTTGAGAGCAAACTTGTCTTTGTTTTTTTCATACAAGCATGCAATAAACTGAGATGAAATGAACCCTCGCAAGAGCTTTTAGTTTGCATTTTTTAATAACTTCTTGAAGTTCGGAGATGCCACAAAGGCAGCTTGTAACTGCTGGGGAACAGTTGTACTGAAATAGTCTGACCATGGTCAGGTTGTTTTAAATAATGGGAATGGACTTTTCATTTTGATTGATTTGGTTGGAAAATGACCAGCTCTCCTGTTGAATCTCAGTACTGTTTGATTACTGAGGTCACTGATCGAGCTTAGGAGTGACAACAGATCAAAGGTATATTTTGCTTCCATTTGCATTAGTCATGTAAACAGTGAAAGATTTGACTTTCTGTTTCAAAGAGTAATGGATGTGTGCAAAATGCTTGTTTCTAATCAGTATGTTCAACTCACTTAAACAACCTAATCCAAGAATGACACAATGAAATACATTTCAGATTGGTCCTAAAATCTAAGTGAAGTGAACAAAATAAGTACTTCGTTAAGAAAATAACAAAAAAATTAAACATTCTGAGCAAATGGCAGAATAACAAAAATAAAGGAGAGAGAGAATTGCACTTGAACTTAAAAGAGCTCCTAAAACACTTTTTTCCCTTCACGAGCAGAAATAAAAGCTCTCTAAATGAGTGAATTTGGCCCCTGGAGATAACATGCTGCAGCAGAAGCGGTCATGGCCTTTATGCAATCCACAGCCTGAGATCCGTCAGAGATACATGCACACCTACAACTCGCGAAGCCGAAAAAACTGTGCAAAAATTATTCACCGAGATAGAAGCAAAAGAAAAGAGGCAGAAAAATGCACAGATAAGAAGAAAACAACTGAAATTCTGTAAGTCAAATCTGGCTTTCTCTAACAGCTGCAGTTCATTGATGGCTAGCATAATGTGTGAAGTCCTGTAACTATGCTACACATGCTCTATATTGTGACGTTACAGACATCTGTAAGCCATGTTTAACTCATGTCATATATTTCATATGCCCCAGGTGGAAAAAAATATCCCTTTTCTCCCTTTTATTTTACACAAATTGCACCCTGAGATTTGATAAAACAAAAATATCCTTTAAAAGGTTTGTGTCCACAACAGTCAACTAGCTCATATCTTACAGTTTCAATTCAAGCCTCATAAATACAATAATTAAACAACTCTTGAACTGGCCTCTATGTACAAAATGCTGCACTTATGTTAGAGCACTGCATCCTACATATACAGTAAGACGGACATAAGCAAATAGTATATCAACCAATCGCACTGTGAAGGTCACACGGAGCACATTTTCACAAGCGGACGGCAGCACTGTGGAGTTCAAATTATTACACTTTTACAGACAATAGTTTCACACTTGAAGTCATGCCATAATATTGTTGCTGCGTGTGCTGCTGTTTTGAGGAACAAGACAGATGAGTGTGCTGTGGCAGTACAGCATCCTCCCTTATTGCAAATATGTAATGTAATTCTATGCTCTCAATAAACTTTATCTGATTGAGATAATGTCTGAAATCAACATATGGCTTCCAGGGACAACAGTAATGCTCGTCTTTACTCGCTGTACTACTGTTTATTCTCTACCAGTGTTGACTGAAAAGCTGGTGATAAGTTTACAGAGTAACGCTAATGTTGCCCAAGAATGGAGACACTGGGGTCACAGGACACATCAGCATTTATACTTTGTTTTACTAGAGCAGTGACTAGTGATCTGACACAGAGAATATATCAAGATATCCAACAGGACTCTCTGTCACCTTGTCTAGGTCATTTGTTACGGAGTTGTACCTCAGGATGGCTTCAAAGACAGAGGGAAGGACAAACTCCTGTTTCTGAATGCAGGGGACAGTACTGCATGTCCCTCATACAGTACAAACTGTACTGTATGTGCTCCTGAAAGTATATGGGGGAAAAAAATACTTAACCCTCAACTGAAAATCCAAAGAATCTGCAGGTACATAAGATAATGAATTTCATCATCAATGGTTGAAAATGTACGCACACATCTCCTCCACTCCAGCAGTAATTTTACCGTCTGCCTGACCAAACCCCACTGCCCTATATCTGAGTGGAGGAAGAAAATTCGCCTTGACTTCTGGGTTTGAATCAGAAGCAAAGTATCAATACTTATGTATCCCTTCTCTTATTTGCCTTCAGCTGGGCAACCTTAGCTTGTGCCAGTTTAGTCTGAATATCGATGGGCCTTTCAAAGAAGTTGACTATGGCCGGCTCGTTGAGCAGAGAAGCCAGGACCTGCTCGAACGAAAACGACCACTCCATTTCCGAAAGCTCGGACCCTGCATCCTGACTGTTGTGAGAGCTGGAGGTGTCAGAGCTCTCTGGGGTGGTAGAAGTTTCTTTGGTTGAAGACTCCTCCTCTTCCCCCGAAGCAGCAGCAGCAGCAGCAGCGGTGTTGGCAGGCTTTGTGGATTCGGGGGGGCTGCTCAGCTCTTGGAGCTTCCGTCCCACCTCTTCCATCCTCAGCAGAAGGCTGGTCACGTGCGCCACGGCTCGATACAGAGACTCCTCTTCTGGATCGCCATGAAAAATGTTGTACAGGGTCTTGGAGAACTGAATGAACTGAGTCTGAGATAGAAAAAATAAATAAGAAGAATGCGTTCATATATTTTAACATATTACACAGGTCCTTTTATTTTGAAGAGGTGAAGTTAATCTTTTTTGCCATGTTAGGAAGTACATGGATTGAATTACCTGATTAATTCGGGGTAGGTCCTTGATGGATTCTTCTTTCTTAAGTATTTCATTTTGCCATTGTTTGAGGTAAGCCTGCAGGTCCACTTTTCCTCTACCTGTCAATTTCACACAAAAACTATGCTATCACACTGAACTAAAACAATTAAAAGGTTTTTGTTATAGCCATTGAGTGAATGTGATAAATTTGGGTAAAATACTACCTCTTTCAGGGCTTTTCCTAATCACACCATCTTCAGGAAGGTCAAACGCTGAAATGTATAGGCAGCATGTGAACAAACTGTACAGGGAAATGCATTCAAGGACATCAGGCAAGCATCAAGACACGACTATTATAGAATTTAGGAGGAAAGGCTAAAAGTGAAATTTGAGTTTTGAAAAGGAGGAGAAAGCGTAAAGAGGCTAACCAGTGAGTCTACTCAAATGAGAAGAGTCTTCTGCCACAGGAATAAAGTGCTGGATTCTCTGTTCCTTTAAGTGCAAAGGACTTCCTGTGAAAGCTAGAAGATACTGACTGTGAGTGCACTGAGAGGAAAGATGAAGAGACAGAGGTGACAGGATCCACATGAGCAATGAAGATGAAATGTGTTGAAGAATTTAAGAGAAAACATACATGTCCGTATACACCGAGTTATAAGTTTATTAGATACAGTCTAATGCAACCCATCTAACAATCATGCGATAGATAGAATCTTTGTGAATCTTAAAATGTGGTGTGTTTTTGTTTAAACTGTGTCAAAGACTCAAGTCTAAAGTCAGATTATACTGTAGACAGTGGTGGTGTATTGGACTGCTATTCATTTTTAAATTCAAATTTATTTACATTAGGAGGATCTAATAAACTGCTAACTCATTGTTATGTACAGTATTATTACACATGTATAAAGGGGCATTTCTTTGCAAAACACTTCCTGCCTGTATCCTTCTAATTTTTCACTCGGCGTGCGTGCGTGTGCATGTATGCATGCAGTTTGCACTACTGGACTAAACAATTATCCTCACACGCCAACACTGTCATTATATCGGCCTGATAGCTTCGTGCTGCTGCCCTGTTGGTTACTCGTTCAGTGTGTCTGTGCCGTAAAATTTGTTGCTGATATCTGAGATCCAAACAGAGTGAACCGTAATGTTTGTGCTCCAAGACTCAAATTTCCACCTAAAATGTAAAACATTATTTAAAATCTAATGAGCATATTTATTGATCACTTTGATGTTCTCGGGATCTCTATGGATAGAGAAATCCTAATGTCACCATTTTCAGCACCCCATCTGAATTTTTGTCAGAATAGGAAAAACCCTCATTATGTCCATCATTTTAAACATTTCATATTGTGGCAAGTAGCCTTTAGCAGAGATGTAGCTATAAGTTGAAGGTACATCAAGACACAACGATTTACAACACAGATGTTGCTGTGGAGTCCCTCCTGTCTGACCAAAGCTGCAGTACTGTGTGTTTGGACTAAAAAACAAAACCTGCAGAGTCTAATTTTCTTGATCAATGTAGTGTTTGGCCCAATTCCAATGTCAGACTTTGATGTGGACTCTCGCCCAGTCGATGACTGCACAGGGCTGTCCCACTGTGAAATCGGCTAAGTGCTTGAGGCCAGAGTGGTTTACTTATTCAGCCCTCACCACACATATTCTGTAAATCTGCAACTTAGCTTGAGGGAAAGACCTATAAGGCATAGTATTTTGTGGAATTTTGCATCATGAAAAAAAAAAACACAGAGTATGTGTACTTGTTTGTCAGTGTCACTCAGTTTGAAATATCAGCTTCACACTAATGTGCACAGAAATATCACTGCCACTATTACAAAAGTGCTGTCCCACACATCTGACAATCTGTGACAGTTCAGTAGTACACATAATTTTTTCCCCCCCAAGAATGTTTCGCCTAGTCTGGCCCTGCTGTGCTGTGATTGATTAATACTACTTTGCTGTAACTGGCTAGTACTCATTGGCTTCCGTTCCCGACTTCAAACCTTTTAACGGTCCCACAAGGAAGGTGTAAAATTCACTGCTGCTACTCTGACAATACAGCAGCCAGTGTCTAAACACCACGCTAGGATATAATGTAAAGTTCTCTCGCAGGAAGCCTTAAGGAGGAGGTGACGTAGTACAAAGGGGGTGAATGGGTGAAACACAGGATTCTCCCCTCAGTGAAAAATAAAAAATGTTTTCAGTAGCAGTTTGGTTAGATTCAGAACAACAAACCCATTTGGTTGGTTAAAAGGTAGGAAAAGATCATGCTTTGGCTTAAAGCAGTACTGTAGGCTAAAGAGCTCTGAGTTAGGGTTTGGCACAGTAAAGCAGGACTAGGGAAACTGTCTTGGAAAAAAAAACATGTATTCAGTATTCAGGGCTTAGGATGGGACCTGTCCTTGGTGCTGAAGCATCATGCAGTCTCTCTCCATGAGACATAAAACAAGCTTTGCTGCTTGATGTTTCCTGGCCTGGCACATCACAAGCAATGACTCAGTACTCTTGTGCTTCTACACTGTCAGTTGTAATTTGAGCATTTCTTCCTGATCGCAGATGCTGTTTAGTGGAGAAACTAGCCCACTGGAAATGCCCTTACAGCTCCTCACACCCATCGTTGCCATGGCAAAGTTCTTTCACCCAACATAGACTATTCTAACCCCTGCCTTCAAGCACATACTGCCACATCATGCAGACAAGAGCCTCACATTCAAGGACAGATCCTTCCCCCCGGCAATGTGCTCACTCAACAAATGCCGAGTTATGGACTGGATTATTGAAATGGCAACGCATACATTTTCAAGTCTTGTAGATCACAGACTGATGTAAGCCTAATCTGATCTTGTGTTTTACTTCAGGCTGCTTCTAAATGTCTGTAGCTGCTGCTGTGTTATTGCTGTCATGTCACAGTGTTGTAGAATTTAGAAACCGTAAAGGATCCAGTCTGAAAACATTTGCTGCACTTGAACCTGCAGGCGTATATGATCACTGTAGATATACTGTGGGCTGAAGCTGATACACAAATACAAATCTATTTTGTGGTTTACAAGAGACAGATGTGACTGAGACAACACAAAGGGTCAGAGTTTAGAGCTGTCACGTGAGAAATGTTATTGGTTTAAAAAAAATCTTTGTGTCATTTAGATTTGCTGCTGTTAGATTTATCACTTGTTCATCACTCACCTGGTGGCAGGTGCAGCTTGAAGAGGAATTTCAGCTTATTTGTGAAAGATCCGCTGTACAAAGTATCTGCAGGAGAAGCAATTTGAAATTTTAGCAGTGAGGTTACGGAGGGTAACGGCAGCATTAGTGGAGAGCAGAGAATGAGCAAACGCACCAAGGGCACAGCAGAATTCTTTAAAGTTGACAAGGCCGTCCTGGTTCTCGTCTATCAGGCGGAAGATCCAGAGGGAGAGGGTGCTCTTGGTGGTGCAGAAAGCCCAGGGCTCCAGCAGGGAGAAGAGCACGCTGAACTGCTGGAAACCTAACTGGTACTGCTCCAAATAGGCCAGGCTGGGGTCATGATGGAGCAGAGCAGGACTCTTCATTGTCCAGTAACAGGAGAGGAAATGCTGCCTCTTAAAATAGAAAATAAAGACACTTTTTTATTATAGCAGTTGACGTGTATAATGACAGTGAAGATACTGTATCAATGCTCTGACTTACTTTGAACAAGTTATAAAGCTCATCAAGCTGTGAGGCATTGAGTCTGACTTCTTGGGACACCACCCGAATCTGAAAATAGGTTTCAATTCACCCTTAATACCACAGCAACAATGCAATTGCACTTACTACTTTAAACTCAATGGCCACTTACGACGTTTTGTTTGGTTGTATCTTCCAGCGTCTGTATCACGTGCAGTTTGTTTCTTTTCCGCGAACTCTCGACTTCCTCTGAACGGATGTTTCCATATTTCTGAAACGGAGCACAGTTGGTTAAATCAACCGCAACACCGACATCACTGAATAAAAGTGACATGGAAAAGCCTTGCAGTACCTCGTAGGCCTCTCGGATCAGTTCGCTGATATCCACCTTGAAGTGGGATGCCTTATTGTTATTGCCCACTGAAGCTTGCTGCACAGTTGGAGGCAACGGACTGTCTTTGTTTGTCACACTGTCAAAGAATCTGCAATAATAGAAAGAGAGACAATAACTAAAACAGTGGGAATGCTTAAAATACATCAGCCCTGCTTTGCTTGTAGTCACACAGACTTGTTGAGGATGGTGACGGCCTCAGCGTCATCGTGGCAGCTGATCAGAGCCTCCATGTTGTAGTCCAGCACTGCCAGGCCTAGCTGCAGAATGGCTTTTATGCCGTCGTAGAAAAAACAGTCTACCACGTTCACGGCGCTCTCTATGGGCAAGACACTGATGAAGAGAGTGAGAAACCAGGACAAGGACACGGACGAGAAGAAACTCAGGTCTGTCATGTGCTCCACCAGCTGGGGGAGGTGTTCTCGAATCAGGTCCTCAAACACCGCCTGGTCGACCAAAGCGCCTGAAGAAAGATCGGCAACATTTCAGAGAGTGACCAAAATCCTGAAATCATCCAAATTTGATGTTCCAAAATGCCCACCAGAAACAGTATGAGAAAGGTGTCCTTTTGCTTCTCCTCTCACCAATAATTCGTCGGTTAAAGTAATCTGGCAACATCCTTTCGCAGACGGCCACGAGCAGCCAGAAAGCCTCTTCTTCTTTTGCATAGAGCAGGAGAACTGAGGTGAGAATGTTCATGGCCTGCACGGGAAGAAAGGCCACACTTTTATAAAACAGACTACTCAGCTGTAATTGTAAGGTTAAGTGCAAAGGAGGCCAATATAAATGTGTGTGTGGGTCAACAAGGTGCATTTTTCAGAGCATCAGTGCTTATTTAAAAATGTTTCCAGAGCTTTTTTTAGTCTAGCTTGGCAGCCTTTTTAAAAAAATCTCCTGTGCTTTTCAGAGCTGCTGTACTCCTCGATGAGACATGGGTTTTAAAACCATAAGGGTTAAAAGTTCTGTTTAGGTTAGTACCATAAGATAAGATAAGATAAAATAAGATACGATATTCCTTTATTAGTCCCACAACGGGGAAATTTACAACCATCACCTCACCTAAAACAGCCAAAACAAAGGATAATCTTATATAAATTACCACTAGAAATGGAAGAACGATCATGAGAGCAAACTGGATAGACACTTCCTGTAACTGTTTTTGCGTGCATGTTTTTCATATCCATTGTATCTTTTCCTGTGATAACATACTTCTGGCAACAAACTTAGTCGAAGCCTCTAAGAGTGTTTGTTATCTGTGACAATTAGGCGTCCGCCTGTTAAAAACAATTCTGAAGAAATCAAAGTACCTGGCAGTAGCCGATCTTAGGGTTCCTGTATGCATAGGCAGTAAGGACTCGGCGCAGAGCTGAGATTCCTGTGTCACTCTGAAAGGCAGGGTGCTCTGGCAGTGAGCGGTGCAAGTCTCTCTCGATCTCATCTGTAGCCAAAGTGCTTGTGCCCAGAGACTGTTCAACCAGCTCAGTGTAATAACCGGGGTGAGTGGCCATGTCGTTCACAGCTCCTACAGAGGCAGAATCACAGTCAGTCCAAAAACAGATGCTGCAGAGATCCCACACCAATCATGTTCCACTTAATTATTTATGTTGAGTGAGTGTTTTTTTTTTTTAACACTTTCAACCATGCAAGGCTTTGCAAACAAATCAGAGACACTGCAGATAACTCACTGTTCATATTACGGCCAGTGTAATGTCTGCTGTATGAAATACCTGAAAACAACATCCACAGCTCTCCTCTCAAGGCCTCGGGAACACCACGAACAATCAAGTCTCGTGTCTTCCGGGTGAAGAACATACTCGTACCGCGTCCATATTCAGAGAAATGGATGTTCCAGGACTGCTCCTTCATCTTTTCTTTAAGCTGTCAAACACACAGTTAGCACACACCACAGTGTTACTGTATTTGCTCTGCAGTGCTGTTAAAAATGGTTGTATGCATATGCTCCATTTTTATTCATGTCCATATTCCTGAACACCCACCTGCACACCCCCATCCTGCAGTTTTATTACATCAATGTAATCCAGTCAGATTTTCAGAAGTGAATGTGGTGGTTTTCTACTAAATGCTAGTAAAAAACAAGCAGTGTGTTTCGTTTTAATTTAACTTTGTTGTTTACCATTTTGGGGTCGAGGTTTTCAACATCCTGAGGGTGGAAAACGGTCATGAGAGCCTCGGTGCTTACAGCCTTGCTGCTGTCTTTCTGTCCCACCATCAGTGTTACGTCCTCCGGGTTGTCCTCGAAGTGGTTGATGAGTGACTGGCACTCACCTCGTATGGCCTTAGTGACGAACACATATTATTTCTCAATGTCAGAAACCACTGCAAACTACAGAATCAGAACAGTAAACTGTGAGCAACAGCTGAAACATGCTACCTCTGATGAAGCAGAGTGCTGAGGGCTGGCACTAATCCCACACCTGCTGCGGATTGTGTTGGCAAGCCGCTGGTAGTCCCGCACCTCCGAGAAACGCAGCGCCCTCTTGCCACGCACATACACGGTCAAAGCCCTGCTACTTGAGTCTGACTTCTCAACATTAACAACCTGGAAGAACGTCGGCACACCAGACAGACAAGCTGCTATTCATCAGTATGCAGGGTGCCATTTGAGACAGTGGCCTTCTTGGCAGTGTTTTTATCAATCAAGTAATGCCGTCATTGGTTCTCCTTACCTCTCGCATTGGAATGATGACATGGCATTGGCTTCCATCCTGGCTGGCGAAACACAGGTAGTTCTCAGACAGGCAGATCTTTCCAAGTGTGTTAAAATGGCTGAAGGGCACCCACAGGAAGCATTCGTGCACCTCTAACAGGTTTTCCTCTTTGGGAAGCCTGAAAAATGTCCGGAACTGCTCACTCTTTGCATGAGCTTCTAGGCCTCTGCGGGGGAAAGTAAAGCAGGAGGTAAAGTCATAAGCAGCAACATCACATTTAAGTTTTCTAAGAACATCCATTCAGCTGGCCTTGAGACTCACATGCACGACAGTCTCAAAATAAAATTTTTTTTGTGCCCTTGACTGTCACTTTCCACATCACTCTTTTAGGCAAAGGAGTATTAGGTTATTTCAGTATTTTCAAGACTGCTTTAGACCACTACAAATACAAATATTATTACATACACTGTACAGTATATCATATGGACAGGTAGATTATTTTGTTCAAGGTCAGTTTCTACATTTTTGTATCATTATAACCGTAAATTAGACTTTAAACTTGTAAATTACAAAGCATGATTCTTGCAGGTCAACCTCGAATCAAAAGCTGGTATGTGTCGTCAAAATGGCCCAAGTAAACAACTATAGTGGGTTGATTTTAAAATACCTGGCACTGTTATTGTCATATATGACTGCCCTGCCACTCCAGACAGCTTAAAACAAACACAAATGCTATTTGAGCCCAGTCAGACTTTGTGTTTACTCTGCTTCTTCAAGCTGGCAGCCCGCACTAACAGGATCATGTAAAGCTGTGCAGTGTAGCAGACAGACAGTACCTCTTGGTAATTTGCTGGGGGTCGGAGAGTGCTGGCTCTCTCTGGAAGGCCTCTTTATCAAAAAGACGCTTGATGGAGTACGCAGCCAGCTGTTCCATGATAACAAATGTCTCATTAAGGTGCAGCAGCATGGAGAAGTAGTGATCCTCCCCATGAGCCAAGACATGGATGCTCTCAGTCAGTATAACGTTAGAAGTTTTCTCCAGCCTCCAGATCTCATCCCAGGAGATGACCAGTTTCACTGCAGAGTCATCACAATAAATTAGAATTAAATCAGTGATTAGGGCTCACTGCTGCAAGGACAAAAAAATATGAATGAACGGGCAAATGGTTGCTGCGATTAATTCTGTTTTCCTTTTGTCTGTTTTTTATCCAAGTCCAATTTCTAATTAATTAAAATATATGAAATGCACTGCAGTAGCAACACACTTCATGGTACCACTATAAAGAAGTTTTCACAGCATCATTGAGAAAAATTTTCAAATGTTACTCAGTGTCATGAAAATCACTCTTATACATTATCCACTTTTCAAGTTTGCCTTCACAATGCGGTCCACTACAGTATAATGGCCTTTTAACAATTATGGTAGCTGTGATTAGCTTGAGCTATTTTCAAATGCAAAAATGTTCAAAGAATAGGCCATAAAAGCCCACTACAGTGGCTGTTAAGTGCTGTCACAGCCCTAGCAGCCATAGGTTGCCACCAATCAACATTATTAGGACAAAATAGCACATAAACGGCTCACCCTCGGCTCCCAGTAGGTATGAATAGAAGCACAGGAAGTTTGTGCTGAGGTAGAGCCAGCCTTGGCAGGGTACTTTGCCTTTCCAGTAGCTGCATGAGTAATATGTGACCAGCTTTTCCACCGGTGGCAGCTCAAACCACTTCTCAAACCTCAAAAGTGCTTCTCGGAATTTTTCAGGGTCATCTTCCAACACCAGGGACATTTTTCCTTCCTCTGCGATGAGACCCTAACACATTAAACATCGAGGGTTACTGTAAACTGAGGGTCATAAGAAAACAATGCATCATCTTCCTTAAATAATGGAAAATAAAAATAGCACTGAATGGCCTTTAAAATGATTCCAAATAGTCTGGATTAAGTAATTCAGTCAGTAAAGTTTTACAAGAATTAGAATGCCATTATCACATTCAGTATTTTATAGCATTATAGTTACACCCATGTTGAGGGATTCCTCAATAAAAAAAAGGACTTTTATAAGGTCTTACTCTAATCTTGCCCTGTACAAAGCTGGTGATGTCATCGCTGGAGTCAAAAACAGAGAGTGTCCGCATGATGTTCTGCTGCAGCCAGTCCCAGTGCTGAACAATCTCCTCTTGGGTGACACCTGAGCCAACATCAATGTCAGACATCAGGTTCGGGTTCTTTTTATCGCAACTAAAAACAGTGACTGGTTTTATGCAATTTAAACATGCGACTTGCAAAATCTACCTAATCATTTAACAGCACTGTTGAAAAGCCAGACTAAGATGAAAACACATACCGCATGCTATTGACCAATACACTTGTGAGTCTGGTGTGTGGTGTAGAATGCGGTAAGGAGCAACTTTGGATGTGGAGTCCAACACAGTATCCAGAGTGCCCACAAGGAGGCCTGTAACATACAGTGCGTTGATATTTTTAAACAAAATTATGTTACACATGACCTTTACCCATGTGATGCCTTTAACAATCTGGAAGACAAACAACAGATTTACATGTTACTCAAGAAACTAACAACAATAATAAAAACCATCTTTTTAAAAGGCCCAGTCAGTATGTCTGTGTTTAATTGCTGTATTTACTGATAAACCACCATCTGACAGCATCAGAAAATATATATACAACATAAGCTAATACAGCTACTGTCCGATGTTATGCATTAAAATTCCTTCGCATCAAGTTCTTTTTTTATAATTAGATCATGGACTGTGCCTTTATACTCGTAGAAATGAAAGATCCCTGAGGTCCAAGTCAGAGCTGCATAACTAAAATTAGCAAAATCTGTTACCTTTACTACTTCTGTCTGACATGCCCTCCATGAATAATTAACAAGGTCGCAGTGAAACCACACTCATGCACTGCATCAACCTTGCACTGGCCTGCCCGCTGAACATGGATCAGCTCTCCACACTGGAGGAGCTGCTAAGTAGTAAAATGATTCAAAGGATCAAACACAGTTCACATAATTAATGTTGTGATTAGTGTAGAACATCACACAGTCAAGGACAGATTTAAACACATAAAAGATAGTAGACATAAAAGGCTCCTGTGCTGGAGAGGGCTTCATGCGTGACATGCTGTGTAAAATCAGGTAGTATTTAACCTCATGACATCAGCCCTTTTGTCATATTGTTAATTATCTATCTATCTATTAATTGCCTTACGGTTGTCACCCTGTTGCATATGGTTAGAGACTGTAGGTTAAAACCATCAGTGGTATACAAGCACTACTTTTAATCTGTCAGATGACAATGATTTTCAAAGATCCAAGTTAGCAAAGAATAACAATAAGGTTTACACAACAGACTGTGAATAAATCAGGAACTCATTGGGAGTGTTGCTTTTTTAAGAGTTGTAAAAAAAAACCCGGCTTCTAACAGTTTGGCTAATTACAGTAAACATGCAGCACTCTTTCCTAAAACTGGAAGTACTAAATCTGTTTAAGGTCAGTTGTTGTCTCTCAGGGGTTATTTGGCTTTACAATAAGGAAATTAAGTTTGTCATAAGTATCGAATGTATTGATACTTAAACACATGTTTAAAACAATAAAATCTGTATTTGATAGTACTGAATGTACCACAGCTATAAAAAAAATAACCTCTAATCAAATTTTTAACCCAAGACTGCACAAATATTAATACTATTACAAATGTGTTGGTATGTGTTCATTGACTTTTTCAGTATGAGTACTGTGGGCGGGTTGTTAATTAAATTTTACTTCTTTTTTTTCATGGTATCAAAAAAGGTATTGAGTATGTTATTTTTAATACTAGTATTGTATCGAAGTTTAACATTCTGGTGTTGTGACAACATGACAACTGTTTAATTGAAAATGAAGATTAAAAAAACCCCCAATAGAATTAGGAAGCAATAGCACAAAAACTAATCGAATTCATAATAATCAATATGCATGTCCAATACAAGAATGCCTGTTCCTTCCCCTTAAAAAATTCAGTAGGTCTGCTAATAATAATACTGGCTAGTTTCGTGGATGAATCGATTAGTTGATCGAGAGGAAATTAATCAACAGCCACTTAACTAAGTGATGTAAAAGGAACAAACATCAACTTACTTTGACTTCTCAAATGTGAGGACTTTGTTCCCCTTTTAGTTTTTATGTCAGTGTAAATATAATAACTCTGGACTGTTGAACTGTTTGTAATAATTGACAGATTAATAAATAATGAAAACATCAACATCATCATTTGCAAATCCAATCTGTAAAAAAAAAAAAAACAGCTACCAGGGTTTTTCTCTCCATGCTTAAAAAAAATAATATCACATCTCATTTTAGCAAAGCTTGCTATAACCCATAACCCCAAATTACAGTGTGACAACTCAACTAAGCATCAGTGTCACCACAGATGCTGACAAGGTTACTGTCCACGGAGCAGCAGTCCCTGACATTGCAGTGACATTATAAATTCAAGGGCTGTCTGTTTATATAATGTTTTCTGTTGTGTTACATCAGCTGGTGATGTCGCATAGGTTTCAATCTGACACAGCAGTGGCTCCAAGTTTATAGGCCGTTGTACATCCTGGAACAAGCACAGGGCAATGAAATCAAACAGTGGAGTGGACGCACAGACTTTTCCCATCGCCACATCCGTGTCAACCATACACTGTAACGAACCAAATAAGCCAGAATACTGACACTCTTGAAGACTGGCGTGTCGACAACATGAGAAGCCAGCTGTTCAGTGATTTTGACACTTGGTTTATACCTGTTGCTCTGAGGTTATTTTTTCTGAAGGCTATACAGCAGCACCCGCCCTATACATGGCAGACAGCACGTTAGCTATGGAAATATATGACGACTTCTCACGATAGTAACTTGTTTGTTGTAACGTGGTTTGTCGAAGTCGCTGCAGCTGCTCGTACACATGCGAGGAGGTGAAAACGTAGCCGCTACCGTTACCTGTCAAACCGCCTCCACCTTCTCCGTACCCTCGTCTCCTTTGCAGTACGAAGTACTCGTTATCCTTCTCAGTGACCCACAATTTGAATGCATTTTTCAGCAGAATCTCTTCAGGTTTGAGCCACATGTTTCAAATGTCATGGAGTTACCTACTAAATCCACCTGACATGTCACGGTTATCTGTAATGTAGACCGACAACAAACCCGTGGACATTTGTTTGTGCCCGAATGCCTCCCTTTCCCACGTCGACATAAAATACTGCCAAAGCTGCAAAGCATTCTGGGATTGTAGTTTCTGAAGAGAAGGCGGTCCTAGGAGGTTAGTTCTCGGGGAACAGCTATTTCATGAATGAAATGTTTAAAAAAAACCACTGAATAATTTGTTCATTTACATCTATTATAGTTTCTCATATGTCTAATCTGATTTTGTGATCAAATTGTCACCTCGAAATAAAAGGAAATTACAGAAAAGTGTATAATTTTAGCATAAATAGCATTAATAAATTCTTAAATTAAATGTAACATATGCATACAACAGTGCAACATTAAAAGAGCAATTTGTAAGATGTTGAGTGTCATTCCCAGGTCGTGATATACTGACGCTATGACGCTATCAACTATCTCACACCTTCAACCTTAAGGAAAATAAAATAAATAAAAAATGAAATACTTTAGAAAAAAGAATTTTAAGGCTTAATAAAGCGTGTGCTTAATTTTCAGGTTTCCCTTTTATTACAATTTTGTTTTTAATGTATTTATTTCAGCTAACATTATTATATTATTTTCTGAGCTATTGGCTTTGTAATCATCTTGCCGTCCAACTTTTGAGTATAATGTATTGTATATTCTTATTTTTATTTTCTTCCACACTTCCACAGATTGCCTGAATAGTGTACTGTTTATACCGTTATATTTATCAGTTTACTTTGCACTGTCTAAAGGCTTCTTAAGGATCAATTGAACCTCAAGAAACTGCCTTATGTAATGAAACTCACTCATGTCTAAATGCAATGTAAACACTAATACCCTCATAAACATCATCAGGTCTAGATGACAGACCCTAAACTAAATCACTGACAGATTAATAATTAAAATGGAGTAAAAAATAAAAATGTGCCACCACCTCTTAGAGAAAGTTAAACATGCTTTTATTTTATTGCTTTTATCATTCACACCAGTAATGCTGGGTAAATTTAAATAGTAAAGAAACTTTTACATTTGTTACCTGCCCTGTAAATGTAAACTGTAAAACTCTACAAGGTACAGTGGATCTATGCTGTGTCTATACGGCATTATTATGAGATGTCCCATGGTTACATTTGACTTTAATAAATGTAAAGACAAAAAACATAAAAACATTAATAAATGTAAAAACAAAAATGTAAAAATGCTCTTCAAGATTTTAGAACCAGACTGCATGAATATCATGCAGACTGCTCTCCATCAGCTGAGCACCAGTGAGGTTTACTACTGATGTCATGGTTGGTAGTCAGCGTCCTCTGTGCAGGTAAGTAAAGTTCTTCCACAGACAACTCAAAAACTTATTTCTTTATGGATCTGCCAAAGCAGAAAAGGGAACATTGTCCCCCAATAAGGTGCTGTCTCAGTTGAAAGTGCAATGCTAAATTACCATTAACATGACAACCTTGACAAATATGTGGACATTTTGACCGTATTATTAGGTTATTATTAATATTATTATTAGGTTGGTTTGCAATAACTTCATGTGTACAGCAGGGGTTCTGTTTGAGCTTCTGCAGTGCTCCTCTCATGCTGGCACCACAAACTGCATAAAAAACTAACACAGCATACAAGCTAACATCTGACAAAGGAAGATTACCAAAATGTATATAAATAACATAGCCTAACTTTTGATTCACCTGTTTAAGAAAAAGGTAATCAGTTCAAGGTAAAGACAAAAAGGTTTGCCTTTTTTTTAACATTTCGGTTTGTAATTACTTTAATTTTTGTAACATCTTTGTCTCTCTCCAAAATCAGATAAGCTATGACACACAGTGATGTGTTCAGATGTTGCTGTTTAGTATTCAGAGTTCAACTACACTGACAGTTGGATATGAATCAGTTGATTCGGTAGAAATTGATATCAAACTGTAAAAAGTCACTGAAATTAATTGAATTAAAAGCTGGAAAAATTATGTTTAATTTGAAGCAAAACACATTTGGTCCTTTTAAAATAATAATTTGAAAATTAGTACAGTGAGATGTGTTTGTTGGGTTGACGACCATGGTCACTAAAAAAGGCTGGTGTGCAATGCCAGTCAGATGTGTCAGGTATAGTGTGCAGAGGTACGGAGCAGGGTGGAGCATGTATTTAACCAGGTGCATCTGCAGTAGCGAATGAAGGCCTACACCAAGGAGATGCTAATGCCCTCTTCTTGGGCCAGGAACAGGAGGGGGCTGTTTAAAAATTCCTTCAGATCCAAGTACTTGGTTGGGACATCAGGAATATCTAGAAAATCATATGATAGAGTTAGGAGGCATTGACCTTGTTGTTTGGCTAAAAAAGAGTCCATGACACTTTCATCAGCTCCTGAATCAACAAAAAAAAGCCACAGTCACAATCACCAGCCTCACTAGAACCAGAGCCACATGTGCTTCTGTTTCTGGAGTGGAGTGATCAAAAACCTTCTTCAGTTTGGCAACAACCAAACACACGACACATTTCTTCTCCCAGTCTGCAGAGGAGTCCAAAGTTCTTCCAGTTTATCACTGGACATCATCATCTCCTGAAACATAAACAGGTATAAACAGGTGTATAACTGACCCAATTTCAAACTTGTTTTATTAAACATTCTATATCAAAACCTCAGTGATCCCAACAGCAAACCTCACCTTGTGATAATAAAGACCAGAACTTATGACAATATTATGGAGTTACATCATAAGAGGCCTTAATGATTACAGCAGTACTACAATGTGATGCTACTGCTGCTCAGTAATGTTTACTGCGGTGGCCTGTGTTTATATTTTAAGATTGGTTGCTCAAATTAATCTTTGCCAGTAGAGGTCACTACTGCACACTGTGGAGAATGAGAATGAATAACACATCAGCTTATAATAAATAGCATTTAATAAATAAATGCCCACATTTTGCCCACATTGGCACGCAAGTGAGGGAAACGTGGATGCAATTTAAGCGAAATGAGATGTGCCCCATATTCATGTGGATGGCGGTGAAAAACTGTCTGTTGCTTATAAGAGGAGCAGCTGTGATTGGCATTGTTGTAGCCTCTACCTGCTGCCGTCAGCAATATTGCATCATTAGATGAAAACAAGTGAACTACTCAGTCTGACATCTGCCCATTTAGAAAACTACGCAGTCGTCGCGTTGATGACGTCAGGTCAGTCCGCGTCGACTCTGCTCAGCGCGGAATTTAAAAATATGATTTTACTGTGTACATTAGCCGGCAATGTTTTAAGTCAGACTAAGCGTTAAGAATTTGGCATGGTAATTAGACATACAATATAGACGTGGATGGATTTCTTTCTATTTGCGCACTACTGGCGTTTAAGGCAATAGTGACGCAATCAAACAGCACCCGCGTTGTTTTACCGTTAGCCAGTTGTAACCGAAACTTCGATAACTAGCATAAAGTACCGTCCTCTCAAAACAACGAGAAATGTTAATAATTTGTATGGTAAACTAGCTGCAATAAGAAAAACTTATCCAAACAGCCTTTCCGATATCACCTGTTCCTCAGCGTAAGTTTAAACGCGTGTACGATAACATTATTGTTGCTAATAGTGCCAGGAAGAAGTTAGTTAGCCGACAAGCTAACAACATGAGTTCGTTGGTTACAGCAGTGCCACCACACCGGCAGATAACTTGTTGAATTAACTGTCCACAATGGAGGATAACTCGTCCGATTCTTCTGTTGTGACTGGTCTTTCTCAAGCCTCTTTTCTCCAGAGGACGTTGGAGCAGTTATCCTCCACACAGTGTCTGAAGGTACAAGCTGAGGAGGCGGCTCCCGTCGCTGTCATTTCACTTCAGCGGTACTTGTCTGAGCAAACGGAGGGGCAGCAGCTCGACAGCTATAGCTACGATGTGACGGTCACTGACGGAGTCTGGCGAGCCAAATGCTTTCTTCACCACGGTTTAAACCATCTGGTGCACACTAACACCCTGAGGACTGGGACTGACATCAGCATTACGCAGTGCTCTTTTGTTTACAACGAGAGGATACTGGGACACGGTTACATTTGTATTGAAAAGCTCAGGTGTGGTTCAGAGAGGTCTGCCGTCCTTCCCCGTATTAAGGATGTCAGTTCACTGCCTATGCTGGTCAAGCATGGCATGGAGAGGAGTGTGGTGCTGCAAAGTGATGTTCCCCTTCAGGTGAGCCGCAAACATTACCTGTCTCTGTGGAACAACGACGATCCAGAGGGAGAAATCTGGACCTCTGGGTCTCCCTCATCTGACACAGTGCTGGACGGTGAGATGCTATGATGATCCCTCTGTCACACATTGATCTGTTTACATGGATTGCACTACATCACTGAGGTGGACTTTGCTGCTTGGTTCTTCAGGACAAATATCACAATATATATGTGTGACCCAATCTATTGCATAATATGGATCTTTTTCAACCAATACAGACAACAGATAATTACCTGCTTCTCATGGCTGATACCAATAAGATAACTGATAATTTAACTTTTTTTGTATTTGAAAAAGAAGTCAATAACCTGTAGTTTATGAACACCTGAGGATACGAAATGCTAAGCTTTAATAAGCAAAGATGGATAATTCAGTATTTCATAACTAGTAACATTTGTTGTGATAAAACACATAGATTTTTCCCTCGTCTCTAAATCCTCTGCGGAACATGTATTGCAAATTGCAATCGTGTTGTCTTCCTCTGAAATGTGTCATCCGCACTGGCCGTGAATTGGATCACTTTTTATTTCATGACAGTGTAAACAGTACAAATCACATGGAATCTGATCTTTTCAGCTCTGATTTGGGTCAATGACACTTTCAGTTGTTCAGCTGCATGCTTGTTGTAAATGTGGGGTCATGGTACAGATGTGTTCACACAGATATCAGATATGGGTCACATACAAAGGTGAATGTTAACAGTCAACGCTTGGTAAGTCAATGAAGGCAATTTGGCTCTGAATCTATTTATTGGGTATAATTTACCAATATCGATAAATGCCCATTTAAATACAAATTTCACAATATCGGACCAATAAATGATCAGCCTGATGTATATTGTGCATTCCTACATGCATGCAATAATTTGACAATATTTTTAGGATGGCAGTTGGTGCCCTCAGAATATGTTTACACACAAGACAATTTTGAGAATTTAATAAGTTACATATGAGGCGTGGCTGTGATTATTAATTACTTTAATCAAATTGACGGTATTTTAGATTGTTTTGTTTTTTAATCTCCTGGGCATCAAAATGTAACATAATAGATACGAATAGAAATATGCCCATCATCAGTTTCTCACAAACAAAGGTAATTTTTTCAAACAGCTTGTTTTGTCTGACTAACAATTAAAAATGCAAAGTTAATATACTTTTTAGCTTTGCATTTTTTATGACACAAAATGGAGAAAGGCATCAAATCCTCAAATTTGGGCTTTCTTGCTTTATAAATTACTTAAATGAATGATAATGAGGATCGTTGTCTATACATTTTCTGTTGATGGATCACTTTACCAATCATTTCAGCACAATTATGATGACCAAGCAGACAAGAGACATTGTTTACTCAGCTACAACAACAGCATGTAGAGTTTGGAAAATAATTATGTCTAATTTGAGTATTAAGACCTAGAAAAGACAACTTTTAAGCTGTATTTGAAGATATAAGACACAATCTTAGACAATAAAACCAACATGATTAACATACGATATCTTCCATGGACCATATGCATAATTTACATAATTAACTTGATATTTATTTTTGCATGACCTCTGGCCACTAAACTGCAGAGAAAATCCTGAACATGTGTTGTCCACAATGTCTTCTTTTCAACAGTGTCCAAGATTACTCTTCTTAGTAGTCTGGAGTCATCTTTTAGAAACACATGGAAACATCTCCCTCTTCTAGTGAAGATAATACACAAATCCAGATTACGGTATTATGGGAAGTTTGGGCTCAAGATTGATTTCCCCTACCAGGTGAGTTTAAACTTCAGAAGAATTTGGAGATTAAGTAAAAACAAGATGTGGAGAGGATCTTACTTATTAGACGTCTTACACATTTTTAACCGCTTTGTTGTCATAGAGTGTAATATAATTGGGTTTTTTTTTTTACCTCATGTTTTGTTATATTTCAGGCATACTTTGAAGTTGCTGACCAGAGTGGGACAATGTCCCTTGTGCTTTGGAACGAACTTTGTCCAGAATTTTACCAGAAACTGAGTGTGGGCACAGTGTTGTACATCCAAAATTACACCCTGAAGCAGAGTTACTCAAACCGGTCACACCCACAAATGGACCACCACAGAATGAAGACCTTTAACTCTGTAGGTACGTACAGAAAATCTGACTACAGTCTTGTATTTTAAAGTTTAGTGCAAAAGTTGTGTTTGAGTAGTATTTGGGATTTTCTTTTTTGCACAAATGCTATGATATGTGATATGTGCCATACAACTGACTACATACTACTGACTTTTTTCACTGTCAGGATTCTGTAGTTAAATCATGCAATTGAAATCTGCTTTTACTTAAAGGGAATCTTCTCACCAATATAATGGAACTAGATGGCACTTCGCTTGTGGTGCTCAAAGCACCAAAAAAGTACATCTGAAAAACTTGACATCAGTGTCTCTTTCCAGAAATCATGACCCAGTGACTCAAGATAATCTACAGACCTTGTTGTGAGCAGTTTCATGTAGAAACTATTTTTTGTCTACCAAATTATATCACAGCACAGAAGGAAATGTGTGTTTACTCATGGAGGCTCATGCTCGTGAGAGGGTGGAATGTAAACATTAATAGCGTCCTCTTGAGCTGAGCTGTGATGTTAGCTAGCTGAGTGAGCTAGCCTCTCATCCATCACCTGCACGGTGATGCAGAAACTCAGTGATGCCTGCCTTCCTCGAAACTGCTCACAACAATTTTTGAATTTTTTTTTTTGGGGTAGTTTGGGTACCACAAGCAAAGTGCAGTCTAGTTCCACATTATACTCTAAGCTTAAACTTTCTGTAATGTCATGTCATCGTATGTATTTTTCTAAGAAATCGGCCTGAATCCTCGCAACCCAGCTTCAATCATCACTGTGGTCTCACCAAAGAGTGTACTGCCTCAGTGGGGATTGCCTGAGGTTTCCTACCAGTTCATTACCAGGTAATGGACTGGCATTTATTAATCTACAGTGTAACTTTTAATCTATCTTTATCTAGTACCCGCTGGTCAAAAACCGCTTCATGTTATGTATGTATCTGACAGGTCAGAGTTGGAAAAATTGTCCAACAATTCTGCATGCGACATCATTGGTTTGGTAACATTTGTTGGTCGCGTTGAAAGAGTCAAGAGTAAAGGGAACAAGGGTAAGAAATATTCATATTTTAACTATAAACTGGGAAGTATTATTAAAAACTTAATTTAAGCTGCTAAATTTTCTTTTTAATTTTAATTCAGTTATTGGCGATTTACCATGTTCACTTTGTAGGTCCAGAGAAATACTGGACGTATCGCTGGATCCACGCCGTGGATGGAACGTCTGGTCACCCTTTTATCCTGGAGGTCTTTTCCTCTTCTCAACCAGAAATCTTCAGTCGCATATGCCCAAGTATGTCAACTGTATCAGCTCCTGTCTGATCGCTCTGCTGCCACTCTGGTAAGCATTTTCACTTAGTTGCTTTATCATCTCTTCTACAGTAACCTACCTAGTGTGTACTCAGATGAGAGTTTGTCAAGTGGAAGGCTCGTTGCCCTACCTCACAAGCAGCTGTGAGACGGAGACGTTCATCACAGGTTCGCACAGCTGTAACAATAAGTAGCTGATAGTCTACATATACTGTATGTGGTGTTCACTCTAGATGTGCATGTAAGTGAACTGTATATTATCTGTCTCCACAACAGGTTACCACAAAGGTCAGCCATATGTGAGTGACCCCAAAGTGAAGAGCTTCATCCAGTGGACAAAAACTCTGAAGGACAACGTTGTCCTCCAGAAGACTGCTGTTGGTGGTCATTATTGCTACCCTCACCCCCCACAGAAATGTGCCCTGTCAATGGCAGATGCCTCGGGTGAGGGGAAAACACAGAACAGTTCATTTAAACATGTTTTCTAGGTTTTAAAACATAATTCACAAGCTCAATTCACATGTTCGACAGTTTAATTTCAGAATGCTCGAAATTAGCTTTAGAAAAAATGTCCAGCTTACATTTTTTTTATATTTTCAGGGCATGAAATGATGAACTATAAAAAAAATAGCTTTCATCGACTTAACAAGCACAGCATCTACACACTCTGATACTCTACTTGGTGGTATGTCCCTTTAAAGTTGGTCTGCGATCCGCTAATAAACGAAGAAGAAAAAGTGCAGCATGCTGTTGTCGCACTCATGATGTCACACACTGTGGTAAGAGCCACAGAGAGTAGACTAGAGAGCCAAACATGTCATTGTCGGCGTGGACGTTTTTTACAGTTTAAGAGAAGAGAAGGACAGCACGATTGCAATCTACAATACATGTTCCACAAGGGTTCAGAGGAGGGGAAAAAGTTTTAACACAACAAATCTTATTCGAGCTATGGCATATTAAATCATCCATCTTTGCTCACTACATGTTTGCCTTTCTTACCCTCAGGTGTGCATCAGCAAAGTAGAGTTCAGCTTACCCCGCATCTAAAATTCTGCATCCCACAGTGATTTGGTTTAATTGTCTGTGTAGGGACTGTTGTTATTTTAAAACCTCTATGCTTCACCTTCAGCTCAAACTCTGCTGGTTGCTGTGGCTGACTTGAAGAGGGAGTTGGAGACCTTGCAGTATAGGGAGCATAAAAGACTTGCCATTCAAGGACAGATCACGGCAGTGTGCTTCATGAAAAGCCCAAAGACCACAGAGTCTCAAGGAACAGAAGAGGTATACAACATTTTTTCAAAGCATCTTTATAAGAGTGACCATTAAAATTGTTAAGTAAGTCAAAGTGGTTTCCTGCAGGTACCAGATGTTTCCACTGATGCATGTGAACACGCTGTACCGGATGCACACAGTGATCCCTCAACAGCTGAGCAGACCTCAGAGGCCAGTTTAACATCTCGCTCTGCTGAGAAAATCTCAGCAAGCAGAGGGAAAAGAAGAATTCAAACGAGGTACGGTCTGACTCCTGACTCTCAGATTTGTGAGCCCAATATTGAATCATTCATTTCATCATTAAATGAAATGTTTCATCATTAAATGAAATGTAACGTATCGACATGTTTTCCAGAGAAGCCACGTCGTCTTCCTTGAAACATGGTAGCGTGCCAGCAAAAAGGTACTGAAGATTCAGCTGGTAGTGATCATCAGTAACCCACTTCAGCCATTCTGAGCTCATTTGTCTCTGATCCTACAGGAGGGCTGGACTTGAAACTACAGAGAAAGGACAACAGCAGGAGGAGGAAGACAGTGACTCTGAAGCTGAGGAGCATCAGGATGTGGAATGTCACCTACAACCTCAAAATCAAGGTGCATTACTGGAGCTCCTGCTTCCCTGCAGGTTACCTTGTGTGTTCTGATACATTGTCACACTGATCTGTTTGCTTCTGCCAGACTCTGACGTGTTATCGTGGGAAAGCAGCAGTTGGGTGAAGCAGCGAGAAGAAGTGTTGGAACATTTGTGTCGAGGTGGTCTGTACCAGGACAGCATCTCTCGGAGGTTCACGTTTGACGAGAAAGACGTCCTCCTGCAGCGGAGTAACCTTCAGCCAACACGGTGGGCGCCAGAGCAAACCGATGACACCATCCCACCTGCGGTTTGTCCAGGATACTACCAAGTAACAATACTAGGTAAAGTTTCATAGTAAGAATTACTGTGACCTGTCTCTCCCATGTTTCCTCTAACACTATAGCCATCTTGATGCTCACTGATCTTTCACCGTAAGTAGCAGTGGTGGGCAGGATACAAGGCCTGTGATTCATAGATCCAGAATTTCTCAATTGGGGAGAAAGACTAGATGTGCTTCCAGACCCGTTTTCAGAGTTTTTAAAAACTTTATATGAGGGGGACCATGTTAAACCAAATGTTGGTCAGAGCAGAGTATATTTACGTTAACATTTAAAACGTATCTGGAGTGGAACTTTTTATTCTATGCCATCTATTTTTATTTATTTATTCTAATCCATTTTCAACAAGCTGTTGTCATGGTGTGGGATTTTGTTGTCTTATTTCCTGTTTTATTTTGAAGTTTCCATCCACGTGTCTCGTCCTTCTTCTCACTTCGTGTCTTTGTCCTTTTCCATCCCCTTGTAATCACCCTCATTTGTTTCACCTGTGTCTTGTTAACCTTATCTTCCTTGTGTATTAAAGTCAGTGTGTTCCCTTCTTTCTTTGTCAGTTGATGTACCCGGTGTGCCTTTGTTCTACCGTTTGTGCTCCCTGTGTTTTTTGGACTTTGCCTGTGTATTTGGATTTTTGCCTCTTCCCCCGAGCCCACCTCCATTTAACATCTTATTAAATGGATGTAAAACAAAATGTTTTTATGTTGTTAGGTTGTTGGCAAAGTACAGTAATGACAAGTCAACCATCAACATCAGTACGCCAATCCTTGTTTGTACTTTTTCACAGGTATAAACAAGCAGATAGCTGTTGATGCTGCATATTTTCCTGTCGTAAGCTCAGATGATCCCAGGGCTGTAGGTCTTCCTCAGGATCCCCATGGCAACACGATGCTGTCCTGCCTTTCGTCAGGCTTCCTCTGCCCTCTCAGTGACCACAATGAAGCGACACTTCCTGCGCCAGGTAGCCACCACGCCAAAACAGTCACTACACAGACTGGCCTTGACAGCAGAAGTAACAAAGCATCATACTGTATGTAGGATCAGTGTGACAGGTAATGCTACAACGTGAAATGTTTGTTTTGCAGAGGAGGTGTTAGCGACTGCCAGCGAGCTGGAGGACACACATGTCGTGTGCATCTTGGACCTTTGTCATCTGGGTGCAGATAAGGTGGAAGTCCTGATCAACAAAGTGCACAGAGTGACAGAGTTTTGTCTCAACGAGGAGGTCGAGAAAAACAAGTCTTCAGTTCTGTGAGAATATCTTGTAATTATTATCAGCATTCATTAATCATGTAATTAGACATTTATTTTGGATAGGAAGCTTTTTTTTTTAGACAATTTGATGCTTGTAAATTCTGGTTAGCAGTTTCACATGTACAGTAAATGTCACAAAATGCTTCAATAAATATGATTAAATGCCGAGATGCTTTAATCCTTTGAAGAGAACAAAATGTTTTATGATGATTAAAATGCCAAAATACATAAAATTGCATATTTTATTTACTTTCAGGCGTGTTGATTGTTTTACTGTGACCGACAGATTCTGCTTAGGCTACAAATAAGGTGTCAGTTTCCAACACACTGCAAGTTTTAACCTATCCAACCGCAAAACCGCATCTCTGTAGACTAATAATGTTAAGAAACCAATGGCATTTTGGATGGCTTCCATCAAATAAATCACTGTGAAAATAAAGGCGTGACAGTGGCTCACATGAGCTCCCCTCCTCAAGTAATGTCCCACCATAAATATGATCATTAACAAACATGGATTAAAGTTTGCTGTATAGCATTGTGTGAGAAAACTTGTCAGTGTCCAGTAATCTGCTGAACCTTGTCACAGTTTATAAAAAATCTTGTACATAAATAATTTCCTATGTAAACAGTTTAATCAGAATAACAAAAGGTATGTTTAAAAATATTTATTTTCATATATTTCACAATATCCATATTGATTTATAAATAATTCAATATAACAATTAATAAAGATATTAAAGTGTAAACTTAATTTTTAAAATTTCTTTTAAAACAATATTAACGATATTTTTAAAGCTTATTTTGATGGTAAATACAGAAAGAAAACAAGCCATACAAGTGACTGTGCAACACCAACTTGAATGCAAAAAAAGCCTCACCTCCGCTAATAAGACACTTCATTATCTGTTACAAAATTACTTTAATTTTAAAATCATGTAACATACATATGTAATCTATTAGACATATAAAATAAACAACTATATAGTCTAAACTTTTTTTTTTTTACATTCTATTATACAATATATTCAATGTTTGTTTCTGCACTGAAACTGCAGAAATGGCTGTGAACCAGGTTTGTTTTGTTCATGTCCTCACACAGACAACATTTCAAGTGTCAGTTGTTATTTTACAAACCAGAAAGAAAAAAAAAAGTGATTCAAATCACATGCCTTCAAAAACACTCAATGAAAAACCCCATGAAGAAGAAAAGCATTCCGAGAGATGAAGAAAGAAAGAAAGAAAGAAAGAAAGCTGCAGCAACTACTGTCGGGGAGAGAGAAAGTACAAAGAAAAACAGTACAGAATAAGCAGATGGATTATTTACAATGATTTGTGTGAAGCAAAACACACCTAAATAATTGTCACACATCTGGTGCAGAATGAGCCGATTTTTTCCAAAGCAAAATCATCTTGGGCTTAAGCCACATCTGGAACACAATGCGTGAACTATATTCAACTTGATTCACTCACGGTTGAGTTTAATAAGCAGAATTCCCTTCAACAACCTTAACAAGGCAAATAACAGTGTGATAACAGTTGTTTTGTGGACAAACATGAATTGAAATCTTCTCTGACAGAAAACAAACGTGAGGGAAGTTTCACAGTGACTAATTGAAAGGTTGATATTCAGCAAAATAAGATTTTCCAAAATTTGCCTTCAGGTTTCCTTCAGCAGTTGAAACTGAATAATGAAGGAAAATAAAAAATATAGTGTATCTATGGCACCTCTGAGTTGCTGGCTGAGCTGAACTTGTAAGCTGTGACTTGAACTGTTGCTACACCAAATGTGGATGTATAGAAAATACATGAAGGGAGACTGAGACGTCCCTCAGCTATCTACAAATATATATTTTGATGATGATGATGTAAAATTGCACTTTTTCTTAAAAGCTAAAAAACTGAAACTGAAATTAGTTTTTTTGCAGGTTCAGTCATTTTTGGCTGAATAAAGCCTCAGCTGTTGTTGTGACTAGCAGCGACCACACAGCTGACAGCCTGCACCCTGATGTAAAAATATCTGAAATTCTGCCTTACACGGATTCAGATTCTTCATTTAATCTTTTCTCATAATCATGGTGAATATATGACCCTTTACTCTAGAGTTTCATATTTGGTGAAAAACTAACCCTCTGCACTACATTCCCATGCAGTCCTGTGAATGTTAATCACTGTAATCTCACTCTTCACTGAACACATCTTGTGCCTTTTCCAAAGAAAAGATACTGCTGATAAACGGCTGAAGGAATGTTAGGACATTTCATTAAAAAAATACTTCCATATAATTTACATGGTACAATGGCTTATTATACACCTCTATATACATCATACATCTGTTCTGAAATATTTAAAACAGTATAAATTAACATTCTTCTTTTTCAAATTGACATTGCACATAGGAACGTGTAAAGCGGCACTGAGCATACATGTTGAAAAGTGTTCTGACTGTCGAGTCGTCGCCCACTATGAACAGCACCAGTCTAGAAAGGGACTGTGGCGTGGCTAACTTGAATCGGAAAACCAAACTGTCATACTGAGCATGAAGGGCTGCTTTTTTTTATAAAGTATAGCGCAAGTTCAACAGTGAGAATTTCAGGAAACACTTGAGTTTTATATAACACAGGAACAAATTTAAAGATAGAAGATTTTTAAATGACCAAGTCATCCTCTGGCTTCTGTTCAGTATATAGCTACTGTTACAAGTTGTCTCTGATTGTCATTAACAAAAGAGAGATGTGCGTTTATGTCTTTTTAGTTTGTTTCCTTCCTGGATATCATTCAACTGCTAATCCGTCTTCACCATTAGACTTCAAACCTCCCTCTGTTCCAGTTGTCTTCTCACCAGTACTGCAATCGGACAACGCTGTCTTTAAAGATCACGATGGTGTCACAACGTGAGCGGATAAGTATGTTAACGTCCGCCTACTTTTATATTCAATACGACTGTTTGAGATAAAAGTGCAGTTACAAGAGCTGATAAGCAGATCGCAGCACCAAAGTAACATAAAACAGCATCTCTCAAAAGGTATGATGGATTTCAAAGATTGTCATTCAAAAAGCACAAGAAGAACAAGATTGGAACATCTTGAAATACTGACAGGACAGACTCCAAAAAAAGAACTTCAATCAAATGAATGTTTGATACTTAAAATAATGTCCAATATAGTGTTTTTGTTATTACTGCAGCTGCACATTTACACAATAAATGTACTGGAGGTTATTATATTCTCTGGGAAAATTAAAACAATATTTCCTAGAAATATTTTTGTTTTTAAGAGATCACGTTCATAGTAGGAAGCCAATGTACTGTTGACTTGTAAATAAGCTCATGTATGATTAGTGTACATTTTGTATTTGTCAGACAGTCAAATAAAGAAAAGAAATGGATGACCAGAGTGGAACAAACAGGATTAATACTGTTCACAAATATCCAGGTGGCAGGCCGAATCTCTACCAAATCATTTCTCACTGTTTCCAAGATATTCAAGTCACCAAGCTTACACCTCTGCAGCAGTTCGTCGTATCTGTATCTGTAGTTGTATTGTGGTACAGAAAACCAACTGTGAGCCACAAACAGATCAGTGGTGGCGCACTGCTCTCGTGACTGCATTAAATTGTTAACCCAGGCAGGCGGGCTAAGACATTAAGACCAGTGTTGACCTTTCAATGTCTAAACAAACACATAAAATCAATTAGAACTTTTATTTTGTATAAAACTAGTTTCTTAATCCCATATTTGCTTTTCAAATTTATATGCAATAAATAAACATTAAATGATTTCATCAGGGTTTCAGTAAGTCGTTAAATGAATCTTATTAGATACTACTGTTATAGAAAGTGTTCGAAAAGAGTTTGGACTTAATGGGTTGCAAAAAGCATCCAATATGTATTTGTAATATATCCATTACAAATCTATAATGTATTTGTTTGTGTTTAAATCTGATGCTGAAAATAATAAGTTATGACCTATGAAAATATACCTTTGTATTCCAAATGGACCTGAGCTGGATTTTTAAAGCCGTAATCAGACCAAACCATCAATCTGCATCATGGACATAGCATGGTTGAAGGCACAAAAATTTCCTGCTCTGCTAGCTTCACATAAGGACTCATGCTGCAGAGCTCATCAGAAGCAACTAAAATCAGGACTTCTGAGCTTTGTTGTCATTCTCGGTGAGAAGTGGCGGGATGGCTGGAGCACCCCTTCTTCAGATTGAGGCTTTAAAAATCTAGATAGACCTTTCTAATAATTGGAGAATAACCCCCGCCCTCCCTCCCCAAGCTTACCAGTGTAGCATCTTTACATATAAATTCTTCACAAACCTGACATTTTAGATATGATGGTCATCTCGCTACTGCATGCTTCACAATAAACACCTCTCTCTTGTGACTTGCCAGGAACAAACCTGGAAGTCAATCATTGTTTTGGGGACAAAGTGGGAACACCGTCTTGCCAACTGAGGTACACTTTGATGTAGACTTCCCATGTACACAGATCCCTTTATGAGATGAACCATTTTCAACTGGAGCTGAAATTGGGGGTGATGATTTGATGTCACTGAAGAGGGGTGTTGTGCTGTGTGTTTGAAAAATAATCTCACTGTTAAGCCATCATTAGTAGAATATTAATTCACAGGCGAAAATATATATTCTACTTTTGAGTAGGGGATGGTAACCAAAGTGCAAACAGACACTTAGAAGGAAACTCTCTTTGTTAGATGAAAAACTTCCACATGTAAACTTGAAAGTGGTTCCTTCTCGAGAGCTCTGATGATCCACTTGTGCCGGCAGTTACACCGATTGGCAACTGAGGTGACACAGGCCCTGTGGTGAAGGTCCAGCACCTCCTCAGGTCACCGCAGGTGACGTCAAGCCGGGGCAGCCTCTGCTTGTGGTTTTCACTCCAGTGAGCTATGCATCGGCTTACTCTGAAGGAGCAGCTTCATATCAAAAGTAAAGTCACGAGAAGCGATTCTCCATCCTTCAAGCATTCCTGTAGAACTTGGCGTCAAGTTTGACTTCCTAATGCCACGACGTGCTGCCGCCTACACGGCGACAACACAGAGGGAGATCTCGCTGCTCTAACACAGTCCACAGCACTACCGAGTCAGCATATTTCGGAAGTCTGAAACACTGCCAGTCTGGTTTTGGGAATGTTGGTATTGCCTTTGTTGCTGTTGCGCCTGTTGCTGCTGTGCTTGCGGCACTTGCTGTGTTTGCGGCTGCTGTTGAATGTATCCCACAGTGCTTTGCTGCGGGACATTAGTGTGTAAGAATGTTGATGTAGATCCACCGTGTACAAGCCCTTGAGCCATCTGTGGACACAGAAGAGAATATGCATATGAATGTACTCTGGGCTGCTGACAGAACCCTGGTCACTCGATTTGTATCTGTCAAATCTTTCCTGCAATTAACAATCTAATCTTTGACTGAGATGCACAACGAGCCTGGTGTATACATGAGTGTTATCTCTAAGTATTTACATAAAAAGAGGGTTATAAAATATGCCTGGTGTATTAGAAGAAAATATATGAAACATGTACACAGCCATTACATCCTGGTGAGATACTTTGTAAGATATATAAGTGAAATGGGCACAGGCTGCAGGTTTGGCTGCTGAAGGGCTTCAGCACCATAATGCTTTTGTTTTGCCCATTAATAGAACGGGTTGTGTTGTGCTGAAGATGCATTATATTACAGGTTAACATTAAATGACTTTTAACTTGACCGTAGTTCTAAGATAGAATAAAGTGAAGGCGACTGCTAGCTGGTAAAAAAAAAAGCCATGCTCTTTAGATGGAGAATGTTCAATCCCTACGAACCCTAAAGATCCACATCTGCTGTTTTTCATCACTGATATGTTGGTCCTACTAGCTACTAGAGATTAAAGCCCTGATACAGAGACAAGACTGTTGTCCTTATGGCCAACAGCACCTTTATGATCAATGGCGGCGCACCGGAATGTTTCTGATGTTCAACTATTCAGTCTTTTTTTTATAGTATATGTCACAAGAAAATGATGGCAAATACAAATCTTGAGAATGGAAAAGCTAAAGATGTTAGGCTACCCTCCCATCAGCAAAAAAGACTAAAGTATCTATGAAATCTGAAGAGACTCCACAATGTGATACTGGAAAAATACTGATGCAATATTTTCTTTGGCGTGTCGAGGGATTTAGGTAAGCTACTTATGATATCTTACATATCTATGGTCGGATTTTTTTAAAATGTCTGCCAACTTGTGTAGTCCCTTCCGGACAAAGTTGAGAAATAAGTCTGCTCAAACACGATTTAATATCTGTTCTAATGAATCTTAGAACCACGTCCCAGCTTTGTTTCAGAGCCGAGGTTTTGGAGGGATTGAAAATAAGACAGCTCTCTTGCTTAACAGCCTCTGGGAATTGCACAAAAGCTTGTTGCTGTGGTAACTCAGGATTCTGATACAGTGTAATGCCTGAAATGATCATAGATCAGTAAATATACAGCCTTGGGTAATTACACTGAGCAGCATTATTCACAACTTACTCGTAGCTTAAGTCAAAAATACGCTTTTAGAAACCAACAGACATAACGTTGCTGCATCACAGATGGGCATCGTACCTGAAAGAACTGCTGGGGCTGCAGGGAGTGCTGAGAAGCCTGAGGCTGCGTGTGGTAGGCTGACTGGGACTGGTTGGTGATGAAACTGTTGTGCGGGATCATTATGGGGGACGTGAAGACTGGGGAGGGCACGAGGACGGCGTTGCAGTTGACCTGTTGCATGGAGAACGAAGGGGCAATAATCTGCTGCTCCAACGTGTATCTGTGTGGAGCACACAATGAAGAACTCAGACACGAAGTGAAACAACACAGACTGTGTGTGTAGTCTACTTAAACTGTACTCACATGGTTTGGGAGATGCCCATGTTGCACTGGGAAGGCTGTGAGGTGACACTGCTGGTGGGAACCAGTGTCTGCATTGGCTGGTTGAGGAGCATGCTGCAGGAAATAAAATCTGTTACTGAAAGAACTCTTCTGCACTGCACTGTGAAAAACAAACAAAAAAACCTGTTAACTCAAGAGGCTCTGTTTCTTTCAGGGCTCTCACCGTAGCTGTCCATCTTGGCTGAACTCCCCGTCTGTGTGTCTTTGGTTTGTGTCCTGCAGAGACCTCGTGTTGGTCTGGGAGAACATCATGGGGTTGCTGTAGAACGGCATCGTCAGACTTGTGTTCGTCTGCACTGGCACGCTCACTGTTGTCTGTGTCTGCCCGCTCTGCGCAATCCTCTGCTGGACCTACAATGAAACAAAGGAAGAACACATAGGATATAAAACCTGTCGAGCCCAGCAGTCAAATTAAATAAATATCGAATATGCCCATACTTCAGTCCTACATGAAAACGCAGCATAAGCAGGTCTTTTTGCTTGTGCAAACAAGCACAAACTGCAAGCAGCATAAAAAACACTGAGACACTGAACAGCAAGCTGCCACCTCTTACTGTGATGTTTCTATCTTTCAATAATTGACTGATATTAACCACTGAATGCATAACCTGCCTCCCGTTGTGTTGTGAGCGCTGAAGTAGGCTACGAGTCGTTAGTCGCTGATGGTAATTAGATTCAGTATTATCCTCTTAACATGAGAGGAGAGCTTTCCAAACAGCTGTGTTTGGACAGTTTTGTGACTGTGTGGGTTTTGGCTTTTTGGTTGTACAGCTCCGTACCTGTGGTGAGGGTGAGCTGCTCTCTGTCAGGAGTGAGTGAGGGGATGAACCATGGGCCCCGCAGGACGGTGGTTTAGGGTGGCCTGCGTGGCCTGTGTGCTGCCTGATCACCCCTGACTGGCTCTGCTGTGCCGGCCTCCCCGAGCCCTGCTGCTGCTGGGGCTGCTGCTGGGCCTGGCCAAAGTCATTGTGGACTGGCTGCTGTAGCAACATCTTATGCACACATAGACAGAAAATATTAATTTATCCTTCATTTACTACAAAAAACATGTTTTATTTACTTTCTATTTTATTATAAATACACAAACCACTGGTAAAAATATGTCTCGAACGCTGTTCTGGACATATTCAGTGATTAAAGTTCTCCGTCACAGAGAGATATCCACCAATTAAATTCCAGAGAGGCCATGTATGAAATCAGTGTACATCTGAAGGGACAACAAGCGAGGGGGGGGGGGGGGGGGGGTGGTATTGGATTTAGGATTAAGGCTACCCGTTGATTTATAGGCATACAAAAAACTTGGATGTAGGCAACCTCATGATCAACAATTACATTGCGTCATCATTGATGTTGGTTTTGCACTGGATGTATTATGGATTTATCACCTTTTTTTAGCCACCCATATGTTGAAAGCAGCCTTGAGTGAAGTCGTGCCTGTTGCCCCAGAACTGGAGCTAGTCCTGAGGTGTATTTAGGGCCTGGTTATTGGGCTATAGCCACAAGCCTTTTTTTTGTTTTTTTACTGATAATATGTTTAATATGTACATGAAATATGATCTCATAAAATCACTGAATCTTTTGTTACAAACAGAGCTATCCTGCAGTGTTGTCATCTTTGCAACTCTTCAGACCCTCTTGCAGAGTTTTTCATAGCATCAGGGGGAAAATTATTTATATGCACAAATCTGCAACAGTATACCCGAATTTAATCTCAATCAGCGGTTCTTGTGGCAGCAACATCTCTCCCTCTCCTCGCATTGTGCACATGCAGGAATGACAGTGAGTTAACTATAGGGCTGTTAGCCTTTATGTCCACAGTAAATGTCAGTGTGATGTGTATTCACAGTTTAAATAGGGGATAATGTTGATTTAATGTCTCATTGGATGAAACTGTGATGATGTCGCTTCAAACAAAAACATTGTTTATTTGGCGTCATGGGAGACGTAAAAACATGCACCGAAAAGTTAGGTGAATGGTTGATTAGCCTTACAAAAAAGAAAAAGTATCAGTTTTATTTCATAGATTGAAAACAGGACACTGGATTATGTAAGAGAGAACTGAGCAACAGAAAAGCTGCTCAAAATCTTCCCTTAAAACACTACTGATCTTGAGTATTTAAATAAAGTTTAGTTTAAAGCCTATTTTCACCTCGATGGCTGAGAACAGCAGCACTGATTATGTGTGGAGTGGTGCTGAAATCTCATCATTTTACATATTGTGCTATTTGTTAAGCAGGCGTCGAGGGCTGATGCGGGGGCCTCCTCTCTGACTTGTTTTTCATGACTTGTAGATGGGGAAGACTTGGCCTGAAGTTTTTGGTTTTTTCCTTTAATCCCTGCATCTTGTAGAAACATAGACTTAAAAGATTGTGGCTGAAATGGTTAATGCTGGCCTCTTGGTGGGGCCATTTCACCATCACTGTCAGGGGTTAGGTACCACAAGCTTACAATATGATGTTGACGTTCCTTAAAGGCAGAATGAGTAGGGATTTCCGAAAGAAAAATGTATAGACAATAAAAAAAATAAACCCTCTCACTTACGGCCCACTAGAAGTTTGTGTCTGTATCTGCAGCTCTCTGCATGTATTTTCTTATCTTGCTGTGTTCGGGACATTTCTTGGCGTCAGCTTTAATCTTTGTGGGAGTGTTACCTGGAGATTAGCGAGGTGAAGCTTCTCCTTAATGTCGTGCAGCTCCTGCTGCTGCGTCTTAATGTCAGCTTGCAGAATGCGCGTCCTCTCCTCCAGCTGCTCCTTCAGCTGGTTCATTACACATAGCTGAGGCTGCTGCAGCTGATACATGGACGGCTGCTGCTGCTGTGTTTGCTGTTGCTAGAAAGACATGATTCAAAAGAAATTTTTTTTTTGGGAAAAAGCTACAGCAAATGGTGGAGATCAGTTGAGTCATATAATTGGATTATTTTTGTGATGGTGGAAGCACATTAGGCTTCTCACTTTTTCTGTGAAATAGGTCAGAAAATGACACGGACGGGTGATTTCTTTCTGAGGCAAAATGTGGAAAGCTACAACATAAAGCACACTACAGATATAATCTTGGTATTTCTTTTTTTTAACTGTCTTTCTCACTTTGTTTTATAACTTTTATACCTAGGCCTGGAGGCTGTAGAAGCAACAGATGACATAAACACATACAGCAGCAACAGTCATAACAAGAAGATATTGTAGACAAACAGACTGGAGGAAGGCAACAGGCAGGAGAAGAAGTCTAAACACTAACCATTGTGGAGTGCTTGCTGCAGGTAGGAGAAAGGGGGAGGCTCATTGGGGGAACGAGGTCAAAGGAATTTTGTCTTTGTGGCAAATTCTACAGGGAAAATGACAAAGTTTAACAGTTTAGCACAATCTGTGATATTGTGTCAACTTTGTGCAGTTGTTTCCCACTGACCATTTTATCTTCAAAGACAGACACAGTTACACATTGAATAAACTGACCTTTGAACTACTAGGCTGGAGTCTGGCAGATGTTTTCTCTGTCCCAATGGAAGCAGACTGCCATGATGGTGTGCAGGCCTCTGTGTAGGAATTAGCTGCTGCAGAAGAGACAACAGTTCACAGGTTGAGCTGGATCATAATCGATGTTTTTCTTTGTTAAATGACAGCAGATAACTACAACAAAGGCAAGATACTTGATGTTTGACTCATTCCATTAATGGGATACAGTTTCTTATATATCCCTAAAACCCTTAATGCCATTCATAGTTGGTGCAAAGACAACTTCTATGAGTAAAGGGGATCTCTTTTAAATATCTTTTTGGCTGCAAAATGAAGAAAATCTTCAAACCCCTCCACTAAGGATCATTTCATAGACGGGAGAAGAGGACTGCAGGCAAGACACAGTACTGGAAAAAATTACAAAAACTCCTCTGCTGCAATTTTTTAAGTAAAAAAAAAAATCTTGAATATATTTAATATTAAATATATATTTTTACATATATTGTTTACAATCCATTTTCTCCTTCATTCAAAGGTAAGAAAGTAAAAGACAGTGTTGTGCCTGTGCTCCTGTTTTTTGACTAAATTGATGAATATAAATGGACAAAATATCATTCATAATAAACATTAATGTATGTCTGTGTGTGTGTGTGTGTGTGTGTGTGTGTGTGTGTGTGTGTGTGTGTGTGTGTGTGTGTGTGTGTGTGTG
>JBBPCS010000226.1:9223472-9247363 GCA_037974645.1 Hollardia meadi
GTGTGTGTGTGTGTGTGTGTGTGTGTGTGTGTGTGTGTGTGTGTGTGTGTGTGTGTGTGTGTGTGGGTGTGTGTGTGATGAATATAATTCTCATGAAACCAACCCTACTGTATAATGCTTATCATTATTTGTGTTGTATAATTGTATTCTTCTGTTTAATCTTATTTACTTTTTTTGTTTTACTGGCAAATGCTCCTAAATTCTTACATAATGAACTGTACTTTGAGTTGTCTATGGCCCATGAATTCAAAAAATTGTCATTTTAAAATATTCCTCAAGTGCAGCTTGACCACCCACAGTTCAGTCAGAGGTACGGATGTGTTATGCTAGTCGTGGCTAATGTAGCCTCAAGCTGGAATGACGAGCTGCAGAGGTCTGGTAAACTCACTTCTTTCTAACTCCACACCCCCAGATTTTCTTCATTTTCAGACTTGTAGTTTTCAGCCCCAACCGACACTGGCAGGTGACATTACTTGAGGCAATTTCAATCAGGTAATCAGATTTCCCGCAGCTCCCTCTGGAGCCACAAAGACTTTTACAAACTTCACATATACAGTAGTGCTCCCCTGCAGCCAGTAAACAGACTTTGATGAGTAAAGTCTGTGGAGTTCCCCTTTAAATGTCCCTAATTTAAACAAAACATATACAGTCTCTCCTCTAATAAAAGGGTTGTCAATACCCGTGAGTTTCTTCCTAAACAGAGTTAATATAGCCTTCCTGAGGCAAATGCATTTCTCCTCTGGTTTTATAACAATACTGCTGACTCACGAGCCATGATTGCCACCTCACTCTGCCTCTGACTGCCCACAAGCTGTGATGCATTCAGTAGCTATATTTTTTAAAAAATATATATCTCAGCCAACACAAATTGAATGAAGCAAAGAAAAATCATCTGACAGATGCAGTTTTATGAATATGTCTTTGGAAATATTGAAATTTGCATATGTGTGCGTGGGTTAAGGGATAGCGGCAGCAGCTAGGTTTATGAACAGCAGCTGTAATGAATCAGGCACTGTGTATTGTTCCTAAACAGATGCAGATGGAAGTTGAGTGTTTTAGTGCATTAGACGGTGGGTGGAAGAGCAGCTGAAGTCAGAGGGACTGGAGGCTCGAACAAACAGGGCATGCTAAAGTAAGCCTTGGAAACATTTCATCATAGATGCCTCGTCGCCCACATATATTAAGGTAGGTGTTTTATTGACTGCTGGTCTGCTTCGTTACACAACCTTAAATCAAAAGTCATCTCAGATCTATCTGATATTTTATAAACAATGATCTACCATCTCCGTTATTTTGATCCAATAAAGCCTGAGCGCTGTTGCTGCAGTTATTAACTGCTGGAGTAACATCTTTTGCTGCCTGCGTCACCATTTATCAACAACAGAGAAAATCCCATTTTTCCTCTAAATCTAAATGACACAACAGCTCTGGCACCCATATGGTTGCAGGATTTTGACCTGCTGTTGAGTGAGTTAGCACTTTCGGGAGTAGAGGATGACTCACATGCAGAATCCGACAACGCTGTGTGGGAGGACTTCAGGGAGCTGTGCGAGGATACCGAACGTGCACCACTGTTTCTGTCCTGTGGAGGGTCCAGTGTGGAGCAGATGTCCAAGTACAGCTCCTGAGCCTGGAACAAAGTGTAATGTTCAAAACCGGGGTCAGATTTGAAGACTGACCTTGCAAATGACGCACACTGTGTGTAGAAGGGCACTGAAGTCTTACCTTCACTGAAGAGGGAGCTATCTCCGGTGGAGACAGCTCTTCAAAGCCGAACGCTCTCCTCCTTTCAGCTCGCACTTCAGCATAACTGAAAAACAACACATAGGAAGAACTAACTTAACCTTCATTTAAGCAAATTGGTCGGAACCTAAGCCTAATACATCCCAGGACACAAGAGTACCCCAGTGTACAACAATCAGGCTTACCTGACAACAGTGTGAGTGCAGACAATGAACTCAGGTTTGGAGTTCCACTGGTGGTAAGTGATGTAGTAATGAGTCTGCAACCAAATCCACTGCTGACCTTTGGTCAGGAAGCGATAGTAGCAGGATTTACCCTTTCCAAACTGCATTACTGAGCAGGAAAAGAAGAACAGGGGTTCAGGGGTCACAGGTAAGACTTTTTCTGAGCACTAAGAAGAATGAATGGAAGAATGTATGTAACAATGACCTATTTTACAGAGATGGATTCCTGATTTGAAGGTGTTTGATACGAGACAAGCCACAGAGAAGACAGAGTTACTTACATTGCTTATGACACTGAGCTATAAGCTCCAAGTCATCCACATGATAGTAATCATAGCCAGAAGTTCCAAGAACCTCAAAGGGTAAGTAGCCGATGATTGGTGAAGCTCTGAAACAAAACAAAAAAGATGATGATGAAGATAAGTCTTGCTAAAAAAAATCTACACCTCTGACTGATATGAATGGAATCATAAAAATCTTTTACCTGTGATCTAAAAACAGGAACTTCCATTCAAGGCTGTGTCTGGATGTGAATTCATCACAAGGATCTTCCACATTACACAAATCCTAAACGACAATAAAGTCACAGAGTGATAAAAGTCACTATCACATAAAACATATCTGAAAATGTACAATACGTGCCAGACAAATGTGTTAACATACAATCATCTTGTAATCTGATTTGTTTGCATTATTGCCAGTTTTCATGTTCTGAATATTGCCTGACAGCTGTAACCTTAAACATTTATTTAGTTTATTGTGAAGCTGATCACAACTGCAACTAGTCTGTGGGAGAAATTGTGCAAAATAGTGTAGAGTTCAAAAGTGCAGATTAAAACCAGTATTTGCACTAGATTTGTCTTGTGCCTAAGTATGCAAAGGGAAAAAAAAATTCCATGCCATATGGTCCAGACTATTAGAGACATTCCATCTGGCAAATCAGTGTAATCAGTGTCTTTTACATATTGGAATAAGTAGGGGGGAGAGTTGAAGCCTGTCCAATAGATCTAGTTATTCTGGGTTTCTGCGCTTCAGTACATTTTAGCAGAATTGGCAGAAACAAGACACAGGTAAAAAAAAAATAATAATCATAATGAAAAGACCTGTCATGTTGCCTCTGGAGAAAAATAAAAACTCCATTCTTTGGACTTCCCTTTTAGCTTCTTTGTAGAAAAAAACGTTAAACCATAACTCTAACATGACAGTGTCCAGGTAACAACCCATAGATCACCCTTTGGGATCCGATGTTTAATCATAATGATGTAATGAGTTGGAAGGTACATGGTTTGCCACATCTCCAGAGAGTGCTTCACACGATGTGTGATCCCTGAGACAAAATCCCCTTCCTTTGAAAGTCATGACGTCACACACATGCAACACAAACGCACAAGGGCACAAGTTTTAAGGTCTTACCTTTAGAAACTGTGGAGTGACTAATCGTACAGTGGCAATGAGGCAGACCTGCTCCTCCAGCGACGACTGCAGGCTTCTTGGTAACGACAACTCAAGCCCGTTACAAGACGACGTAGGCACTGTGGGACAGAAGACAAGGTACATGGAGACTTGTTACACTTGTTTTTTTGTTTCTTAATTTTATCCCATGAAAAAAAAGTATTTAATATCTTTTTCACATTCAGATTGTTATATTAATGCTAAATTTAAAAAAACGATTTGTGGACCTTAACAACACTGTTTATTATATTTGGAAAAGATACACATTTTACTTACTTTACTTACTTACAAAAATCCTTACCATTGTTATGAAACTTGAAATCTCCAACAAACTTGACGTACTCATAGACAGGCGTCTCCTTTGGATCAATGTTACCTCTGGCTAGATGACAGCAAAATTCAATATGTGCCTCACCTGAAAAACAGCACATTTAAAGTTGTAAGACAGTAAAGAGACGCCTATTGATCGGGCTTTGAATGACACTAACAACACAGTAGTTACAGATCTGCAGTGTGTAAAGGAACAACCATGGTGTAATTTTTATGCTACATGTTGGCTATTAAGTACTTAAATTGTTGCAGGAGAAAGAAAGGGTTCACATCCACAAAGGGTTATGGCACCGTGCTCATGTAATATTGTAATACAGTCAATTATATCAAGGGCAGAGATTTCATTACAACTTGGGGGGGGGGGGGGGTTCAGTGGAAAGAAATTCAGTCCGGGACTTATCCGCTGGGACCAGCATGGGGGCCATATTTTTTTCCCACGATAGCAAAGGCATGACTTGCCCTACTCTGCCTCTGATTAGCTCACCATGATATTCTTACCCTAACAAATCTCA
This sequence comes from Hollardia meadi, assembly GCA_037974645.1. Lineage (NCBI taxonomy): Eukaryota > Metazoa > Chordata > Actinopteri > Tetraodontiformes > Triacanthodidae > Hollardia > Hollardia meadi. Next base: position 9,227,734 of record JBBPCS010000226.1, read on the forward strand.
CTCCTGATGTATGCCTGATCTGCAATGGTTCAGACCACTGATTACTGAATACTGAATTCTGAACAGTGATTATACCTCCACCGGGATCTGTGCCCTAGATTTATACATTTCTTTCATCCAGAGTCAAAGTAGCAGATTCATGATTTGACAGCATAACAAATTCACTTTAATCTTCACTCACTCTGCAATGTGAACTCTCTGAAGGAGAAACTCACTAATGGAACACTGGCCTCAACAAGACTTTTGAATTCTCTGCAAATTCACTGTGGAAGTGAAAAATAATTAGCTAGCAGTAACACAGAAGCTCAAACATTTGGTGGGGACAGGCCAAGGTAGTCTGGGCATCAACTGAAGGAGTCTTTTATGTGAATTAAGTGAGCGTCACTGTGTCAAATGATGTGCAGTATGTGCAGAGTCTGTCACTATAAGGCTGTTTTCACAGTCATTGCTGAAAGTGTAATGATTGTAACGAGCATGATTTGTGACATCGGACATAGTTCGGAAGCCAATTCTGGTCCAATATTCAGCATCCAAAATTGTGGAGAGGAAACTTGAAGCCTCCAGTGCACATATGCTGAGAATGGACTTTACAGTGAAGGAGGAGACATCTTGTGTCCAGCAGTTAAACTTGGGAAATAAAAAATATTTGCTCATTCATATATTGTGGAATTTTTAATGAGAGGAGGGAGAAGTAGTAGGTGCCATTTTAAGGATTTTAATGTGGTGATTTTACTTTTTTTCTGCAAACACAATGTCAGACACACATTAGAGAATTTTTATGTAGGCCTTAATACATGTGTGGAGGGGGATCTTTAAAAGACAGACAAGACAAAAGATGGATGTCTCTTTTGAAACGTGCTCAAGACATGATGATCACTCCAAACATGGCTCTGTGACAGTTTGCTATTTAGGCTAAGGACAGACCTAACCTAATGACTCGACATCTCTCTTCCTCAGAAAAGCCCAATAGTAACACAGGATTAAGGTCAGTGCCTTGAGCCCCAGATACTACATTGCTTTGGATTACTGTGCTAACAGAACAGTGATTTAAAGTCTTAACTGAGATACTAAGCTAGCTCCTATTATTAGCTAAAAGGCTAATCATAGATACACAGTAATCAGCAATCCAATAAACTTTAGATAGTAATTCAGCAAAGTGCTCTATATATATAAAGAGTGATGATCGCGGTGCAACATGCTCAGAAAAGAGCTTCAAGTGTTGCTTTTGTATTTCAGAAAAGCATCATATAACGCAGGATTTTGAGCATCATAACACTGACTGATATGCACACAGTATTTCTCTCGAATGCAGAACTTTTGATCTCCTGATGTTATAGACACATACAGAAACAAACTTGGGCCAAACGTGCGCAGAGACGCCAGCCAGTAGGATACTCACTGTCAAGGAAGTCAGCAGCAATGGGGTCAGTCATCAGCATGTGGGATGATAGCAGCTTATACACCTCCCCGTGTTCTCGCTCCGGGAGGAAATTCAAGATATTTTGGTCCACCATATCTGACTGGTGCAAAAGGATTGATGTACAATGGTTAGTCTTTTGGGTGGTATGTCATACACAACGATGTTGCAGTAGAAATAGCTTTACAGGTGACTTAATCATTACACACTGGAGTATATCTCGATTTCTAAATTTTATACGTTTTACAGTATTCTCAGATAGACTCAGAGCCCAGTTTTAAAAGCAGGACTTACAGTCATTGATGTCATATTAATTCATTACCATGAAAGAAGTAAGAGCCTTGAACTGAAATCTGCAGGTGTTACTCAAACTTTCTCTTGTAAATGTGTTCTTGGAACAAAGCCAACACAAATAAAATATAAATGAAAATCCAATATATGCCGGAAGTCAAATATTGGCCGAAAAATATCTGCAAAAATGGAATTGATCTGTTTCTAATTAAGCAGCATTTATACTCTGGTGGCGACATGCTGTGCGCAGATAAATACGTTTGGGTGAGAGTGAGCCTGAGGCTAAAAAAATAAAGACAAAGGCCAACAAGAAAACAGTGCAGTGTTAACAAGAGAATAAAACTAAATTTAGCTGTGTCACTTACCGGTAAATGGCCAATAAGTGAAGACACACTGTCAGATACGTATATGATGTTGCCATCTGTAGTTAATGCTACCAAGAATCCATCTAGGGCCTGCAAGAAGAGGGAGAAAGTGGGTACAATGACAAGGAGGCTATATGGTGTTATGGAGTGTTGGACAGCACGGAGTGAATAAAAAAATTCCACTAAATGCATTACCAAATTATATTGACATGTGCAATTGTCAAAATACAATTCAGCTGAAAATTGAATTCTCATCATGTCATCCTGCCCAGCTCTCCATGGGCATTTTAAAATGTTTCCTTTTTTTTGTGCTCTACAAATACATCCTCCTGGGCTTTACCTCCAGCATTAGCTGAGTGAACTCCTCATTACTGAGGAACGACGGCTTCCAGTCTTGTCTCACATCACAAGTTTCATTCTGTGCAGTGATGTCTGAAACAGACAAGGGGGAGGATTCAATTTATTACATGATAGAAACTCAATCCTTTCTGAGAAGTGTGTTAGTTAATAACTTCTGTGTTACATTTTCCTACCTTTCTGTTTCTGCAGGAAGTCAATAGTTCTCTGCAAAATGGTGGACTTGTCCATCTTGCGTGGATGGCCTTGACCCTGCAGCATGGTGCATAGCTCCTTGATGAGCACATTAAATTGGTCTCTTCTTTTCTTTTCCGATTTGTTACGAGATGCCCTTCAGCAGTCAACACATGAGAGCAATTATAAATCAGTGGAACTACAAGTGGAAGCTCAGCAAGTTACCGTTCATTTATCCTGTTAAGACTGTACATCCCTTTTTCCAAACAAAAGCTAGCCAAGACTGCAAGGACAAACAGTTCACAAAAGGTGAGTAAACAGGAGGATACAAAGAAATGAGGGAGAAGTAATGGCAGCAGAGTTCTGAAAACTAGCAGGGCCTGATTTTTCTGTGAGAAAAATAACAAAATAAATAACAAAATACAAAACAAAAAATAACAAAATAAATGTTATAAAGAGAGAGCACGAGACAAGGACTTGAATTGTTCATTTACATTCAAATACTTGACACCATGAATGCTAACATTGCTCCATGTCTGTTAGATATGAAGGTAAGCAACTCTTTTCCATCCCATTAGCCATAACAACTTTGGGCTGTGTGTCTGTCAGCTTGTTTTGGATTTCCTCTGCCCCTTGCCCATCAACCATTTTAGGTGGATTCAAGGTTTGTGTAATTAGAAATGTATTTCTACAAATAAGTAATGAGGGTATATTTTTATAGATTATTTTTTGAGAGAGAGACAGAGCAGACAGGAGGGGGTAGAGAGAGGGGATGTCACGCAGTGAAGGGCCACAGGCAGGAGTTGAACTGGTGACCGCTGCAGAGGACTGATAGCCTCAGCACATGAGGCGCACGCTCTACCAACTGAGCCAGAGGGGCACCCCAGAAATGAGGGAATACTACATTGTATTAGACAGCCAGAAGGAAGCAGGAGCAAGAGGTGACAAAAAGTAATCATCACTTGTGCATTTTTACCTGAAATGTCTTTATTTAATGTAAACTTATGCTCAAATAGACTTCATTCTTAATCATAATGTGATATTATAGCTTCAGGCTTCTTTTTTAAATGATTAACAACCAAAGATGCATGTTTTAGATTCCCATTACTGAAGGAGCAGCAGGAGAAACTACAAATTAAGTTAGTAAAGTTGTGACTAAATGAGTTAAAACTCCCACGCTCTATACAGCACTTTATGCACTGTATATACAGTGAGACACAAGTCTAAACTGGCAGATTTATAAACATAAACAGGGCTCAGTACCTTTTTGCCCTGTCTTTCTCATCTTCATCCATTAAATCTTCCAAACAGCTGTTGGTGCTGGAAAAAAGAGGGGTAACAAGGTTAATGTAGTTTAACAGAGACAAACTGTCACCCTACTGGCTACATCCGCTCGCAGTTTTCACTGGTAATGCCGTGATTCTGTTCGAATAACCCAGTAACCCAACTGAAGTGCCTTCTTTTTCTCCCATATTTAAGAGGTCACTGTGGCACATAAACATCTCATTCCAAAAATGCACATTCAGGCTTACAGAATTTGATGATCATAAGAAATATGGCAGCAAGCTACCTAGGACATAACTATTGGTCACAGGATGAAGGATCATTTGGTGGGGGAAGATTTGAGTTGATAAAGTGAGTGAGTTGATCAAATAGGATGTTGAGCATGTGTTTCTGTGGAGTAGATGTGTGTTGGTGCTGTTGTAAGTCTTGTTTTGTTTTGTTTTGGACTCAAGTTTTGTTTTGTTGTTGAGTTTGTGGGTCTTTTTTTTTGGTTATTGTGGAAAGTGTTTTGTTGTATGTAAAAAAATTAATTAATTAAAAAAAAAAAGACATATGGCAGCAAGTTTAACATGAGGAATCCCATTTTATGTTACTTTATGTTAAAAGACACCTTCTGCTCTGTCAAAGAGCCGATGGAGGGCTTAGCCAGCAGCCAGTGTTATTCTGTTTTTACAAATTATTGTGAGTAGATCTTTACTTTATCTGACACCATAAGAGCACAAGTGGACTTTAATATGCAATAACAGGTTTGTTAATGGCTACAGAGATAAGCAGCAAGTTCCTCTGTGCATTTGACTAAGCTACAGTGACTGATAACAAATTTCAAGGAGTGGTTTCTGATACCCAAACCCTGATACTTTGTTGGGTTACGTTGGGTTTGGGTCAGGTTCAGAGTGTTCTGTTGTCTAAATCTTCAGGCTTCAGTCTGGTTTAGTTATTTTCTAATGTAATTTATTAAGACATTTCTCTCTCTAACTGTGCCAATCGCCTGCATTCATGCACGTCATGTGTTGTCAGTAGAGAAGAAGAGAAGAAGTATAGCAGCGGCCGAGTGTGCTAGCGATCAGTAATGAATGAAATATAAAGCCAAAATGTAGCCTTTGGTTTGGATCAAAGTTTTCGGGTGCGCAGGGGGTGCAAGAAATTTTACATTTACAGATTGCAGTAAGATGTCTGTTTTTTATTTATTAATTGCAAGAGGGCAATACGCACATGGTAGTATGAGCTTGATATGTATAGTTACTATGAGACTGAGATTTCTCTAATTATTTTCCCTGTTTAAGGTTGTTTTTCCGTGTCCGAATTTAGGATACATTTGTGATTTGTGATTCTGGACTGTGTAAAATAAAATTGAACCGAAAAAAATATTTATCAGTAATGAGGTATGATCCAATGATAATAATGACAATAGGGTACCACTACAAGTTGAAGACCTTGGACAAGCACACAGCATGGTTAAAGAGCAAGGTTCGGTCCAGTGAATACCCCTAGCTTAACCGGGGCAGTTATTAAGTTGCTGTTATTTGTCTGATACAGTAGATAGACTCCAGCTCAAACTGGGTGGTTATGCAATGTGCATGAAATGAATTACTTCAATTGTTCAGAGTCCAAATTTATTAAATTATAGCCTGTGGAAAAGTTGAATGACTGCCAAATTCTGGGCCAGCTAAATCCTTCTTAGAAATCATTTTCACCAATACATTCCTTAATTAGTCAACCCACATTCTCATCCATTTCCAACAGTAACTTTGCCATAGTTTGGCTGAAAAAAACTTTCTTTCTGAGTAGTAGCTACTCACTTTTTTATTACCACCATTTATTTCACAGAAATAATAATAGATCTGTGAAACACATTGAACTACTGTTCAGCAGCTATGAAAAGAGTTTTACATGTGGATATTTTGGAGCTGATGATGCTCAACTGATGAATGAGAAAAATATGCCAACTATTGAAATATATAACAATAAGAGAAGAGGAATACTGAGGGGAAAATATCAAAAGCTATAATACTTTTTTTTCTTCAACATCTTGTCTACATTATTAGCTAGCCAAAAAAAGCCAGTGGCACTATTCAGGATGACAGATGTCCAATTAAATTTAAAAGATGTCTTTAATAAATTAATATGTCTTCTTTTTCACAGTTAGGTTTAAAAAGTAGCCTCATTTAATCGTTTAAACAAAGCTTTGATCAAGGATCAATGATTTACTATTTACGCATTAGTGTTTATGGTCCATAAAGGAAACTGTTGTGTATCCCAAAGCCAAAATGTTCCATGTTGAATACTTCGCTACCCGTGTCATGTCATAGCTAGACTCATCCAGGATATAAGATGCTTGTTAAAGCAGAGTAACGGGGGTCTCCAATGCATAATTTACTACATTTACATGCAGACAACACATCCCAGCTCAGGCTTCTTTCCCCCTTAAATGCAACATCTTTATTATGAGTTATTCAAATGTTAAAGAACTATTTGCACAATAAAGAATGTAGATATAAAATATAAAATACATTATATGTTTTTATACTTACTCCCATTCCCTGTGGGAGGACGGACAGGGGCCACCAAAGTCAGAAAGGTTGTCCATACTCACTCCCTTTCCCAACCAGGCCCTTTCTGAAGTCTTGTAAGTCCCATCCGAGCTGACCTCGTCTGAACACTCTTTTGGAAAAACCTACCGAGGGCCAGCTGGCTGCCCCCCCCTCGAGCCCACCAAAGAAACGCCAAATCCTGTGAAAACAGACAAAACTGATTACAACATCATAAAAGTGTGCAGTTTGTTGAAGAGGAAAACTGGACTGCAAAAATTCATGTTAACATAAGAAGGTATTTTTTGGGAACTGCCTTCACCGTAATTATAAATAATTCAATATACAGTGCAATAACAGTCTTCAGTTACTACCTGGGTACAGTACTTCATCACTAAAGAAGTGTTTTTGCACAGGAGGAGCTCCCCTGACCTAGAAAAATGCCTGAAGCCAATACCTCTTTTGATAACCCAGCATAAAAAAGGGTGTAGAACAGCCACCTCCTTCACATCCTGTATAAGACAAGCTTAAATAACATGGAGCAGCAGGCAGACACCTTTATTATGAACCAAAGTAAGAACTCACATACTGGAGCCTTGACCAGCTGCAATGAGACAACATACAGTTGTACTTAATTACAGATATTAATAGATTGTATGCTTAATGTAGTTAACAATAACGAAGAGTAATTATTTTCCAGTAGGAAAACTACACACAATACGTTTTTTACTTTAACCTCGACTAAATGAGTTTGTGGTTTTGGAAATATTTGACATTATATATCAATTAGATATCCAAGTTATTATTGCAGTTGGTGGGTAATGTGAATTCAGGCAGTTGTCAGTGTTTTTGTGGGCTTGTCTTTATTCCACTTGTACACAGAGTGATGTACATAAGAAGCCACAGTGAAGACTACAGCTTTAAACAACTGGAGCCATGGTGCTTTGTATGACGCGTGTCAAATGCCACCCCTAGCAGCAATGGGAAGAGTTGGCTGCAGCACCTCAACAAGAAGATCACAAACACGGCGTGGGACAACAAAATGCCATAACCCTATATCATAATAATATTATCATGTCATTATTAATTTTTGCCTTGTAGATACAGGAAATAGTTAAAACTACAGTGAAAGGAAAGGTTCATACTAGTATATAACATCTGTAGTTGGCCCCACATTGTACTGAAGTACAAAGGAAGCAAATTAAAATTTCCAATACCCCAAAAAATGTGTTCTTTGGTAGTAGGCAAAGCTAGAAATAGGACGATGGCAATGAAGTGTCTCTGGGCGGTGTGTCACCAAATGCCAACACACAGCCAGTGTGGGGTTGTACATAAAAAATAAATGAGGCGGCTGTTTTGACGCACATCATTCATTTTGGCCTGTAAGTTATTGCATTTTCCCTCATTTTCAATTAAGATGAAAACCCACAGTCAGAGGGGGAATGCCCTGAATAATTAACTACTCAAAACAAACAAAAACAAACCCTGAATGTTTGCATCCTGCAACTTACTTCAAACTAGAGAGAGTCTTATGCCCTGTTGTGATTGAAAAGGAGTCAATTCTAATGCTGAAATGGAGATATTTCATTATAGGAATTATTTTTATCTTAAGTTTAAATATTCCCTCTTAACTCCTCTTTCTGTATTCATATTGCAAGTACAAACTGTATGTAGCTGGTCTTTAAGCACCACTTGAGTTAATAATCACTTGCCAAAGTGACCTGAGCCACAGACCACTTGCTCACCCTGTTTTACTTACAAAAATGTAATGTGAATGTAAATGTTTGTCTGTCTCTATGTGTCAGCCCTGTGATTGACTGTGATTGTGAACCATGCCTCTCGCTGAATGTCTGCTGGGATTGGCTTCAGCCCCCTACAAGACCCTCAAGGACAAGCAGGTATAGCTGATGGATGTATGGATGACTAAACAGCCATGCCTTGCTGAAAAACATTCTTACCCCTGTTGCCCCCCCGCCAGGATTTGAAAATGTCTCCTACAGATCACATACAATCTACATCAGTTGATATGACAAAAAAGACCAACATTGAACTAAAAGCATGTAACATATGCTTTGATCTAAGGCAGAATCCAGGCACTGCTGTTCAGTTTTGTTATGTTCATACATTCCTGTTCCTACTCTTGATTCAACAGATAGTCACATCACTGTTTTCTGATTTGCTTCCCTTTTCCATGCTTCATCACCCTTACTATACTCTTATAATGTCCGCGCTTGGTGCAACTGCTTCCCAGTAAAAATCCCTCCAGAATCCTAGCAGTGATCCACATTTTTCTGTTCGCTAAAATCTAACTAGAGATCATTTTGAAAAACTTTTACTGTGAAGCAGCAAATGCAAGGAATGCTGGCTGGAAGGGGCACCACAAGAGAGGTGTGAAGCGGGAGAGGTGCAAGAGGGAGGTTGGGCGTTAGCAATGGGAAAAAACAGCGCATGGCTATCTAACTCTGTGAATTAAGGGCTTCGTCTAAATCAGAGAATGTGAATATCGGATCAGTGGAAAGACAATCCAAAACGGTTTTGGTGAGTTTTATTGTGTTTCTGTCGAAACTGTCATTTGAAGTTTTATGATGCCTTAACAAGGCAAATAAGCTTGTCTTAGTTTGGTAAAAGAGAGAAATCAGAAAAAGTATGGTCTTATTTTTCTGTTTAATAAGGAAAATAGGTGTACAAATATTTTCTTTCTTGAAATTTTGTGAGTTTATTTTGTTTATTTATTAGACTAAAAAAGGGAAGAGGAACATAGTGAAGATCAATATTAACCCTAAACACTAAATTGACATAATTTGGGTTGGACTTGTCTCGCCTGGCTGTAGCTTCTTCTGGTTCGCTCAGTACACTCAGTAGGAACACAGTGAACTTGACACACACATCTCCTAGCTGAAACGATGGGGGACTATACTATTGGACTACCACCTCATGAAGTACAATGCAGTATTACAAGACAAGATGGGCCAGTGCTAGCCGGTTAGCATGCTAACTTTAGTGGATATCTCTGCAACAAAATAGACATCATAAGGTCAACACTGTTATTTTCTTAATAGTCTGTTGATAATTTTAGACTAATTTTAATTGTTTTAAACTACGTACATATTGAACCATTAAACACCTGTAACGTGTCGCTCAACCATGTCTTCCATTAATTATGTTCATATACATCTAATTTGCAATAGTGATTTACTTTTGACTGAGAGCTTTTAGTTACAATGCAGGAAGGGTGGACAGTGTTTCACTTAAAAAGGAGGCCCAGTTTTACATCCTGTCACCTACTTCAAATTATCAAAATTGACCTAATTAACCTCATTTTAAACAAGTGTTTTAACCTTAACCCTACATTAACTCTTGAAATGCCCATACTCTTTCCCTAATGTTTACTTTAGTTGCCGAAACATATTGTTGGGGGAAAAAGTAAACATTTACCAAGTTGACATTTTCTTTTTGGTTGGCAGATCAATGTAAATATATTGGGTAACATTAAGATTAACCTATCCATGTCCTCTAAAATCTCATTCCCCCTTCTATAATGCATATGCTACCACCTCCAGGTTTAGCTAGTTCAAAGAAGGTAGAAATGACTTCTCAATTTAAAACAATTGAAAGACACCTTTCCATTACAGTCTTAATTAATGTAAACAAACCACTATCTACTCCTTTCCTCCCCTGTCGACACCAACACAAGCACATGAGAAAAGAAAGCAGGAAAAGCAGCATGGAAAAAGTTTGCAATTACAGCAGCAGACGTCCAAGGATGCTAAACTGCCGATGACTGGAATCAAACATTGTTACAGAAGGTTTCAGCTATTATTTAATGAGGCCATTACAATTTTAGTCTTTCCCAAATTGATACTGACATTCCTTTCATGTCAAGCAAGAGAAACATTTGCTATTGCTGAGGGAAACACTAATGTTTAATCAGAGACATAACTTCTGCATTTACTGCAGTGCTGTCCACACTTACTTCCAAACTACTGTTTAGACAGATTACAGCATGAGGCTGAAACCTACAAAAATAAAGTTCCTAAAATGTTGACACAGAAACAAAACATGGTGACTCAATGAGAAAAGCCTATGTAAGCAACATAACCTCATTAATACTGATAATTTAATTTAACCTACTTGTATATTTGCTATAATTTACTAAAAAATATGCCGCTTTAGGTGCATCAAGAATTGCTTTATGTAGCTTTAACTTATATGTCTTATATGTCACTCTGCAAAGCCGGGTAAAATGACACCTCACATATCAGCCTGCATTCTTTGAATGTATTGAGGTTAAACCACACCTTGCAAGGTTAACAGCTAAAAAACAGCCGAGTCTAGTTACACTTGTGCCCTCGGGTATTTAAAGCCTTTGACTAGCAACTTGAACTCATGACAGTCAAGCCAGTACACAGAAGTTCAACTTCATGACCAAACTGTGTGTAAACAGGCTGTAAAAGGAATGGAGGCTTTTGCATTTCCTTATTGCACATAAACTTCCGAAGATTAACTTCCGAAGAGGAATTCAATGTGGGAATAACTGTTTTTCCTGATAGAGTGTAGGTTTCATTTTAAAGTTCAATGGAGGAACTAGAATTACGGCCTCGTGGTTGTATGCCTCCGCCAACCAGTCAAGTCGCAGTTACATCCATGTCTGTCCATACTCACATAATATGTGTAGTGCAGACTTTGAAAGAATGTAAGGAGAGGTCTATTTTCGCTGAGATGGAAGCAATCACTGTATGCTGTCTTTTTTCACAAAGGAGTACAGAGGACTGAGAGCTTCGTTACATGGTGCAATGACAATCACCTGAAGTTCAATATTAGCAAAACCATTGTGGACTGCTGCTGTATATCTATTAGTATGTAACTTGTATGTGTTTACATGCTTGGCCAATTAAGCTGATCCTGATAGAACACCAAGAAGCTACAAATTCTAAAACGTGGACGCTTCACACACATCTTCACCCGGCAGCAGAGAAGATCTATACAATCAGCACAGTTTCAAGGTGGGCATCCAAGATTAGTGTCAATAATTCAGTATACGACCAAATGTGAAATATGGTCACAATTTCCTCTTCTGTTCCTGAGTTATGGTGTTGAATAATTGGACAGAAAAGTGTTTTTGCAGAACATTATGACGTCACAGTGGAGTTGGCCTCTTGGATATAAAACAATATCACTTCATCATTTTATCCTATTAGACATTTGTGTGAAATGTTGTCATAATTAGGGTATGAACTCTTGAGTTACAACCAAAAACGTTTTGTAAGGTCACAGTGACCTTTGACCACCAATTTCTAATCACCTCATCCTTGAGTCCAAGTGGACATTTGTGCCAGATCTAATGAAATTCCCTCCAGGTGTTCCTGAGATATTGCAATGGGATGGACATGAGGTCACAGTAACCCTGACCTTTGACAACCAAAATCCAATCACTTCATCCTTGAGTCCAAGTGAACGTTTATGCCAAATTTGAGGAGATTGCCATAAGGCATTCTTGAGAGATTCATGCATTCATGAGAAAGGGGCGTACAATCCAAAAATGGCCGCTACTACAACCGGCTTGGAGGCATAAGAAGTGAGCTGGTGTGGCCTCCAGTTTAAGAAAGAACATGTGAAAAGCCTGTGTTCCCTTCAAGCATACTGCTACTCGTCTTTGAACATAGGTTGTCATATTGTAATCGGACATAGTACAACACCACATGTCATGTTATCGGACAGAACCTCATTTTCGGATTATTAACACCTGTGTGTGGCTCTTAGTTAATGACAGATTATAGCGCTTAAACAGAGAGTCTGTAATTGATACCATCAGTAACTTGTAAGATGATAACTTGCGATAATAATGTCTCGTAAATGGCCTGGCACATGACATGTGGGAGACACTGACAGAAGATATTTCCCTGTAGCTCTCAAAGGCACAATACTTGTCTGATGTGAGTGATTAAGGTGTGGCTGGCAAGCCTGTCAGCTTCAGCATTTAAGGATTGTAACAACAATGATTTTCTGACATGTGATTTATTATAGCCACACACTTCCAGTATTGATGGGATACATATACTCTAAACATGCATTATATTTGATGTCTATACTGAACATTACATTATCATATGACACACAGACGGCTTAAGACATTATTGTCCATCTTAATCTTTCAGTCATTTCATTTCATCTTTCAGTCACAACAGGTATAAATATAAATCCATATTGATCTCATCCACTCAATGGTCAGTACAGGTGACTCATATCACTGATATATCATTAATAAGAAAAAAAAAAGTTGTGACCCAGCCATTTTAAAACAGAAACTATAAATGTGACCTACAGTTCAGGTCTGATTATCAAAACCATAAAAATGCACAAAACGACTTTAGAGCATAATAGGGGTGCCATTCACGATTATTTTTACAACTGATTAATCTACCAATTATTTTTAATGAATAATTTATATAATTGTTTAATCTATAAAATGTCAAAAAATTATTAAAAAATACTTGTTACAATTTCCCAGAGCCCAAAGTGACATCTTGAAATTGCTTCTTTTGTCCAACCAACAGTCCAAAACCCAAAGACTCATTTACTGTCATAAATGACAAAGAAAAGCAGCAACTCCTTACATTTAAGAAGCTGGAACCAGCAAATGTTTGATATTTTTGCATGAAATCTGACTGAAATAATTATCAAAATAGGTGGCAACTAATTTTCTTGTGATCAACTAATCAATTAATGATTGATCGATTAATCGTGACAGCTCTAGGGCATAAGCAAAACTGTAAGAAAAATCTGTACCGCTTTCCAAAAATACGCATACCTTAAACTCTGTAGGTTGTAAATGATGGCTTTATCAATGGTTAATAATTTTTTGGCAAAGCAATATTCAGCTCTGACACAAGTAACATAAACATAAAACATATACATACTGTAAAAAAAAATTTTAAAAAATCAAGTGCTGAATTTAACATGAGCAAAAATCTGGACAATAAAGTCCCCCAACTGAAAGCTCACAATAAAATAAATGTTTATCATTAGCATTTGCTGACTGTATTTTTACCACTTCCCTTGATGATAAATCAAACAGCAAAAATTCCCTTGAATACCACATTAAATTCTCTGATTAGGTGCTGCTTATCAATATCAAGAGAGAAGTTTTTCACAGATTTTATTATGCTCATGCTAATATTTCGCCTGAAAAATGTTGCGTTCCAGCCAGAGATCTCACAGTGTTTTTGATGCTCCTGTGCTGATAGATGAATTTAAGCTACTTGCTAATCCTGCCGTAGAGTCTGGGGTAGTGACTGCTGCTGTCTGCTTGTGTAAAAGTTTACATTGCCTGACGACCTCCACCTGCATCTTGTTTTGAGCCGACAGCTCAAGCTGTCAGGTAAACATTAACTGGGCCTGGAGAAGCTTAGTTTCAGTCACTCTGGAAAGGTTTGTTTTAACATGTCTCTAGATCTGCGTACTTTAACTTAGTCTACATATAATCTGAAATCATACTTGTATAGAATTACCAGTAACGCATTTGCTTGATTTTCCCATAAGATAGTTGTTATGATTTAATGTGCTTAATCTGCTGGACCAACATACTACACAAGTCTCAGTTTTCTGTTGTAATGTCTGCTGTATGTGTAAAGCTCCCCTTAAGTGAGAGGGAAACAGGAAGCACTTCTATTGGGTACACACCTACAAATGAAAAACTGTGGGAAGTCCAATGAGTGCACTCAATGACCCTTTAAGTTCCCAGTATGTGCATGGTAAATATGCCTTAATTCTACCACACTTCATCTCAGGTTCAACCAGAATAAATCTCTCTCTCCATAAGTAAACCAAGTCAATTGCTAATAAGAAGCCCAAAATGCTTTGTGAACAAGAAAACAATGGGTTAGTCAGAGAAAATGTGAACTCCACTACTTAAAGCTGCCAGGTTGGGTAACATCAGCCTGATCTAAGCCCACTGAGAAATTATTTCATGATTTCTTTCCTGTGACATTTAACATTTTGCTATTTGACATCTTAGAGGAGACAATGACGACAATCCCTTCAATGTTTTGCCATGAATGTCTTCAGCAGTGTTTACAACGGGGGGGAAATAGGTTATTACAACCTTGTAACCAGGGCACTTGATGACTGTGAGCTGAAAACATGTAAGCAGGATTCAAGAGCGCTTGGTATTGCTATTAGAGTCCTGTAATTGACATAATATACCTTCAACCCACACAGTCTGGCTCTCCTCAAAAATGATGACCCGAGTCTTGAAAAGGGGGATAATCATGCGGTCGACCCCCTTGGCTTTCATTTGGAAAAAGGCCGCTCGTGAACTTTAACGTTATAAACTGAGTGAACGGGTAGCAGCGACATGTCAACATTTTGCGCGTCAAGTGACGCTAAACTGAAAGCTTAAATTAAATCTCACGTACCTTGACAACAGGTCCCCAGCAGAAATAAAGATCCACGCTTAATCAATCTAGTCATTTTTTAAAAAGACAAACTATAGCATAGCAGCTGAGCGCAACTACTAGCGTCCGACTGACCAGGCGAGAGCACTGAAAGCGTTAAATTGCATAACAACGCCTAAGTTAATAGCGTGCTGTTATTAATCGCCGGTGAGCCGTCTGTTGCTTTGGCAGCCCTAATTTATCAGCACCACACAACCGAATTCCCCGTTCGTGGTATTTGCTGGTTGCGGGCTGTGTCCGTCTATTTTCCAGGCACTGTACTCCACATCCTCCGCTGGCAGTGGCTTGTAAACAGGACCGAGTGGCTGAGAGCTGAGAAAGTAGGTCAGCTGGTAGCTCAATACTCGTCTAACGACGGCAGCAGCATAAGCAGTCGGCTGTGCAACACAACCGAAAGAAACCTGTAGTGACCGGGGGAGGGGGCAGATTGTAGTCTTAAACACGTGCTTCATGCATAATAGCATCCCACTAAATATGATTTTCAGTAGTGTAGAGGGAGAATGTTTTATGTGTGGTTTTTAACGCAGTTTACTCGGGTGTAGAGTTGTGAATGGTACGGTCTGAAGGGTAGCCTAATACCGCTTGGCCATAGGAGCTTGACAAGTAGTCATCTATTAGCCCAGGTCCACATTTATCCAGAAAGAAAAATGGACATTAATTGACCAAGGCTGGTCCTCAGGTACTGTCAGTCTGAAAATCCACGTGTAGAGGAGGTCAGGGTAAATGGTGTCTCCTCCCTGCCAGCAAGACAGAGCAGATTAGCCTGTCTGACCCTGCTTACAAGTTTATAAAAAACATTTATTTAAGTCTAGGGGGGAACAAAACCTGGGCCAAAAAGATGACACTCCAACACATAAGCAAAAAAAGAAGCTGAAGGCTTTTGTTTTTCCTCTCAAGTACTTCCCTGCTTCCTATGTTTCTCTCTCTCTCTTTTTTTTTTTTTTTTTTTTTACAACTTCCTGGTTGCGTTTTTCCTCAGTCCCAAATGTGGGTCAGCAGTCTGCATGACTAATTTCAAGGGCTTGTAATGGACCAGCTCCAAATGTTTTGCTTCTGTCAAATGCTCACAAAATTGGCTACATACGCAGATATGTATCCAGGTGATGAGAACTTTTATAACATTCAGACAGCTGAAAGTGAGCATTTAAGACATGTTTACTTTAAGACACTACTTTGAGATAATAAAGTGTTGAAACTTTAGACTGTAAAACAACCATATCAGTGTTTGTCATAATCATCTCCAGTCAACTAATTGTGCAGTCTGCACAGTGTCTACAGAGTCAACAACTGTAGTAGACACGGCCTGAATTTTATTAACAATTTTGTTTTGAGTGACTTGAGGCAGGAATCCACTACCGATTATAGCTGTAATTTAGCTGTGATAACTGATTTTCAGTAGGTAAAAATTTAATGTTAATTTGTTGTTTAATATTTCATTTACTTCTGTTTTCAAATGCTTTTACCATTTTTTTCTTTTTCAGTAAATAGTTTACAGTAGAAAAATTCATAGTCATGCTAGCAGTTCTGTTAGGCTGTACATAGGCACAGCAGTGCTTTGAGCTAAATGTTAATGCTAGCATGTTCACAATGACATTGCTAACATTGTTAAGAAAGTCAAACGTTTTTTACTCCTATGCGCAGCTCTCTGATGCTGTATCCAGATTTTCCCTTAAAAGATCCATGATCGTGATGTTAGCTTTGTCTTTGTGAGAGTGTTGTCATGCTAGCATTGACAATGCTAACATGGTGAATATTAGCAGGTTTAAAGTTGACCATGTTCACCCTCTTAGTGAAGTTTGTTGACATTTATTAATTAGCAATAAACTCAATATAGCAGAATTATAAGCAGAGGCTGATGGGAATGTTTTGAAGGCATGTCATAAACAACAAATTAGAATTTTGCCTTGATGGTGGCACTGGACAAGAAGTCAAGGAATCATCAAAGTGATAACAATTTATGCTAAGGGAAACAAGAATGTCTGTACCAAACTTGTTGGCAATCCATCCAAAAGTTGTGGAGACATTGCATTCAAAACCACAAATGTGAACCTCATGGTGGTGCAAGGAGAAAAGAAATTTGGATAAATCCTCTAGGGACTCTGAATGTCAAATGACATGGCATGACATGATTCCATAGCAATCCCATCCATGACTAGTTGTTCAGATATTTCACCAAACTAGGGGCTGCCCAACAGGTCCAGAGTCTGATTCAAAACATCAGAACATCACTGTTACTCTACATGCTACGACTCTTATGACACCATGATTGTTTTCACTCTGGCCTGTATTGACTGTCTGACGGACTTCTGATAAGGAATGTGTAGCCTTCTTCCGTCAGGGTCAGGGTCTGATTTTCAGACAAAGCCTTAGTGCAGTCTGTTACAAATCACTTTTGTAGCTCCTACTTTGATGCTGCCATCTCTTACACAGTCTCACATCATAATTTTCTCTTAATACTGGTTGTTTAGGTTGCATAGAGGAATTTCCCTAATGTTAGACCATCTTGTGATAAAGGCCAACTGTCATGTGAGTCAAGAGTATAAGCAATTGAGCACATGAGAATTGACTTCTAAGTCAGTCTATGAATATATCTAAACTGAACATTCCCAGTTAGACAAGTAGAGCTTTTCATAATGGAGAGGTCGATTGTTGATCTGTAAGTACGAGCTGGCTCTTTGAATATTTTCAGCAAATAATTTTGAAGACTGAACAGTTCTGTATCCCCTTCAAGCACATGCAATAAAATATCAATAACAAGTTGTAAAATGTAATAGTAGGGCTGGGCAATATTAAGATCTTGATACAGGACTGTGATAAAAGTTTTTGTCAATAACAGTGATAAACTTTGGATATTTTTTACTCCAAAAGGATAGATAAAACAGCCTATCCCACAACAGAAATAAACGTGAAAAACAGCCAGTCAATTTGCAGTTTTTGGCATCTACAGTACGTCACAAAATACACATCCACTTCCTAACACAAAGCATTATGAGCTACCAGGGAAGAAAGTGGACATGAAAGTGGAGATCCTTTGAAAAAGAATTTAAAATGAGAGTCAAGAGGAACCGAGGAAACGAGAAAGCGGCTTTGACCTCTCTGCCTCTGTTTGCTGCCCGTTTGTACAAGGGCTGGACTCCTTCACACAAGTAGTGGACAGCAACTTCAGAGCAGAGCCCACAGCAAGGGAAATGAAACAGACTTGAGGATATATTTCACTAGAGTCAACAATAGTATATTGTATATAATATGACTTAATATACAGTACATAAGTGTAACAAAAAAGAGACAGTATGATAAACATATCAAACACCTGTTAAACAAGCAAAAATGTGCAGAAATGTGACGTCTCTGCATGCTTTATTGTTTTGTCCCTGTTGATATATTTAATAGCTTTTTCCAACATTACTTTTAAAAGAGATAACAGTCCGTGGGTACGTGATTTCAAAGTCAACCAAAAGGTTTCCTTTGGCTCTGTCAGCCCTCTCTATATTTCACATTCTAGGATTAGAATTCCCTTAAGATTTGAGCTTGAGAAAGAGCCGTAGAAATGTTACATGGGCAGAGCACTGGTTTCGATAGCCGTCTTCATGTAATGAGTCACACTTTCCCACAGCTGATTCAGACTGCAGCTGTTGTAGTAGTCGAGATTTCGATGACTGATCCGGCTTATGATGTGGTACCAGTATGACATTCTAACCAGCCTGTGAGACATGGAGCCACAGCAGCACAGCCAGTCTGTCTGGTCCTCCGGTGACTTACTTGGCTGCTCCACAAAAGGTACAAAGTTTGGGGAATCTCTTTAAACAGTCTATGACACCTAACTTCTCAAGTGCGCTTAGTCCTGCACTGTATAAATTAAAGTGAAAGCTGATCATATAGAGTGCCTGCTGAACTTCTTACGAGTTTATGAACAAAATAACATTAAATCTCCTAGGGTAGAAAGTCATTGCTCTACTGCTACTGCTGTATATTGGTTGAAACTTTCAAGCATGTAGAGTTTGGCCAGACTGAATACAGCATGAGCCACCAGGCACCACTGAGCCCCCCCCCCTCCCCCTCCTACATTGGCTACATTCAATTTTCAACATTGGCCCTTTCTGTATGGAGCTCCCACTGTGTGATCATATCTTTAATCTACTAAATTAAACGAGAATCACGTGGTTGTATGCCTACGCCAACCAATCAGGTTGCAGTTACATCAATGTTTGTCTAGACTCATAGTAAATCTTTGAGGGAAGTTATTAAAAGTTATGAACTGTAGTTAATCGAAAAATGGAAGTTATCAAGATATTGATATTATGCATGATTCCAATAAGTAATTTATAGTGAGAAACATGCTGTTGTCACTTTCAGACTATTTTTACAGAGGAGTACAGAGCACTGATAGAGCATCATCACATGGTGCAATGACAATCATCTTAAGCTCAATATCAGCAAAACTAATGAGCTTGTGGTGAACTACTGTATACTGTAATGTAGTCATATTCTGTACATGTGATATATATTGTTTATCTGTCCATCCTGGAAGAGGGATTCCCCTCCTCTGTTGCTCTCCATGAGGTTTCTTCCATTTGTGTAACGGGTCGAGGTGAGACCCAAATGCAGCACTTTACACCACAGTTTCAATTGGTAATGACTTTTATTTATCCTAAGATGAATAGGCAGAGAATGTTTCAGAGACCCAGAAGCTCCGAGTGTGACAGGGACGTAGCAGTCTTGGGAATCTTTGATCACAACCGTGATAGTATCTTGACACTCACG